>CM052294.1:15140142-15531674 GCA_028455765.1 Lasioglossum oenotherae | reverse complement strand
ATATATATATATATATATATATATATATATATGTATATATGTATGTATAAGAAAAAAGAAAAGAAATGAAATGAGCGATCACGATTGCGAGATTCTTTTACTGTTTGACATTCACGAGTTCACGGTGTTTCTTCCGACGTTGTCGAGGAACATACTGATTAGAATTTTTTCCTGTCTTTCAGTGTCAGTACCGGAGTTCTTCTTACAGAAATTATCAAATTGTTTGACGACACAACGATAGTGAAAAAATAATCAAAAATCGACAAAATAAATAAATAAACTGTTCGCTTCCTCTCCCCAAAAATTGAAAAGATTTGAGTTGATGTTAATATTATAAAACTGAACCAGGAAAACTTTGGTACTACTGTGATGCGAGAGAAAAAAGTTCTGGCAGCGAATATGGTGACAAATAATATTTAAAGAAACAGCGTTTATAAAAAGTATTTGAACATGACATTAATGTAAAATTTTGTAATCATGTTCAGCGATAAGTTTTAGCATAGACAGGGTATAGGATAGATTCGATGTTTTATAAAGATTTATGTTGCTAGTTTGGAAATACTGATCTCGTAATGGATCCATTATCTCAAGAACTAAATCGAACTTCAGCACTAAAATTAGCAGATAAACACTTAAATCATCTATATATAATTCTTTTTCGAATAGATATATCATATACTAAAAATGATAAAAATATAATTGCACTTTACTTTGACAAAATTAGCACGTTATTTCTCTACATAAAATAGATTCTTACACTATTAATATTGCTATTATCTTCGTTTGTTTCAAGCCAACGAGAATTAGGAAATTAAAGAATTTTTTGACAGTGAAGCACAAACATATATCGGAGACTATCTATCCTATACCATCAATGTCTGCCACCTCTATTATCAAAAGCGAAAACTAAACATTAAAAAGAAAAAATTCCTTATATAAAGCAATACAACTGCTAGTAACAGTGAAGTAATGTATATCTGCAGAATATATATATATATATATATATCAATTTGTTCCTCTAAATGCTTTTTGTCAGAGGTATGTGTTCGTTTCAAACGCTGTACCTTCTGCTCAACGAGGGACGGCATATCCACCGAAGTGTCGTACAAGTTAGGGCTGTAAATAAAGTTTGAACTATTCGAACGTCTCAACTAGAGCACCTTTACTCGAATATACGAGATACCCGGGTACCTAAGTACCTATGAAACACCCGGATAGTTCATGAGACAGCCGAGTACTTGGGTACCGAGTAATTTTTGTTTACTCGAATATCTCATGGATTACCCGGGTATCTCATAAGTAGACTGCGGATCTTTATGCAAAATAAACAATGTTTGCATTGCTTGCAAGACACAAAAGCCAAACAGAAATACCATTCTTCTTTTAATTGTCTTATTTAGCTCAAATTAATACACTAATGTCTTCAAATCTTCTTAATTCGTCCACTGCTTTAAATTGTACGTGTCCATTTTCGTCATAAATGCATAAAATCCGCAGTCTACTCATAAGTCACAGCTCTAGCCTCAACTATAAATTGTTTCAAGTATTTCTAACCATTTGAATATCATTTCTATCAAGTAGTCATTTCGGATGGATTAGTTTAAAATACATACTTGTTTGAATTTGAATTCTCGTGAAATTTATCAAATCTTTTACTTAGAAAAACTTGATGTTTTGAAAGTTCTTTAGCGTTGTATTAAAAAGGGATTAGACCCTTGTGAGTATATAATCGCTTAATATATCTTGGCCGAGTGAATACACTATTAAGTGAAGATAATAAGTAATTGATAACGACTGATATTTCAATAGTTAGAAATATTTCCTATAATCCGAAGTTTGAATAGTTCGAACTTGAAGTAGTTCTTCCTTCGAAGCGTCGCGTCTGTACACCTGTCGTTTCGTAACTCAACTATCCGACAATAAATGGTTAGCCAATTAGGGTGAAGAGAAAATTTGACTGTTCTGAAATGTATCGGTATCTTCTAAGCCGCACGACGTTATGGAGGAAAAACTGTAGTCCGAATAATTCGAACGTTTCGATTTTTACAGCGCTAGTCGAAATATTTAGATGCCCGTTACACAGATTTTAACAGCTAAAGCCAGGACGGTCGATGATGATGTGGCGGCGGCGGTTGAAGTGCATAAAGGGAATGAATGTACTGTTGGTATGCAGTTGGGTCCACTGTTAAGTTTGGCCCATGAGGCGTGACATAAGCCGAGACTGGTGGTCCATACGCTGCTGATCTCTGCGCGGAATGAAGAAAAGGATGAGGCGGATAATTTCTCGGCGGTTGATTGCTGAGTTTGTTGCAGGCCTGCTGGGTAGCGTCCGTAACTGGCGGCACCTGTGGCTGTTGTTGTTGTTGCTGTTGCCTGAGTGCCATACTGTAATAACTGTTTGGATTTCGAAACTCGTCCAAAAAGGCGAACGCTGCCGCTGCAGCCGATGGGTCTTTATCGTAGAAAGGTGAACTGGTAGTGGTGCTGGTCGACGCGGCGAAATTGAAGGCACTGCCAGCTGGCGGAACCATACCGCTGTTTTTCAGACCGATAGAATCTGCTGGTGTGCTGGTGTACTGCGAGAAGCCGGGTATACCAGCTGCTGATTGCGGCTCTGTGCTTACCGCTGACGACACGTTCACGACATTTTGTTGCTCTTGCTGCTGCTGCTGTTGTTGCTGTTTGCTCTTTCGACTCTTTTTCGTTTTTGTTGGCGCAGACGTGGTGCCCGTCACCGACCCTTCTCCACCTCTACGCGACATAGACAGTATGCCCTGGGTACTCTTCGCGGTTTGCAGACTCTGAAGAAGATTCAGTTCCAATTCCGCGGCTCCAGTGGCTGGACTACGCGCGTATGCAAGGTGTTCGGGTTTCGTCGGTGGTGGCCGAGGGATTGTTAACAATTGTTGCTGTTCCTTACTTGCACGGCCCACTAAACCTAGACCTAGGCGAGCGTATGCTGGATTCGTGGTGACAGGATCGGCCAGGTTCCCAACGAACGAGGCATCGAATTGACTAGCTGAAATTGCTTCCGGTTGCGGCAACGCCATTATTGGATCGAACGCGAACTGTTCCTGGCCAGATCTCGCTGCAGCCTCCTGTGTTAGGCTGCGAGTTGCATCGCTCGACGATTCACTGTATATACGTTTCTTTACGGGCGGAAGGTTGCTGGCTGAACTATTTACAGGTCCACCGGTGGCAGTCTTCGAGCTAGCATCAAAATAGTGTGGACTTGGGTAAACCGGTCTCGAGTTTGGCATCGCATACCCGGATGATTGAAAACCACTCGAGTAAAGAGATTCGTGGGTCGTCAGGTTCTGTTGGAACGCTAATAGTTGAGACTGCTGTTCCTGCGTCGATAGCTGATCGCTGGCGGCCGACGTTTTACCAAGGAACGAACGCTGTTGAACGTACTTCTGCGCATTCAAAGATTCGCTGAGATCGGTGAAGCTGGGCCGTTCTTGGGATGCTTGTTGCTGTTGCTGCGATTGTTCCCGACTCGGTCTCTGTAGGTCCAGGTTCGGATAGTTGTTCCCGAACGTTGGTGGATACTGATTCGGCGACTGATAGATCTGATGGTTTGCATTCAGACTCAGCGACGCCTCCGTCGGGACAGTAAAATTCCTCTGTTGTTCGCTACTTGAAGACTTTTCGATGTTGCTGGAGGACTTGAGATACTCTGAACGATGCTCCGTTTCGCTGATCGATGATGGCGCTGGTGATTGTATATAACCATGATTGTGTTTGAATCCTTGAGGATAAGTTGACGGTGTTGCTGCTGTACTCGGTGAACATTCCTCTGAACTTTTAGAGGTCTGTGGTTGGGACGTGTAGTTTGTATTCTGTTGGGGCGACGGCTGTGAGTAACTGGGAGCTTGTTGCGAGGGTTGTGGCGTGCAAGCTGACTTCTGTTGCGGTGACGGCTGGGAATAATTGCGGGACTGCTGAGGCGACAGTGACGGTTGCATATAGTTCCGGGACTGTTGAGGTGACGGTGATGGTTGCGAGTAGCTGCGAGATTGCTGAGGTGATGGCGACGGTTGCGAGTAGTTGCGGGACTGCTGAGGCGACGGTGATGGTTGGGAGTAATTGTTAGGTGGCGCTTGTTGAGGCGATAGCTGTGAATAATTCTGTGGAGTCTGTGGCGAGTGTATAGGGTGTGAATAATTTGCGGGCTGTTGAGGAGAAGATTGAGAATATTTAACCGGTTGTTGCGGGGACGGCTGAGAATAGGACGCACTCTGCGGGGAAGTCTGAGAATACGTGGGTGCCGCTTGCGGCGACGGTTGCGGGAAGGTTTGAATTTGCTGTGGCGAGGGCTGGGAATAATTTCGTGGTTGCGGAGACGGTTGCGAATATCCTGTAAGAGGCTGTGGCGATGGCTGCGAGTAACCAGCAGGGCGAGTTTGAGGACACGGATGAGAAAAATTTGAAGATTCTGATTGTTGCGGATAAACGGGAGGAGGTTGAGGAGACGGTTGAGAGTAGTTTGATGGCGGTTGAGGCGAAAGTTGAGAATATCCGGACGACTGCTGTGGGGACTGCGCATATGGAGAATGCTGCTGCTGAGGAGACGGCTGTGAATAATTGGGCGGTGGTGGTTGAGGTGAAGGCTGAGAGTAGGGAGAACGGGGTTGCTGAGGCGAAGCTTGAGAATACTTGGTTGCTTGAGGTGAAGGCTGAGAGTAATTTGTGGTAGTCTGTTGTGGAGACGATTGTTGGTATTTAGGGGTAGGCGATTGTTGAGGAGATGGTTGAGAGTAATTCGATGGTAGTGGTTGAGGGGAAGGTTGTGAAAACACCTGCTGTATTGGTTGAGGGGAGTGTTGCGAGTAGACTGGAGACGGATTTTGATTAGCTGGTGGGATTTGCTGTTGATTAAATGATTCGCTCTGTGCGGAACTTTGAGGAAAATTAGCTTGCGGAGAACGCTGTGGAAACGTAGGCGACAATTGATGATAAACCTCCCCGGAATTTTCCTGGGGTGACTTCTGAAATGATTGTTGAGATTGTTGAGGAGGTACCTGAGGCGGTACCTGAGAGTAAAGAGGTGCTTGCTCATAAGACGACGATGGGTAAGCTGGAGAAAGAGGATGATTTTGAGGTGACGGAGTGGGTGGTAATTGAGCGCTGTATCTCGGTGGAGTAGCGTAATAAGGGCTGTTGTAAGGACTACTTCCCGTAGACAGAGCATCCTGATAGAACCCTGCTCCCCTTATTTGTGGTTCCACAGAAGCTATAATGGGTTGCGCTTGCGGAGAGCGACCCGATCGTCCTGGCGGTGATTCTTGAGAAAAACTGGAAACTGATTCACTCACACTACTACCGCCAGTACTCATTCTTCTCTGCCTCCCACAGAACACTTCCTGCAGCTCGCCATCTTTCTTTGTTGCACCATCTTCCGATTCATCGTCCTTCTTCTTTGATTTAGGTGCACCGAACGCCTTAAACCAGGCACTCAAATTTGGCGTTGCTGCTTTGGGTTTCTGCACCTCTTTCGCGTTAGATTGACTATCTTTTGATTCTTGAACCTCTACGGGTGTTTGCGCAACAGGTTTCCCGGTAGAGGACTTCTCCTCATTAGATGTAGGTACTGGGGCTATCGGAGTAACACTATGATCTTCTTCCTCGTCGTCGTTCGACAAATTAGGATTGGGCGAGGATACTAAACTTTTACAAATTAACTGAATGGAGTCCACGTTCTTCAGGACTGTTCCTAAACTAAGTTTTGGTTCCTCGTCAGCGTTCTTGTTCGCCTGATCATTGTCGCTGGTCAACGGACGGTCTGCCGTTTCGTTGACGCTCGCGCTAGGTAAATTAAGCGGTTTCTTTAACAGTAAATTTCCCTTACTTTTCCCAGGCTGCAAACGGTCTATCGTGCGTTGTATCTTTTTTGGTCTACTGGGCCCGTGAGGACCAAAGATCTTAATCGAACTTGGTCGTTTTTTCGGCGCTTCTACCTTTGGTCCAGATCGAGCAGATTCAACAGAGGAATGAAATATCGGAGAATCGCTCCCAGAGGAAAATTCGGAGAGCCTTGGTGCGTCGTCTAACCATTTGTTGATGTCCTATTCAGAGGCAGAAAGAAAAAAACAATAAAAGAATGTGTCACAATATTATCGAACAAATTATCTAAACGTGAAATAAAACATATTCTTACATGGAGTGTTTGCTCCGTTGCCTGATTTAATGCTTGCATCGAGCTTTCCTCCTTTCCGAACCCTTTGGTATGCTTGCTTGTCGATTTCGCTTTTTTAATTTCGCTTGTCTCTTGGTCTTGTGTTTTTACAGGATCCTCCGTGGTAGGAACTTTTTCTTCTTTCATTCCCTTTTTTAACTTTGGTCGTTTGACGCCGGCTTTATCGCTGTCGTTAAAGGTACTACCGTTTGAAGGCACTTTTTTTGAATACACGTTGTGAAAGTCGCTTTTCCCCGTTTTCTTCTGTTTCTCTTTCTCGCCCTTCAACTTCTCCTCCCGCCGTCGCTCGTTTAGCTTATCCTTTAAACCGTCCAACGATTCTATGTCCTTATCACCTATAAATGCAGTAATCTTCTTAGACGTAGGGGTCTCCTTTGAATCTACATCGCTTTCTAGATCTAAATCTTTGGAATCTATTTCGCTGGATATTTCTCCGTTTTTCACGTCATCGTTTTTTTGTTTTGATTTCTTTTCTTTGTCCTTCCCGCGACTCTTCTCGGATTTTTCCTCGGGCTTCAACACTTTCAACGCCGTCTTTTCTTTCTTCCGATTTTTCTTCGTTTTGATATGCTGCGTCTTGTCCTTGTTCTCAGATACCTCTTCATCTACTGGAGGAGGCTCTACTTTCTTCGCCTTGCTCTTTTTTGCATTCTCTGCAAGTATTTCGGTCTCCTCGATTTCCTGTTTCTCGATTTTTCCGCTTTTACTTTTCGCAATGACTAGGGATTCGTAATCCTCCTCAAAGTCCTCCTTCCGTTTCTTATTTTCTTTTGCTTCTTTCATCGGACGTACACTTTCCGCTTCTTTTTTCTGCTGGTGCTTACTAATTTTCTTATTCATTTTCTTCAACTCTTCCGACTCTTTGGACGACAGCTTTTTGGTTTTCAACAATAAATTGTTCGCTTCTATGTGTTTCCTTCTTTTCGACGTTACAATACTCGACTCGGACATAGCATCCTCGCTCTCCTGATCTTCTTGTTCCTCCTCATTCACGGATTCCTCATCCTTTGCTTTTTTACTCTTTTTCTTCCCCCTCTTCTTCTTTGGAAGCTTATAATTTTTACCCCGCTTCTCCTCCTCGTCATTCTTCTCGTTTACTTTGGACTTTCCTTTGCCTTCAGATTTGTATGATTTCGATTTTTTCGTCGACTTTTTCGATCGTTTGCGGTTTTGATGCGGAGAGGAAACTCGAGAAGGACACGACGGTGATGCTGGCGTTGTGAGAAACGCCTTTGGCGACGACAGGTCTTCGTCGCTGGATGTTTCAGATTCTAAATACCGATTTACAGCCTTATCGAACGCATCTTTAAGATTGAATGCCATTTCAGTATACTCTGTAAAGAAGTTAAATAACGTTTAAGATTCAAGCATGATTACATAAGAATACTATGAAAGTAAATTTCTATTGATGTAAATGTAAAAAATACAATAATGAGAAGATATGTAATATGATTTTCCTTAATTCTACCTATTAACTACTAGCATAATTTAGATGTTAATAACTGAAACACCCAGTACTTGAAAACAGGTCACCTTGAACTAACTACACAAAAGAATACAATGTTATAGTTGTATATGTTGATAGAAACTAAGATGGTATACGTATAAGATGAATCATGAGAAATTGAGCACTGTACGAGTCCGAGATCATTTCAAGGTCATTATTTCGGCGTTAGCTGCAATGTAATGAATTTAAAAAAGGAAAATATATATATATTGTGACGTCCGTCACCCACCAGACTCCCTCCTTACTTTTGAATCAAGAACATTTATAAACTAATATTAATATTTGAGAAGACTCCTTCCATCAATACGTCATACTCTCCCTCGAACTAGGCGGACTTGGTCTAGCCGTTCGGGCACCCTCCTCATTCACGGTCAGGCGGACTTGGTCTAGCCGTCCGAGAATTCCCAAATCCTCACTCAAACTCTCGACGATTGAACCGTCATATTTTATTCGATCTCTCTCTCGGACCGGATCTGCGTGGCACGCCCCCACGTCGCCGCGAATCGCGAACGAAAAGTCGAGTGATGCATCGAATCTTTCCCGAGCCTCATCCTCCGACGTAGCATTCGCGTATTATAATCTCATATAATTTTCGAACGAAAATTCTTAAATTGAATCCTGCGCTATATCTTTTCTAACGTCCAACCTCGGACGTAACAATATATATAAACATTTTTGTTAGTTTCTTGTGACTCATCCTTCATTAAAAAAAAAGACAAAATTAAATAACACTAACCGTTATCAGAACCATTATATTGCCTACAGTTGTCCACTATGAGACGAAAGTCCCGTTTAAATTCATTTAAACTCTTGTACAAACCACCATCAAGTTTTTCCTCCATTGTACTGAGATCCATAGGTTTCCGTACAACACTATAGTATCTATATGGGAAAAATAATGTCAGTGTCATATTAATACCAAGCTTAAAAATATATTTGACTGTACAGTAATGTGTCTCTAGTAGCTCGCTACTCGGAACCATTAACGAACTTCGGCGGTTTCGTTTTTCATGTATAGATAGATATCACTTATTCTGTGTCCCTTTATTCCTCTCAATCGTAATCGCCTCTTTTGAAGGTGTGTCCAGAAAAGTGAGTAAATTGATAATCTAGTAGAGGGAAGACCCCGACAGACATACTAACAGGGAAACATTACTGTAAACTCCACAATTATATTATACCGTGGCGCGTATTCTTCGTCCACCGGATCAATGAACGGCCACGCATCCTTATGATCCTTGAGACTCTCAAGAACCTTATGCATCCCAACTCGGCGTTCTTCTTCCTCGATTCCAAAAGAATATCCATATTTATACCCATAGTTGGAAGATACATAATTTCCATCGCTCTTACTTCCAACCCCTTTCTTTTTCTCTAATCCTTCCACTTCGTCTCTGGTGTGGATCACAATTTGACCCACAGCCGACGCTAAAGAGTTATTAGTTTGCCGTCCCTTTTTCTGAACGGGCGGCGAAGATAACGGCGGCGGTGTCTCTTCTTTAACGTAAACATTCTTCGAGTTCTGCGTCCCCTTTTTGCTCCCTTTGTTTGTTTTAGTTTTGATCTTCGATCTGACCATGACTGTTTCCATCTGTGTTGCAGGCTCGTGGCTACGAAGAACTCGCGAACTATTGCGTTGCAATAATTTGCGTCTTTGTTGCTTCTCCTTTAAGTCAAAAAGCTTGGGGATTTCGGGCATGAAATCCTTGGACAGAGTACGGTAGAGTTTACGTTCGGTATCGTACTCCTAAGTAGTATAATAACATTATTAAACAGATCTAAAGGAGAAAGCTATTAACACTCGTTCAATGAAACAATTACCGAATCGCGAAATTTCTCAACTAAGCGACTCCAATCCTGCTGAGTAAAGCAGACAACTTGCCAGACACTTTCTTTCCCTTCCTCGTGTATTAAACAGTCCTCCTTCTTCTCCTCCTCTTCCTCTTCCTCCTTCGCCACTCTGCTTCGTCGTCTTTTACGCTTTTTATCCCTAGGTTTACTTTTCTGTTTGTATGAGACGCTGTTAGAAGTGTCAATGTAGTCCTCCCTATATAATCGAGTGCCGTAAAAGTACCAATAGGCAGAATTCTTACGATCATGTCCTAAAGGTTCGACTCGCAGACTATCCGAGTCCAAATTACTTAATGAATTCTCCTGTGAACAAATATAAAAAAAATAAAATAAAACAACAATTAAATGTGCATCGAGTTAAAATGAAAAATAAACAAACTTAGTTTAGTTAGAAGAATACATACCACGTCTTCAGCGTCAAGCCTGAAGTCGCAGAGGGCTCTAAGTATTTCTACTTTTTGACGAAGAGGCAATAATTCAAAATCTACATCTGTATTAAAAGGATTCTCGCATTTGTATTCCTTTGAACAGAAAGGGAACATATTGATTATTTTTCATGATAATGTGAACATTATGCGTTTCTTTTTAACAGCAAATTATATAAGAATTTATTTTACCTGACATTTCTTACGAAACAGTCTGCGTAGAAACATCTGGTAATTAAAGGTGGAGATGTCATTGCGAGTGTCATTGGGTAAACAACCTTCAAGTAATCTGACTATTAGTTCTTGCACTAAATGTCCCTCCGTTCCACCATCCGTTAACAAAGCTTCCTCTAAGTCCTAGAATAATATAGAAAATTAGTACGCAAGTACACGCATAGGCACGCACATTGGTTGAAACATCAATTAACGCAGTAACCAAATGATAATGCATAAGCGATTAGTAACATAATAAAGCCAAAGCATGATCTAGACTAGATTATCTAGTTAATATCCGGGAAGCTGAAAGCAGTACTAACAAATCTCTTGTACAATGCCTACTCATACGAGAGACAGCATTCAGGTATGTACCTCAATATCAAAGTCCAGAAGATTGAAGGCAGCCCTAAATAATGAGCAGAAGTGTGCTATACTTGGCACCTCCCACCACGATTGAATATCTAAAAAAAATAAAGGAACAATTGAAAGTTCCTTGATGTTATGTTTCTTTCATCTCTGGAACGTCCCTCTTCGAATAAGGTTTAAAAAACTTAGTGACCATGGCTTTAGAAGGAGACTCTACACCCCTGAGTCAGCTTACTTTTGTGAAAAAAGTTTCGCCACAAAATTATTTCTAAGTTATTGGGTATGGGAATAAGTTTCTGCCCCTTTTTGTTGAAAAGAAGCGTATAAACAATTCCCATAGCGTGAAAACGTTTTCCAACAGTAGAACGATCGACGTTTAATTCAATTGACAGTTCTGCAAGTGTTTGACGTGGATTTCCATCAAGTAATGCTGGCAAATCTGTATCTTCGAATTTTTTGGCACACCATCGCAATCTTTGTCCCTTACATCGAAATTATGGTTTTTAAACCGCCGAAACCATTCTTCACAACTTGTGTCTGATGGAGCATCATTCCCGTAAATATCCACGAGCAAACGATACGTTTCCACGGCACCTTTCTTTAAAACAAAATAATGCAACATGACTTCCCGCAAATGCTGCTTACTTGGAACAAAAGTTGATATTTTTCACGCGAAAAATTGACTGCTGTTCATACTCCAAACAATTGCCATTAACTGTGTTTGGAAGCTTAGACACATACCTTTCAAAAACATGTACTATATTCCATCAAATACACGATCGGTACTTAAGTACAACGACATGTGTCAAAAGGGCGGAAATTTATTCCCATACCCAATATTTGTAATTATTTATAAAGTTCAAAGGGAGCAAATAGTGTAAAAGCAATGGAAATATGATCGAATAAAAAATACTCTAAAAAACATGGCATAATATTCGTAAATAAATTAAGAAACTGTCAGTAGTAATTCTATTAACATTGCCTAATACATATGTTCATCTTATTAGTATCATTCTATGTGATTGTATTGTTAATGTGCTATTGTTATTGTTATTTTATATTGGTGTACATTTGTGAATTATATAAGGTTGTACAACAGAATATAATGACATTCTCTAAAACTCTTACAATAAATAATACCATGTAAATAGCAAAGAGCCATATACGAATTATGTACATTATTTCTTAGATTCTTGTAAATTTTGCAGCAAGTCCGTTTCCACAAAACTGTCCACTGAATGAAGATCTACATCCCTTTCTTATGATAATCATCCATTTTTCTTATACAAAATAATATTAACTTTCAAGTGACACATATACTATTTGTAATAATGATCTCTTAATAATTCCAAGAAAATACTTATTGTATGTTATTGTAGTATTTTATATTTGTACAATGTTGTTACAAAATTTGGCTTTTTATGTTTGCAAACAATGTTTAATATAGTTAATAGAATTATAGAGAAACAAACAAGTACTATATGTACTTGTCTACTATAGTTTCAACTATACAATATGACTTTTAAGAATACATGTGAAATTATTTGTATTAATTATATAGTTACCAATAAAATAGAACGAATGTAAAATATAATTTATACAACAGGTTAATTCTTTTTGAAGTTACAATTCAATAAGTTTTTTTTCTAAAAAGTCTACACCCTATTTTTCAGATATATCGTGATCTGAATAACTTCTAGTCCATATAACTCGGAGAATGAACTTTGAGTTCTGAATATTCTTCATAATGAATGTCAGAAATTTTTATTTACAACTTCATTTACATAAATACCAAAAACGTATGAAACAGCTGCTTGACTTGATAATTTGTCTCATCAATAATTTTACTGTTTACCCAACAATACTAATTACGGGTGCCTACTGTCGAATAAAACAAAAAATATTTTATATATCATTCACTACGAAGTATCGAACCTACCGTAGACTCAAAACGAAGAAAAAAAGGAAAAATCGAAATGAACGTTAATATTCATATAAGAAGCTATGTACGTTTTCAAATAATCAAGCGAAAACACATTCGGCAAATAAATATCAATCACAGATACGAATATAATGCGATCGTGCATCGATATACTCTTGCGTACTTAGTATGTAACGCAATAGTAAAACAAAAGAGAAACAAAACATAGAACGAGAGAAAGAGAAAGAGCGCACGCGAGAGAGAGAGAGAGAGAGAGAGAGAGAAAGAAAAAAGACAATGAAAATAATTCTGTTGCTAAACTTGGGGTCATTGACAAGGCCTCTCAATTGTGGGCATCGATTTTCTTCGGGAGATAATCAACATGATATAACTTCGGTAAAGACGGAAAAAACTAGAATGGAAATGAAAATAAATGATCCATCGCAACTGATCGGCGATCGTATCGCGAGGAATGCAAAGCTTACCTAGGATCCCGATGAAAGTGGGAAACATAACCCGTCCTGTGGCGGGCAAACCGGGCGAATCACGTCAGGGCGGATAAGGTTGTTGGAAAACACGAAGTTCGAATCGCGTGTTGCCAGCCCCCTTTTTCAGGTGTGTAACTCAGTCAGGCCAGGAAATCGAAATCCACAGTGAGGCAGGTAAAATGGTGATGGCCAAGCGAAAAACACTTCCGCTTGGCGAGGCCGATCGCTTTTAAAATACCGGAACGCACATCAGCGGGTGGCTGTGACACCCATCGTAGTCCTCGAAACAAAAGAGCGGGTAATCGCGACTCCGCATAGCTCGGCCCGCCGTTTCGAAACGGATCCAAACGGTGAGGCACATTCGTCCACTAGCAGTTCCCAGCGAGGAACAAACTAACTCTCTGATTTATTTTGGCACAACACTACGGCCTGGCAGCGATGTGCGCGCGACACTTGCAACCATTCTAATCGGGTAACACTCCAGCCTCAAAACAACCACCAGCTTCGTCACCGATAAACTGTTCCGTTGTTTCATACGTTGATTCAACACCGATACCTTTCCCCGTCGAAAGTACGTCGTTCACCACCGCCGAACCTTTTTTCCAACGCTTTTGAAATTCGATTTCGTGTACGCGTGTACGTGTGTGTATATACGTCGGTATCTCGATAAAGAGAGATTTCTGAAACGCACTACACGAACGCACGGGTGCGGAGGTGCGGACCTGGGACCGTGCGGACTGTTCAGCAGCGGACTGCAACTGCGGGCGTAAACCTATGGACACGCGGCACCTAGATATATACATGCTTATAAACCCGGCTTCAGATAACATGCCGTGTTCCAAGATTACTTCATCTACCAACTGACGGATGTGGGCGAAATGCTATAGTCTGTTGAGAAGTCGCAGTACCACGAAGCTAAAGTGCACCTAGAGGGGAAAGGAGAATCGTCGCCGTATCTCGATCATTCTCTATAAATATTTATTCAAATGGATTTTATTTTATTAAATACTCGTTCATTTTTACTTTACTCTTATTATTTTCAATATGGCTAACTCATTTTTATGAAAAAATATTTATATATAATATAGTATTTATTTTTCCTGTCAATTTAAAACAAAAATAGTAAGAACGATATATGTATATACGATAATATTTACTTGTGAACAGATATATTTGTATCGCGGTTTTGTCATTCCTTATATTTCTTATATTTCTCAAATGTTTACGAAATAATGCATAAATATGTATACTTGTATAATACCTTGCTTTCATATCGCTATTCACCATTTTGAATTATCTTGTAACGTGACTTGTGGGCACCAGACACTTCGTTATCTTGGAACACTCCCTGACAACCAAAAATTTCATTTCTGCCTGAGATTCTCCGCGCGTATTAGTGACTTGTTCTACACTTGTTCTACCGTCCGTGAGTGCAGGGATTTAGCCATGGGCAGACTGAAGGTAGAATACCGGCTGCTAGACCCTGAATCTGCCTTTGTTTAAGAGGGCAGCACCGTCGCGTCGTACTGATGTGATTGGCGAATGTGCGATTTGGCCATGGGCAAAGCCCTGCGCTCACGGACGGTAGAACAAGTCACTAATACGCGCGGAGAATCTCAGGCAGAAATCGAGCTAATTGTCGAGCTAATTTTACCTTGAGTAGCTCGAAGCGTAGGCCTGGTTGTCAGGGTAGTTTACGAACAGATGGAATTTCAAAATGCGCCATCTATCGGTTGAGAATAGCGGGGCTGGTGACGGTTCATGATTTGCTGATCTATAAGTTTCGCTTACTCGGAAAGTGTGCAGACATGATTTCTCAGCGCGTCGGTCTTTTCCGGTTATTCCGTAGCGTGTGCGAGGTAAACGATTTATTCGAGAGAAGGGATACTTTGTGAAATCCGAAACAATCCAGCAATGCAATAAACGCTATCGCATACTAATTCTATTATTTTGCGTAATATAACATATTTTTGCAAGGCTGAGTATTATTTTCGAGAAAAGTGTTCATTTTGAAGATAGTGAAAGATAACCTTGCTTTTTCTGTTTCTGTCAACATTCTATTTTCGGGAAAAATTCATGTCTCTCTTACTAATAGCTGCACATAAAAATATGTTATTCAACTAGAAAACTGTACAGATTACATTTGCTTTTCTCTGTATCGCTTCTAAAAATTTGATAACCCCTCGCCTTGGTGTTACGAATTGCCTACTACGCATAACCTAGAAAAACATTCAGTTGGAAATCGAAAATAAAGATACTTGTGTTCTGTATAGAAAGTAGTTTCAGTTGTGATATTCCTGTTGGATTCCGTTTCGGATATAAGGATACATTAACTATTTTAGATTCGATGTTTTTCGATTTGATTGCATATTAATGGTTTGTTATTTGATTTTAGGATGAAGCAAATTGTGACAAGTCAGACTGTGAAAATACCTAAGGACTTGACCGTGACGGTCAAGTCCCGTTTGGTAACTGTCAAAGGACCAAGGGGTGTCCTTAAACGCTCTTTCAAGCACCTCGCGCTTGACATTCGTGTAAGTAATTCTATTATTCCCACAAATCATTCTATCATATAAAATAGTTCTGTAGTTCTGTCACGCAAAAACCCCGAGCGGCGAAGCCTTCTGATGGGAATCAAAAATTGAGCGACGTGACAGTGTGTATTTTTCAGAGAGAGAGTGAGAGCGAAAGCGTGCGAGGCGCCGCGGGGGTTGGTCAGCAAAGCGAACAGGGGGTAGAGGCCCCTAGTAGTTGATAATTATATTTATGGATATTTATGGATCGGTACATTAATGGTATATGATGATAATGTGGATTCCCCTTCATTTCTTATAAATGATAATTCCTTTCCTGATCGATTCTAAGTTAAGCTTACACTCTACAATACTTTATCACCGTTTCGCTAATGTTACCGTTATTTCTGTTTAGATGATCAGTCAAAGGTTACTGAAAGTAGAAAAATGGTTTGGCACCAAGAAAGAATTAGCAGCTGTACGTACAGTTTGCTCGCACATAGAAAACATGCTTAAAGGTGTGACCAAGGGTTATCAGTACAAAATGAGAGCGGTATACGCTCACTTCCCCATCAATTGTGTCACAACGGAAAACAACACGGTCATCGAAATCCGTAACTTCTTGGGAGAGAAGTATATTCGTCGCGTAAAGATGGCACCAGGTGTGACCGTTACAAATTCAGCTAAACAAAAGGACGAACTGATCATCGAGGGAAATTCGTTAGAAGATGTCTCCCGTTCCGGTAAATATTCGATCGGAATAATTTGTGCTTGAAACTTTCCTTTGAGTACCAAAGCTAACAAACCCTTTGCTGTCTGTGTTTCAGCTGCCCTAATACAGCAGTCTACAACCGTAAAGAACAAGGATATCAGAAAGTTCTTGGATGGTTTATATGTCTCTGAGAAAACAACAGTTGTACAAGAAGAATAAATGTTATATACAATTTGACCACGATGGTTACTCATTCGTACTCGGTTATTGTCCTCTATATTAATTGCGTGATTGCATTTAGCGAGTATAGTTAAACGCACATGGGTACATTCGATAAACTGTAAGAGGCTATGTGAACTGTCACGCTAAAATATGCATTCGTTACGATAACAGATTGAATGAATAAAAGGTTCATTTGTTTTTACTCGGATCTTTTTTTTTATTTTACTTTTGTAGTTGCAACTGTTGCAAGAGCTAATCGTCGATACAATGATTTCGTTTTTATTTCTTTAGTCCCGCATTAGTCGAAACAATTACAATTCATTCTTCATCGCTCTGAGCAGTGTAGCTTCCAGAAACGTTGGGAAATGTACTACACGCAGGTACTCGCCGAGATTGCAGCGAGTATTGATTTAAAGTAAATTACACCAATTGTCTTGCGAGAAACGGAGAAAGAAACAAATTATATTTATCAATTATAGATTTCACGTGCGTATAATTGCAGTCTTAAGTCGTTGATTGGATTATTATTTGCACGCAACCTGTAGTAATTAGTAATGTATATATGTATATAATTAATACAGTTTATTAAAACAAAATGCATTTATCCGCGGATTATCTGATAATGAAATATGATAACCATTTAGTATATACAATAGTATATGTATTGTATATACATATTTTACATACATATGTATAGGGGTAATAGGTACATATGTATATATACAATGGGTTAGCGTAGGAGTAGGCGTGGGCAACCGGTTACACGAGCACGCATTCTCCGTTTTCTTTATCCATCTTTTACATTCCTTTGAAAATATCACAAGATTGCTTCCAATTTTCAGAACTGACATTTTTTTAACAAGAAAATTTGCAATATTACCACAACAATTTGATTAACAATTAGCTTATAAAAATACCAAGGCTCTGTTTATTTAGATTTTAGACGATCTTTATTCCAATAAAATTGTGCGTCTAAAGAGAAAAATTCATGAATATCATTTTTTATAAATATATCTTCGCAATCTCAATAGATTTGCAAACCCGCCATTTTAACGGGCCCCGTAGTTTTAGTTTCAAACTCGCTCGTGCACTTTGGTTGCCTACTCAAGGGTCACTGCATACGGAATAAGTATATGTATACTCTGTACTGTGGATCTTTATGTAAATTGGTATAAGTTCAGACGTTTCATAATACAATTTAAGGTATAATGGAATATGTGATAGACTATGGGGACGAAACTGTACTGGCATAAATGTTTTTTTTTCGTTTCATACGAATTACGTTAATTTTCTGGGAAGTGTTCATTCAGGGACCGGACAGAGAGCGCCGCACTATGGGCCAAACCGACGAAATCTGTGTCAAAATCGAAGAACTTTCGATAGAAATGAGATAGAGGGATTAAATTTTTTTGAAATGAAAGCTGAAACTTTGCTGAATATGGGATATTTATGGAGATTCTGGTACGAACGTTTTTTAACCTTGAAAGAATTCGTTAAACTTGCACAATTTCAAGAAAATTGTGATTTTTCCAATACCACGCGTGGAAAAAAATTTTTTTTAACATGCGACACATCATTTCCCGTAGATTTTTCACGCTGATTTCAAATCTGGTTTAAAAATACGTTCAAATACGTCATTATGATTATTTTTAATGTTTTTTATATATGAGAATACAATATTCCTTCAAACTAGTGGGTTACCAATTCATTTCAATGGAAAAATTATTTCATAAGTTGCGTTCACAAAAATAGATTTCTTGCCAAATCCTGAGGTTGTAGATAATTTTTGAAACCAGATTTAAAATCAGCGTGAAAAAATCTACGGGAAATGGTGTGTCGCATGTTAAAAAAAAATTTTATCCACGCGTGGTATTGAAAAAACCACAATTTTCTTGAAATTGTGCAAGTTTAACGAATTCTTTCAAGGTTAAAAAACGTCCGTACCACAATCTCCATAATTATTTCATATTCTGCAAAGTTTCAGCTTTCATTAAAAAAAAATTTCATCGCTCTATCTCATTTCTATCGAAAGTGCTTTGATTTTGATTTAGCCCACTGTGCGGCGCGCCGCCGCGCCGCGATGGTTTTCTGCGATCATTGCGAATTTCCACCGGTTGCGAAAAAGCGCGAGCATTCGAACGAGGGTCTAGATAGATAGATACATAGATAGATTGATCGGGAGCTGTCGGTGTCGCGTAATAGAAAAAGAGAGAGGGGCCCGAAAGAGAAAGAGAAAGAGGAGGGGGGGAGATGTTCCCTGATCGGCGGGTGAGCAGTGAGGGGGATAAAGCAGCGCGAGCGATAGAGGAACGTAGAAAAGGGAGAACACGCGTGTTCTCGAGTACACAGTGTGTTCGATCGCCGGCAGGCAGCGGCTCGTTTTGTGCGGCCGCTCACTAACAAGTACCGTTCTGTTCACGTTCGCGTTCCCGTTCCCGTTGTTGTTGTCGTAAATTTCATCTGACAGAGAGTGCCCGGTGGTCATGTACGCGACGATTCCGTCAGCGAGCTCGCGTTCGAATTGTCCCGGACTGGTTTGAATGGACGCGGACCGATTCGCTCGACGCGACGTATTCCAACCGTCAGCTGAAACGACGAAATAAAACAAGAGTTTGGTGCAATCGTATCCGGAGCTCCGGCCAAAGAAACCGGAGATTTACTCGACGATTATTCGACGGCCTTGAGGTAAACGATTCCTAGACTCCGGACGTGATTTCTCACGGAAGTATACTTCCTCTGCTATCGCGACACTTTCACGATCATTCTCATGTTATTTTTACGACCCAAAGATTGATTTAATTAACCGTGAAGTCTTGGGGCATTTTATCGGTTTTATGATTTAATTATTGTCTCGCGTGAAAAAGAAAGAAAAATTACAGTAACTTCCCTATGAATCGGGAAGTTAACAATGAAAATATCATAGTTGGTCTCTGTGGCAGTCGCGTGTCTGCAATGTCATTTCCGTGCACAACAATCACCGACGATGGACCGATTTACGACTCTAAGGTTTTTAAAGAGAGCTCTCCTGTTCGACCGATGAAAGAACTAGCGTAGTCTCGATCTCGATCGGTTCGTTTGTTTTCAGGGAATAATCGGTAGAAGTTATCGGCACACATCTGTTTAAGATATTTCCACATACTTCGAATATATCGATAGCGACAGAAAAGTTCACCGAAGAAAACTGCTGGCTAATCGTTCTATTCGCAAATACCGTTCAAGCTTCGATTACATCCCGGGGAATAAACGCGTCTCGCGAGATCGCGGGGCGATCGATCCCAGTGAAATAGATCGAACGTTCGGGAACGTGGATCGAGATCGAATTCTCGCGTGAAACGACCGATTGAACTTTACGCGTGCACTCTGTATGTGTTTAATTAATCGTTCCGTTATCGGGGTTGGGTTTAAAGGGGATGCATTCTAAACGGTTGTTGGAAAATCTATCGGGACGCGCAACAATTTGTTTTTCGTAACCGGCAGAACACGATTTCGGTGTTTTTGTTCTTCTTAAGAGTACACGAGATAATGGAGCGAGAAATTAGATGTTCCCCGAGCGATACTATCGTTTTTCTAGCTAGGGCACCGAAGTAGTCCAACGAGATTAGTTGATCGTTCGCCGTGAACGATTATTTTAATTACAATATCTAGAAACTCGCGGCCGGCATCTCCCTCTCTCTCTCCCTCTTTCTCTCTCTCTCTCTCCCTCTCTCTGAAAGTACTATGCTACTCATATAACAACGGTAGGTAGGTACAACGCAAACATAATGACTATTTGTTTATGTTCAATATATTAAATCAATTATAATTAATAGCTCATCTTTTTACCGTGAATTTAGAGGAAATTTAATGATGATTTACTAAAGAAGAGTCGATTGAATATGATAGTCGCTAGGTAGTTTGTATGTGCACGCGGTAATTAGATCAGGTTCTGTTCACGAATTCAACTTATTGTTAATCAAGTTGCTTGCTATCGACGCTGTTTTTTTTCTCTCCTCGCGGAAGAGAATTTTTTAATCGATCTTGGAATTTCTCGCGTTAAGTAGAACACGATTTGAGAAACACCGCCGTGAACTACTTTCTGTTTAACGATTTGATGCATGTAAACCTTTCTGTTATTGCATCGCGAATAATTGTATCTACGCGACAACGGTATATGTATATGGGATAATTACTGGAAAAATCACAACGCGGTAAAGAATCGAAATGTTTTAGAACGCAACTTATTAAAATTGTAAAAGATAAGAGGAAATTGATTCTAATCGATGCGAATGCCGTCAGGTTGAAACAATTAGATTAGATTAGATCGGCTCTCGAATGTCTTCGAAGAGAAGCGAGGCAGTTAATATATAATTTACTTAACCTGCTACTAACCAAACTAAAATGATTGCAGTTTTGTGCATTCGTGATATTAGCAAAGTTTTTTTTTCATATTTGGCACGCGAAATATCTGAATTCGCCAAGTATAGTTTCACGTTAGGTAATACTTTACAAAATTATCCATACATATCAATATAAACAGCAACTTACGCGAAGTTTCGCAATTCAGTATAGTAATACTGGATGACAAAAAATGGCGGAAGTCGTTTGAGACTTAACCGTTGAGATTAAACGCGTTATATCTGTGCTTAAAGTTAATCGGCAACGTTTTTTGGTCCTTGGTAAAATAAGAACAACTTATCAAATTGATTTCTTGCGGTCGAATTCGATAATTTCAAGATTCCATCATCGGATACCTAAAAACATTGACTTACATCACTTGGCTCTGCACATAACTCAGATTCGCTGGACATTAACCCAATGTTGTTTTCGATAACGTATCGCCCATGAAATATTTCAACGTATACCGGGAACAAAACCCCTATTCTATTTTCAGTCGCTATTCACGTTTACAATTAGCGATGGTGCTACATTGTCGATTTATGCTAGTTCATCGGAGAAACCTGTTGACGCTTCGTATTAGTATTTGCTTGCGAGCGGTTATCTACATACGGCCCCCTTCCCCCTACCGGAATCATATTATACTTATTTACTAATTGGTATTAATATTTCGAAGTATGTACTAACGATGTCTCGAAAAATTTCAACAGCTTATATCTGAATAACTATTTGTTTGCCATATATGGTTCCTTTTTCAAGCTTTTTCTCTTCTCCTCTCGATGACTAGAAGATGTTCATATGAAAAAAAACTTTAACAACAATTTTCTTTGGTATGAACAATTTTGCGACAAGTTTCTTTTACTTTTTATACACCTGTATGTAATGCCAATTGCAAAATTAATGCGATGCACGAACAGTCGGAAGACAAACGAGTGTCTCGTCAGAAATCGGAATATAATATAAATTCCACCAGGAGCATACGATGACTAGTCAAGGAATAGCATTCTAAAATTCTACAATTCTAAAATACATGATCGTTAGAAAAATCAGCAGAACAACTTTCAGCTTGTCGTTATCCCATAACGTAAAATATTAGCTTCTGATAGATGTTGCTTTTGTATAGTATAGTGATGGTGTATAGTGTATAGCGAAACTACATACATGTAAATCTGTTTTACGCAGAAACTATGGAAATGTTGCCTTTCATGGCTTCTCCATTCCCTTTTTAGGATTGATGCTGTCGGGGAGTTAAGGATGAGACTTTATTTCACTTATTAAGAGTCTTCTGCGATCAGATTCAAAATTTATACAACATACACGTAACGCTGTGACTATAACTTCCCCAGCCAAGGTTATCTTCTTCTTGGAACATGCGTATAATAAGCTTGCCTATATCGTATATTAGTCCAGGTAACAATTCGGTAGGAAAATGAAGCGACGTTTATTTTCTTGTTTTGTTACTTACCTAATGACTCTCGTTTATCAAGTTTATCAATTCATGTAGCTACATTTTTTTTCAGTTGCATCGTCGTTTTTGGTCCATTGCGTCGGCTCGCTCTTCCTTCGATAACTTGTTACACGTATCTGACATGTTTATGTAAACATGCACCTAACTAATTGAAGCGGTAGGCTCCGAGAAATGACGCGCCGCGTCGATTAGCATGTGCGCGCTCGATCCGCGTACACTACACACGATTACCCGGAATCGGACAAATTGTTCGATACACGGGAACCGAAAGAATGATTTGCAACTGTAATCGAGTCCGTTAATTGCCGAATTGGATCGCGGAGGCGAACGAGAGCGAACCGGAATAATGGCAAATTTTTAGCGTCGACGTGGATCGATGGGAAGAAAGACCTAATCGTTAAAACAGAACAGTGGAGATTATTTTATAATTCTAATGAAAAAAAAGAAGCAATTTTTGAATAGATCTTCAAAGATATCCAGTCTGATAAATAATTACCATTATTTGCGAAGGATATAACAAACTACGATATAATTATATTTACCGTTAAACTTGATTGACAGAACGAATTTGGAAGTTTGTGCCAGGCGTGTATTTTACAGTTATTCCAGTGTTAATCTCGTTCGCGACTGGAATGACGGGAATGATTTGTGAACTTTGTACATACGGAAACCGAATTGTACGCATCGGAATGACGAATCGTTCTCGTTGGAATGGAATTTTAATTATGATAATCAGACAGGGAAATAAATTGGAATTAACAGAGTTTTAAATACATATTTACAATTAGATAATAATGCGAAGAATCGCTGTAATTTGCGCATCAATTGAATATGAAGCGGCGAATCAATTGAATATCGCAACTTACTATAAGTACTTACATGTTGATTCATCGAAGACAGAACCAATTATATTTTTATTGTTCGAGCTTATACACAAGCGTTTTATCGCTGCGTGTGTTCTCTGATCAAGTGATTTTTTCTTTTTGGAAGTTTTCATTTGCATTTCTACGCATGATATTTATATTTGTGTATCTCGCAATCAGTTATAAGCGATTCTTGGACAGCGTTGGGTATTCAACAAGGACACTTTCACCAAGAGGATAAATAACCGAGTGGACCGAGTGCATCGGCGATTGTGGGTTCAAAGTGAAACGAACGCAGCTGGATTGTTCCTCGGGTCGATCTTACGCAGTTGCATTATTCTTGCGAACAATGGGCGAGCAGTATTCACCGGCGCGGCGCGACGCGGCCTCAGCGAACACCGCGTGCCGCGTGTCAAGAGAACGAAGCTAACCAACAATTGGACAGCTTTTACACCGTTAGTTACATTAATAACAGAGAGATACGCTTCGTTATGTAAGAGGCATTCCGAGAGTTACGTTTGAGAAGAGAAAATAAATCCATCCAGAAGTGTAGATTCACCCCTAGGACTAGGATGACGGATCACCATTACTTTTTATACACCCTGTACCTATACAGTTAGTTCTACGAGCTACCTGTAGTTTAAATGCGTCTGTAAACAAAGCAATTGATTGCGCATCATATTTGACATTTACACGGAATGATTAGTGTAATTCCACTATTATTAATCTCCGTGGCAAATGAATGAGCAGATTAGTCAGTTTTTCTGCCAACGAGTGGCTGTGACTATTATATGATACAAGAGGTAATTTTCTTACATAATTCTCTCTAGTTTTTCTCTCTAGTTTTATTAGTGTGGAATTACTTGCGTTCTTGTATACGTATACAGTATACAATATGTACCAGAAAAAATGAGTGTTACTTAGCAAGCCTACAGTCTTCGAGGTTTACTACGAGGTTTACTAAGGTCTACAGCAGCGGTGTCCAACCGGGGAGGCGCCAAAATTTTTAATAAAAAATTAATGTTCATACCGTGATATCTACAAATAAATAAACTTCATATCGTACCGTAACAGTACAAATTCAGTGAAATAATGTTTATTTTTATTTTTCTTACATTTTTATACATTCATTTAAGCCCTATTAAAAAATTATCTGGAGCTGAAGATTTTTTAAATGACGCCTTTGCAATATCGATTAAAAGATAGGGAAGCGCGGAAAAAAATTTTTTTTTAGGGAGGCATAGTACCATAAAGGTTGGAAACCGCTGGTCTACAGTCTACGTCTACGACATCATCGTAAAGTAAACGAAAAGATCAATTTGAATCGTAACAGATTGGAACCTAATATGTACATACAGGGAACAACGAGTTCTGTAATCTCTAAACAACCATACAATAGAAGAAGATTCTGGTCGGACGCAAAGAAAACGTTTTTCTGTATTTCACCGATTATTCTTGAGATTGATTGTTCGTCAGAACAGTTAGCTCGCACGGCGGAAACAGCGAACGTTGAACTTGAATTCACCGCGTTCCCTTGAAATCGAAGCGCGCGAATCGGATCTGCGATCATCTCCGTTGGACTTTGTTGTTGATTCATTGCAAGCGATAAGATTCGCGGGTGTACTTCGACCAGCGTTATTATGAATCACAACTATCAACATCCGAACGGCAACGGCAATGAGGAATTAATAAAAACATTGTTTACCGCTCGATGCAGAATATCTTAATTTGTCACGTAGCAGATAATGTCGTCAAGTAATGGTACAAATTAGTTGGTACAATTTAATTGCGTACGTTGATATTGCGGTTACTTGCAGCTGTAACCCGTCGCGTCGGTCGTAAATACAGTAATTTTAGTCGTAGGCAAATACAGATTTTGTCGATATGTATTAATTTTCATAGAAATGATGGTAAGTATACCTAACTCGAGCATACCGACGGTCACCGGTGTCCGACAGTGTTCTCTTCGGTTTTGGTCGAACGATATTGTATGTACTGGAAATTCATGCGTAACTCGGATGAACGTAACTAGAGTCCGATTGCTTTCTGAAACAATGATCGCCGCTTAATTCTATAAACAAGATTACGGTTATCGGCAGTGGAGATAGAGCACTTTGTTCTCTTTGAGGAAGTTTGCTCAACGATCGAGCGTTTCAATGTCGTCGATGCCCTCTTAGCATCGCAGCACGCGCGTTGCTCCTCCCGGTCTTTCTCCCTATCTTTCTCTCTCGCTCTCGCTCTCTGTATAGAGAACGATTGTAAGTACAGAGTTTCGAGTTATTTATGATCCGATGATCGTTGTAGCAACGAACAAAACCGCCGCTGATAATGAACCTCCACGGAGCGGAAAGTGCACGCGAATCGCGGAGCGTCATTGTCCTGTATCTTCCTGTTCGATACTTTGATTGACAATCCAGCATATAAAATCCGCAGTCTTTTCTCCTCTTTGCTGCAGATGGACGCAGTTGCAGAACAATTATTATGTATATGGTTCTATTGGTGCAACAATATTATCGAATTTGTCATACTCGCGGAGGTTACGCAAGTATTATAGAAATCGGTATGTGCCATTAACGTATCGGGAACGTTTAATGTTCCTCCATTTCCACGAGTCCGGCGGTTCATGTCGTATCCGGAAGTTCGATTGCAGCCACTTAGCGCCTGTATACACTTAGTCCTTGCAACGTAATTACGTATCACAGCTCGGCTCCGAAAGCCTCATTAGTAGACAATAATAATTGTAATTGCACATGTGTGTGTTCATGCCACAGCCTAGAGTGCCTAGACTCTAAGCCCTAGAGCAATCACATAAAAACGACGAATTAATCAATATACCGTAGTTGGTCGAGACTCGTCGATCTTTGTTCACTCTACACGCGGATTACGATTAAATCCGGAAGTTAGTCTGGAAATAAGGCAGTGCAAGTATCATACGATATTTCATTACAAAAAAATTGTTTGCAGACCGCAAAGTTGGAAAAAAATCGCGTAGATAGATACTAGTGAATACAAATGAGAGAAGATAAACGATTACCTTGTCGGATTTCGTAGGAGATAATGGAAAGAGGATTCTCCGTGTTTCGCGTCGAGTCACGGCGAAGAAATGTGTAAACGAGTGTGTTTGTGTCCCGGAAACCATACAAAGTTAGTGTTGACACCACAATGAAATATCCGGTTGCGATAATCGACTGAAATCTGGAATACATACATATGTACCAATTGGGGATCCTCCTCGCGGTGATCGTCGACCGATGCCGATTCCTCGGCCGGAACGTAATCCCTCGGTCACGTGGTTAACGAACCACAAACAGAAAGTTCCAAGTCCGCTAACCATTGTTTTCCTCGATCGCTGGTCGATTAATCTAATCTAATCGCGGATCGCGAACAAGCTTTCGCTAGATTTTCGACGGAGCAGCGCTCGCCGAGTTCATTCCGCCAGCTGGCAGGTACAGTGTCGCTCGTAAAGTGATTGAAAAACGTTTTCGCGTTTAGGTTCATCTTATGCCGACCGCTCGAATTATTTCGCCTTTTTGTGTGACATACCGGAACCGGATTGTCGATTGTCGAGTGTCGATCGCACAATCGATCAATTGATTCGTCGTTCTCGACCGGCTATCTTGAACCGAAACAAGGACGTGCGATCAATGTCGAAGGTGAATGAACCTTTTCGTTGATTTCTTCTTTTGAATAACAACTACCGAAAGGCGAAATAGAAAGCATAATCGTCACCATTAGCGTTCTATTCGTTTTTCTTAATTTTCTTCTTCTCGGATTATGTCGGAATATGAGAGAATCAGATTTATTATTACTATGTAGACTGTGAATCTGTATATCTGTACATATATCTGTTGTATTGACACTTTTCTATCTTGGATCGTCGCAAACTTGTTTTCCAAAGCGTGAACATTTCAAAGTACATTATTCGGGAGTCGAGAGTAACGTCAATTGTCGATTAGCAGGGATTGGTTAGCATGGTTGGCTAATTAGTTTGCTCCGCCACCAAGTTATTTGTTGTTGACGTCGACTCGGCTCGGCTAGGATAAATTTAATCGTGTAGTTTACTGTTTGCAAACGTCTTCCGTGTTTTCCTGTCAACTGTAAATACATTGGATATCCACTGTTGAAATCGTCGTTGACTGTGACCCAAAAAATGCTTTAATCTCGAGATGGTTCTTATAACGCTCGATGGCTCGGTCGAGGCAGGTCAACCCAGAGTTTAGGAAATCGCTATGAGAACTGTATTTGGAATCGATGATTCTTGACTGTGGATCTTGATGCGAACTAACAAATGTCCTAGATCGGAAGGCAAATCGCGTCGTGACGCATCTGCGTTCGTTATTCCTTTCTTTGCGGCCTGTGAGAAACAATCTGCAGATTAAGGGGTTAACAATAACGGCTATTTCCTCTTGTTAGAGTCGCGCGGTGCTGGTTCCCTTATGTTGAATTAATCGCCGAGCGTTCAACCACTAATACTTCTCCGGGCACTCGACGAGCTCAAACGAACCGCGGCGCGCGGCGCACCACCATGGAGGTATTGATGCACGAGGCCAGCAATGGCCAGGGAATGAATGCAGACAGTTCATTCGGTTATACCACTGGGAGACAGCTGGTCAACGAGAGGCTGGAAGATGCTCGGATAACCGGGAATGGAACGCGTTTCATGGAAACGGCCGCTGCCGACACCGTCACCATCTCCTTCGAGAAGATCACCTACAGCGTGTCCCTCGGATGCAGAAAAGGTCAGTTCAAAGTCAGAAAATGCGCACGCGGAGTCGCTCCAAGTCAGAAAATGCACACGCGGAATCGTTCCACGTTAGAAAATTCACACGCGGAATCGTTCCAAGTCAGAAAATGCACACGCGGAATCGTTCAAAGTCAGAAAATTCACACGCGGAATCGTTCCACGTCAGAAAATGCACACGCGGAATCGATCATACTTTCGAAATCGTTGCATAAGCTCGATACGATAAATAATGGTTACGTGTGGATCAGTGAAATTTTTCTTTGAATCGCCGCGCAAGTCCATGGATGCGTATCTAAGTATCTACTAATGTCTAGCGATCGTTGCGTTGCGCGTTGGTAGGTTGTTGCGTAGACGCGTGTCTTGGGAGTACCGTAATCAATTTCTCTTTTAATCTATACCATTATACATACAATGTGTCATATAATATTACATCATGGTAATGCTTCAACTTTCCGATCTTTCGCGCATGTTTTTACCCTGCATTCGCTACGGTTCTGTTCTGTTCTGTTGGTTCTTTCAAGTTACATCTACTCATTTTTTCCGTTATTCTTCTATTAGTTCGCTTACACTTGCGCAAATCCACACAAGTTTCGCGGCCATTATTGTAGGAACACGACGTGTTCGTAGGTGAAAAAGAGATCTTGCACGGGATCCATGGAAGACTTCCGGCGAGGCGGTTGATCGCGTTGATGGGTCCATCGGGAGCAGGGAAGTCAACGTTGCTGAACGTTCTATCGGGATACAGGACGACCGGCGTGAACGGTAACGTCCTTGTGAACGGACAGACGAGGCAGTTGCACTCATTCTGGAAGTGAGAGCCGACTATTTTTCTCCTCTCCGAATCTACCAAAATCAAATAACTCTGACTTCTGAACCGCAAGTGGCAAATGTTTTTCTGATTGCGCGCAACTGAACTTTGCAGATGCAGCACGTACATCACGCAGGACGATCGGCTGGAGCCGTTGTTGACGGTCATCGAGAACATGAGGGTGGCCGCTGACCTCAAACTGTCCACCGAGATCCCGCGATACGAGAAGGAAACGATAGTGAGTAATGTTCCGAATCCCGATTAATTATCAATATTTTCAACTGCGAACGTTCCCGCGCGTACACACCCCGCTGCGGATTGATAAGATAAACGGTTACATGTTTGCGCTTGCGGAATATTGCTATTGTTCGGTGTTCAAAGTCGCTTAACCCCATTCTGCATAATTCCTTTCGCAATTGCCGCAATTAACGCTAGAACTGTCGACTGTAAACACACTAAACTAGAACACCGGACACCGAAAAGCGTTCGACTTCGCGCGGAATGATCCAACTACGATTACGTTTCGTTCATTTCATAAAGGGTCCAAGGAATCCTAACCCTTCGGATAAGTGAACTCGCTGACATACTTTTTGTCGAATAATTCCGATTTCGCATGGGTTTCGCGAGGGACAGAGATACCCGACATGTTTTGCGTGCCGCCTTTCAGCAACGCTCGTCTACATATCTCGTGGAAACTAATAAATACATAGGAAAGAAGTAGAGAAGGCTGTAACTGGACAGGTGATCGTTATTTCAGATCGAGGAGATTCTTAAGACACTGGGTCTACACGAGCACATAAACACGCGGGCGGAGAGACTGAGCGGAGGACAGAAAAAGAGATTGTCCATTGCTCTCGAGCTGGTTAACAATCCCACCGTTATGTTCCTCGATGAACCAACCACGTACGTGTAATATGTATATGTA
This sequence comes from Lasioglossum oenotherae, assembly GCA_028455765.1. Classification (NCBI taxonomy): domain Eukaryota; kingdom Metazoa; phylum Arthropoda; class Insecta; order Hymenoptera; family Halictidae; genus Lasioglossum; species Lasioglossum oenotherae. Next base: position 15,502,072 of record CM052294.1, on the reverse strand, counting down.
TATCTATATATCTATGATGCCAATTGTCAAAGATTAATATTCTATGTTCGCCACAACAAAAATGGCGCGCTATTTAAAATGTCAGGTTATTATGAGACAATCTCTATGCATATACATATACTGTATATGTATGTATTGGTAACTCTCGAAGGATTCCGTTTTTCCACATCGAAGGATAGCACTAATTAGAGCGTTTCTAGACATTGATTTATGCCTCTTCCGATCAAGGAACGGCGCGGCGCGGCAATCGCGTAACAAATGATCTCGTAAGCCGTAAGCCGTAAGCCATAAGCGAACGAAATCGTGCACGACCTTTTCTCTCTTTTCACAGAGGGTTGGACAGCTCGTCTTGCATGCACGTGGTGAATTTGTTGAAGCTGCTGGCGCGTCAAGGAAGAACGATTGTCTGCACGATACATCAGCCTAGCGCGTCCTTGTTTCAGCTATTCGATCTGGTAACGATGCATTTATGACGAATGCGAGCACATATGAAAACAGTTAACCCTTTGCACTCGGACCTATTTTAACTGGAAAATTAAACATTTCTTTCGGCCTAGAATAATTCCATTGTGTATTAATTCTTTTCTTTGTATGAACATGAAATTGATATAGTACCTCACACAGTACTCAAGTGTTTAGTAATTGATTAGTTACTAACATATTTAGTAATGTAAGCAATATTTTGAATAATGGTACAGCAATTTTTAGTGGCGCCTCAGAGTCGCCACTCGAGTGCTAAGGCTTAAGAGATCGGGAAAATGTCAAATACAGACGTAACAGTTTCATCTTGCTTAAGTGATTAAAGAAAGGATTACAATTTTATTTAAATCCTGTTTCTTATAATTGGCGCAAACAATTTGTACTTTGCACATCCGGTGACCCGATTTTCACGTCGACCCGGCGGCGCGGCGGTCTCTGTAGTATCACGAATATTTTGTCACCTGAATTCTGAGAAGCCTTTCTACATTTTCGAGCGGTTCAACGTGTCATTCGTACTTGTTAACGAGCTAAGCGTGTTATCAAAGCTTTCGTTTCCTTGACAGGTTTACGTGTTGGCGAAAGGGGAGTGCCTCTACCATGGTGCAACCGACAAACTGGTGCCTTATTTGGAAAATATCAAACTGCCGTGTCCTATGTACCATAATCCAGCGGATTACAGTATGTATTTTTAACGAATTGAATCGCATTTGAATTGCGGACTTCAAGACGAAGGATCTTATTTAACTGACACGCGCGACAAACTAATTTCCTTAAAACTTGGCGTGCCGTACATATCCTGCACGGTTTTCTATATTTCTGATTTCATAGTAATCGAAATGGCCTGCGGCGAATACGGCGAGGACAAACTATCGTTGTTAATATCCAGCTCCGGAAACGGCAGGAACATGGAGTGGTTCAACACTTCGGACACGGGCGCGGGTGTGGGCGCAGCGAATCTGAAAGGTATGCAATATGCAAACAACCTTCGTTGCAGAAATAACCGGATGTTACTTCGGTTTACCTTATTGCAGGGTTGCATCCTCCGAAGAAGAGCGTCGACGATAATGCCAGTCTGCAAGCGACTTCTTTGAAGTATCAAATCAGGGTGTTAATGTGGAGGGGTTTTCTTATGTGCAAAAGGGATACGGTAAGTTTCCATTGTATTCGTCAGACTGTTAAAACATCGATGGACATATTTATGCTTAGGTCATTGAAAACCGCGTATCTTTTTTCTTCTATAGTAAATGATTACATGCAATTTTTGGTTAAGATTGCTCACGATCAACTCACGATAATTACCGTACAATTACAGACTCTAACACACTTGCGAATCCTAGTCAACATAGCTGTCGGCTTCATGCTCGGCTCCGTGTTCCTTGAAGCTGGCATGGATGGTGCCCGAGTTCTAGATAACTATAATCTCCTATTTTCCATTCTGATACATCACATGATGACCACGATGATGCTTACCATAGTCACTTGTAAGTAGATGCTCGATGTTCGATGTTCTTATTGAAATTTCATTTGTCGCATTTCTCCCACAGTTCCCATGCAAATGAGCATCCTGCTGAAGGAGCACTTCAACAGATGGTACAGCCTAAAAGCATTCTATACGTCCCTAACGTTGATCGACTTGCCACTGTCGGTATTCTGCTGCCTAATTTTCACGCTGATAGTCTATTTCCTAACGTCCCAGCCACTCGAGATGACACGGTTTTTCATGTTTTTCTCGATCAGTTTGCTGATATCTTTTATAGGTCAAGGAACTGGTCTCATGATCGGAGCAGTATTCAATGTAGTTGTAAGCGTGCTTGCTTTTGCTCCGTAGATCGACAACATCGTAAAAATCTCGCCGAACTGAACCCGAAAATATTGCATTTCAGAATGGAACGTTTCTGGGACCGACGTTATCTGTACCGTTGATGATGTTTGCCGGATTCGGTGTGTCATTAGGCGATATACCGAGTTATCTGAAATGGGGTACATACGTCAGCTTCCTGCGATACGGCCTGGAAGGGTAACAGTTCCTATTTCTATTTTCTTCTTCCGATAAACTAATCGTGACTGTGGATTAAACGATTTATTATCAAGTGTACCTATCTGCCTTGGCAAAATTTGTTCAATCGCACGAATCAACCTTTCGCGACGTTTATAATAATAAACGTCTAATAAGACCAAGGATTTTATGCATTCATCAAAAAAATCTGGAACAGTTCCGGACAGTTTCACGATTTTTTGATCCGCCAAGAGTGTAGACATGCTCAGAAATCAAGGCTAAGCAACTACGCCGAAGAGTAAATTGAACGTCTATCAATTTGCAGGTTCATCAGTGCCATATACGGCTACGATCGACCGCTATTGGACTGTAAAGCGAACAACAACTTCTACTGCCATTATAGGTACACGGCGAAGTTCCTGTCAGACATTACTATGGACGCAGATCAATTTTGGAACGACATAGCGGCGCTGGTCACGATACTTATCATAACGCGAGTTGGTGCTTATCTGCTCCTCAGGTGGAAGATCGTGTCCATGCGATAGAAACCGTCGGAAGACTACGTTAATCGAACTCGACGTGTTCCTCCTGACTCGTACTTTGACTGCCCATTGTTTCATCGTGATATTACTAAATATGTAAAACTGATCCAGACGCGACGCAACGTTACAGCAGAGAACACGCGACACAACCCTATTTATCATTAGCTAGTTTTATTTTAATTTTATTTTTAGTTTTAATTTCAATTTCAATTTCAATTTTAATTTAAGGTGCGAAACCGGATAGTTTTCCGGCTAAATGTATTTGCAACATTTTTATATAATATCTTTCAACACATAATTGCGAGCAACGTATTTTTAAAATGAAGACGAACCTGGTACCACGAGATATACATACATATACATATATGTACAAATATTAAGCTCAAGTTTTAGGAAGAGAACACGAAGATCCAGGAATGTTCCTACGTCTTGGATACTCTAATGCTAACGAATTCGTTAATCTTTTGGAATCGACGCTTTAAATGAACAAGATACACACATATTTTCGCACGTTATCGCAAAAGATTAAGCGATTATGTTTCTGTGTAAGTAACGAATTAAGTGCAGCATGATCGCGGAAGGTTTGAGCGATTGTGCTACAAAGTAAATAATTGAGTGTAATCTAAGGTGATATATTACACCGAGACGATATCTTCGGAGATCGAACGTGATATTTAAGGATTGCTCAACGATAAGTCAATTAGCAAAACCTGCGAGCTTTTTATTGTAGCGATTTTTCCTTGAAAATTATAAGAAACGTGTGCATTCGATCGCGCGTTAAGTAAAACTATTCCTATTATGCATATAATATATATATATATATATATACATATACAATATATGTATAACCATACAGGGTTCTTATTCACCGAGCTTCGTCATTTTTTCAACTCGTGTGCCCAATTCTCAGCCACATATGTAAAAAAAAGCATTTGTACAATTATTTTGTTAAGATTTTTATACTGATGGGACCAAAAATATAATTCATCGGTTACTAATAAGATGCGCCAATTTCATTGCTTGTCACACCCGATTCGTAATTTGGAGTTTAATCTGAAGAAAATTAGGTGAAATTGTGTATTTTTTCACTAAAAGTAATTAACGTGAATACATACTGCACATGTAAAAAATCACGAATGTTATACTGAATTGTGCTCAACTTTTGGTGCTTTTATTGGGTATGGGAATAAGTTTCCGCCCTTTTGGAGATGTCGTTGTACTTAAGTACCGATCGCGTATTTGATGGAACGTAGTACATGTTTTTGAAAGGTCTATGTCTAAGCTTCAAACCGCAGTTAGTGGCAATTGTCTCGAGCGTGAACAGCAGTCAATATTTCGCGTCAAAAATGTCGACTTTTGTTCCAAGTAAGCAGCATTTGCGGGAAGTTGTGTTGCATTATTTTGTTTTAAAGATAGGTGCCGCGAAAACGCATTGTTTGCTCGTGGATATTTACGGAGGCGATGCTCCATCAAATACAAGTTATTAAAAATGGTTTCGGCGGTTTAAAAACCATGATTTCGACGTAAGGGACAAAGATCGCGATGGTGCGCCAATATTTTTTTAGAGTACTCTATACAAGAAGTTCATATAAGTTATAAAATGTGACATTTTTTGTATGCAGTGTGTATCCTATTTTAAAAAAAGAAGCTTATTTCAGAGCGATCAATACCTTGACAGCGAGACGTTCGTTTGCATTTACAGAAATGTTCAACTTCTAATCTTCTTCAACTTTTGTGACGCATCGAGAATTTTACCGATGAGAACGGACGCTTATATGGACAGTATCGTAATCCATTTTTAATATCGCGCATTATACGTGTTTTCAACGATGTAGAAAGGTTTTAATAATAGGAAAGTACATACTCCGATACTCAGACTTTTGTTCTTTAAAGTTAATTTTATGTCAACTACAATTTTAAGAAACAACGGCACAGGAACAATTAAATGGAAACTCATTCCGTCGAGTATTCCGCGAAGCACTGTATACTGTATACATATGTATCATACTATGTACAAATGCGTATCAAAATCAGTATGCGATTACGCAATCAATTTTTAAGAATTCCTCAAGTATGATGTTGAGATCACTTAGTGCTACATATAAATAATGTATATGTACATATTTAATGTCGTGTACAATCGCATATACGTTCAGATATAAAAAATACATTATATTACAATATTATATTACAATCTTCTATACATATGTATGTGTATATTGTATATAGTCTAATAGTCTAATTAAATTATAATATAATTTTACAAAATATATGTAAGCATATATTTCTTTTTAGCACCTATCCAATGAAAATGTTTGGTTTGTTTTAAATGCATGCATACAAACTTCTGGCATCGGCTTTAATTATTATTGTTCAATAGTAAGCAATCCAAGTTGAAATCAACCAACATTCGTCAAGTACTACGACGTATGTACATATATGTAATAATTATTCCGTGATGTCAGAGAATCTTTCGGTAAAATAATCATTATATTTTTAAATATTTGTCAAAGTCTTATCTCCGAGCCACATGCGCTTTCCACTTAAGAACTAGATAAGTAGCAACCTGCAGACATATTATCCAACTGCACAGAGCAATTATAATCGTGTGAAACGAGACTGTTGGCATGTCCATCACCTCCAGAATTCTATCCGGAGTACGCAGTGGACAATAAATTTTCGAGCATGGTAGCCTTTGCCTATCCCCATCGTAAAGTGCTTGCAGAATACCTTCGAACGCATACCTGCAAGTGCAACGCACAATTTTTATGCATTTTAACTAAACCTGAAACCACTTGAAAAATTCTCTTCGATACGCGGATTTGAGAGCTAGACTGTACCAAACATTTGTGGCTGTAGCATCGGCTATAACTATTATAACTACAATATAAACTAATGTATGTATGATATGCGTAGAAATACTCGACGCTAATATTGCAGATACACAAATATAATTGAATTTTCATTTAACGAAAAAACGGGATAAGTAAAATCTAAAGTCACTAATTAATCATGTGAAAAATCACAATAGTCCGTCAATGAATGCTCATAAGGGGGACGTAGATACATAGAAAAATTAGACTGGATTGATCTACATAGTATATCATACCTGAAGAAACTGAAGGTGCAGAATGGTTGAAGATAGCCCGCCACCTCGCTGAATTTGAGGAAAAAGCCGGCGAAGAGGATCATGGGCATGTTGATGGCAGGAATTAAAAATACTCCCAACTGTGAAAAAATATTAAAAGATATTAGTCCAGTTTATTGGCAAGCAAGGTACCATCATTTCTATAATTAAAATATCGAAGGTCACACTGCGATTTGAATGGCCTGCTCTCGACCTGAATTGATTTTTATGCGATTTTCGATAGATATTCTTTACAGACATCAGAAATTGTTGAAACGCGATGTGCAATTGTCACGCAAGGTCGAAGCGCCAAAGTCAAAGTTCCCGTAAAATTCGAATAAATTCATTACTTGTTGCTGGAACGCAACACCGACGAGCATGCCCGACGACTGTCCCAAGATCGTTGTTAGGATGCAGATAAACCATATGCGGAAGAATCTGTTGCACTCCATGAGTTGGCCAGTCATGTAGTACGTTATGAAGATGAACACGGAAGGACAGAGTAACTGTATACAAACGAAAAACGATAATAATTACGCGATAACTGTTGACATGGAAAATTAGTGTAATCGCTACTTGTTGGCATCGACTTACTTGCAACGGTAAATCCGACAGAATTTTTGCAGTATAGTATGACCTCAAGCGGTACCAATTGTTCAGATATTCTCGCAAGAACACCATAGCCTCTATAGGAACTGCAAACAATATGTACATTAACTATACTTGGAAGAATCAGACATCTTCTAATGCTAATGAATAGACTGTAGATCTTTATGCAAAATAAAAAATGTTTGTATTGATTGCAGGACACAGGAGCCAAATAAAAATTGAATTCTTCTTTTAATTATCCTATTAAGCTGAAACTGATACATTGATGCCCTTAAATATTTTTAACATGTCCACAGCTTTAAATTGTATGTACCCATTTTTGTCATAAATGCATAAAATCCGCAGTCTACTAATGAGTGCGAGCTGATTTCTCACTTACACATTAGCACAGCCGGCATGGAATTCGAAAAATATAAAAACAGCAGAACGAAAAATATACAAGCAATATTGCTGTTAACTCTACCAGCGTCGTTACCGGTATCGTAAAACACAGCGCCTAGTAACAAAGCTACTACCACGTGAGCGATGAACCTCAGTTTAGTCAGTGTCTAAAAGTAAAAAGGCAACATAGCGAAATGAAAAGAATTAAATCATCGCAAAGCTGTGTCCACGCTGAAGCAACATTCTTCTTCCTCTATTCACTATTCGGTAAAAGAGGAACAAGGTGTAACAAGACGCGACAAAAAGTTGCTCAATGTTGATTCAGTGTGGACATAGTTTTATAGAAATAAAGATAGAGACCGATAACGTTGCAAAAGTATACAATCGATTAGCGCATTCGATATAACTGTACTAACATTGTCCCGTTTGTTACAGATCATTCCTCTCATTAACAGCACCGTCAACTCTCGCCACATGGACGACTTTAATTTGGTCGCAGTATTTTCGATTCTAGGTGCATCGGCTGCATCTGAATCTGAAATGTTAACTGCGTTGAACGAGTAACAGTTACCACGCTGAAAAGGTCTCATACACCTAGGACACGGAGAAGCAAGGTCAGCTTTAACTTTGCAGCATCGAGTTAAAAATACTTGGTAAAGTCGATTGGTCTGACCCACCTAGGTACATGAGACCCCTTAATAATTCAAATTGCTTTCAAGTACTCATTGCAGGACACCGGAACGATGTTCTGCGTTTCAGATAGTTGTTGCGATTTATTTCGTACAAGTTGTCCAAATCTCCTTCCCTTTCAGCGGTTACGACCTCTAAAACTGTTTACACGGTGAACTAGTCGGTGCGAAAATTGTTCAATTGACATATACATACATGTACATATACTATATGTATGTATGTTATTGTGACTCGAGTGAATTACCAAATTCAGCTATGTTATAAAATTGCGGGCATACATATTGCGCCGAGTGCAAAATACTTGGAACATTATCCCAGGAGCCGTAGTAGAACGATCTTCCCTCGTGGAGGACCAACAGGTCGTCGAACTTTGATATGATACGACTGCTGGGTTGGTGGATAGTGCAAGCAACCGTGCACCCAAACCTTGCCATTCTATGCAGCAAACTAATCACCTGGACAAAATGATTTTGTGTTAAGTTAAAACCGGTTCTACAAAATACTCTACTACACTAGTCTCGCTAGACTGCGAATCTTCGTGCAAATTTCTACAATCGTGAGTTGCTTGATCGAAAGCGGGACAAATAGAAAGCTTGTTCTGTCCGTTGTCAGATTTCTTCGAGACATTTTACAGGCATTAGATCCAGTGTCGCCAGTAAGTGACCAAACCAGCACTCGAGGGAAATCAAGGGGAATACAAGGTACCCCCCTCTCTGATGACCAGAGTAGAGTAATATGTGACACATTGCGCGTGCGCGGAGCAAGACTGTGCCGTAGACTGGACTGGTCATCAGAGAGGGGATATTTGATTCCCCTTCGATTGCTGGCGACCTGGCGACACTGATTAGATCCGCAATTTACCGATCGCAATCATTATACGGGATTTTACAAGAAACAATGAAAATTCTATCGGGTTTCCGATCAAAGTCTAAAATTGTGGATTTGTACAAACATCTATAGTTTAGCTGTGGAAATTCCCATTAATTACTGTAAAGGACCTGCCACGATGAGGTGCTGTCAAGACCGCTGGTTGGTTCGTCAAGCAACAACAGCGACGGTCTCGTTACCATTTCTATGCCTATCGACAGCCGTTTTTTCTCTCCGCCGCTCAAGTTCTCTACCATTGTGTCCAAGCAACTCGACAAATTCAGATTGTCTGCTATTTCCTCAACCTGTTCAAACATACATATATTTAATATTTACGTCATGTTTATTGTTCTTACCGGCATTGCATATGTATGACAACCGCGAATTCGCGCATACTATGATGTAATCAGAATATCGATAACCTTTTTCATTAACAGTGCGTTTCGTTAAACCTTGTAACTATGTATAAAGACCGACGATGAACGATATCCCGAAGCCGAAAATGAAAAATATTATGAAACCTTGGAGATATACATATGTATAGTTTATAGTTTATAGTTTATAGTTTATAGTGTATAGTGCATATGTAAATTTTTATCAATCCGTCTTGAACTTACGATTAAATTATAAGTTCGTCGGTCACGGATTCCTTGAACTTTCAGTCGCGCAGCAATGTAGAGAGTCTCCCGTGGGGTAAGCAACGGCAATAATGCGAATTCTTGCGGCAAGAAACAAGTTTGCTTGCGAAAAGTATCAGCGTTCCATTCACGATCATTAACGGTGATAGAGCCTTTCACGTTGGCCGACTTCAGGGTGGAAATTATGCGAAGTAGCGTCGTTTTCCCAGCGCCGGACGGCCCCAAGATCGCAGAGAGTCGTCCCGGGCGAAAACATCCGTTGACGTTCTCCAAAATTTTTCTTTTGCCTACAAATAAATCATTTTTTCTTACTGCGATCCATTACCTCCTGGCTTTTTTTTTACAAGTCTTTCTTGGTACGTTAATACTTTTTCCACTTTTTTCGCGTAATATTTAATAATCAATTCTTTTGAATTGCGTGTTGCTTACATTTTCGGGGAAAAATGACTGCAACTAATACGTATACAAAATAGATGCAGCTGAAAATCTAGTCGGTGTTGCGATTCAAGGCAGACGATCATTCAATCATCGTTAAATGTGATTACTAGACTGCGGATTTTATTAATGCATTTATCACAACTTGTAAAACGAATAACAACGGTGAAAACCTCGCGATTTCAGATTCGACTACCAGTATTGATGGTTAGAGAGACAGAGAGAGAAAGAGTGTGTGATAGAAAGTGTTCAACTCCCGTACTCTGACCGTTCTAAAAAACATTTTTAAAAAATCCTTTGAGAATCGTCCGATAAATTTTTCCCCACTCGTTGCCCAGCATTCCGTCGCAACAAAGAAGGTAAAACTCGCACGCGTATATCGTAATCTGCGCTTTGCTCACATGTTGCGAACTTTCACTTGCCTTTCTTGCGAAAAACCTCGTACGTGAGGTCGTCGAACTGGACATGCATCTTGGTGAACGTTCGCGTTCTAGAATTGAGAAAACTCTGATCGTCTTTCACTTTGATTCTGTATTCCTCCTCCAGCATATTAACAACTGCCGTGTCCCCACTCGTATCGTTGCGATTGTGATTGTGATTGCAAGCCTCCATCTCGTTTCTTTGTGTTGTCGTTTCTCGACAGCTAGCTAATCAGCTCCGTCGTTTCGGTTGTCAGTTAATTCATCGGTCGTTTCAGATAAACGGCTGAAAAGCTTGTTGCATTGTACTCGGCGCACGTTACGCGGATATCTGCAAATCGAATTATCCGTCAATTTCTTACAAAGAAATATTATCGTAACGTGACAGTCTATTAACGCGAAGGCAATCATTTTCAAACAATGGTCACGCTGAGCTGCCTCAATCGTTTGGAAATGGAAACGATATAAAATGCTCTAGAAAAAAATAGGCAAAACTGACTCTAAGCGATTGCAAGACAGCGATAAACTATCATGCGCTATCTGTGCTCATAACTTTCCACCTTCGCCCTTGCATCCGCTGCGAGATAAATACCGATCCGGTCGCGGCCGGTACCAATGTAAACGCACTTTATTTACGTTCCACTGTTTTTCACTGGCAATTCAGAATTCAAAAAATTTTGTTTCGAGTGTACGTTACTTGCTATCGATCAAATTTTTAAACGGATCGTTCACATTCGCCCACCAGTGCCCACCACCCAGAGGATTTCGCTTACCAGCCGGAAAGTCTGCGGATTCCGTCACGGAACACAGTGGCTAACTCCGAGCATTGTTGTTCGAAATTCGGCGATCAAAGTGGAAATAAATTGCAGTCGAAACAAGCACTCGAAACCGCGTGTTGTTAGGCGGAGCACGATCTCGGACGAACCGGTTGATCCGACGCGAATGAATTCGTCGTAGCGACTACCGATTGCCGCCGCGCGCCAGTTTCTCGGCGTCACTTCTCTCGCCCTGCATATCACGACTATACTACGTTCGCAATTCGACCTTGATTTGCGATTAGATGCCAGCGGTTCGCTCTTTCAATACTAATCGGGAATTCTAGGCTATATGTCTGTAGTTGCAAGGAAAAACGCCGCATGTCACAATTTCAAAAGATTTCAGTTCATGCATTAATTGATCTCTATAGTTATAGGACGTATGTATTTACCAGAAGAAAAGTCATGCAAACCTATTCGAAAGACACAACAAAAAAATGCAATTTCACCAATCTCGAAAGTGAAAGTTTGTGATATGCGGCGTTGTTCCTGATAGTCACAGATGTATGTACGAATCTTGCATTCGCAACACTCTTATCGAGTGAACTGGGAAAAATTAGCGATGCCCCCCTTTAGTTGCTAGATTAGTTGCTGCCCCCCCCCTCTCATCTATATGTTTATATTTACACTCTGAGCGGCCAATTGTTTTTACCCTAGGCGGTACGCAACTACATTTTTTAGCTTTTCCGTACAGCCTAGCTTGCATGCGTAGAATTGTTGGAAACTCGTAATCTACATAGCGGATAATCACAAACAGCTCTTTTATTATTGCTATTGCAGTCCCGTTTGATGCAAAGTGCAAACCGACAAGGTTGCAGACGACGCATGACGTGGAGTTAGACTATCCATGATAAAAAAAAAATGAAAACACTGTTAAGACTTGCTTGATTCGCTTAATGAAAACTATTTTTGAAACAAACCATAAGTATTCGTATTCATAAGCGAAGAAAATGTCCCTCGGAACAAATGATATCGTGATTGTCGCCGGGAAGTATGTATGTATGTACTGGGTTCTCGAATCCCGTCGAAGAAAATTTGTTTTTGTCATTTTATTACGTTAACGTTGTGCAAAAATATAAGCGTTGTGAAAAAATATAAGCTTTGACCTGAATTCATTGGTAGTAATGAAACAGACAGTATCTTTTTTATTAAATCACATGTTAGAGATATACTAAATCATTGTTATCACTGTGTGTTATTGTAAATTGTAATACACATTGTTCGCGATTTTGAATGTTGATGATCGTATGCACTGTGAAGGAGTGTGATTGTCTCGCCGTATCGATGTGTATACGCGGGTCTGGCGAGCGATTCACGGTTAACGCGATTTGACATGGTTGTTGTGAAAACGAGTTCGAGCAGTGATGCCGGGTTAAAAAGAAAGTTGGACGTTGGGTCCTTATCCACTCGGTTCGGCAATACTTGGATCCTACCAGGCCGGTTATACCAGGGAGTCTGGTTATACATTTGAGGGCATTGGAAGCGCTGAAGTTCCTACCCAGTATACACCGAAGCTGGGACGGATTGCAAGGCTAACCGTAGTGTCGCCGGCAAAGGAGGCCGGCAATTGTACAGAGTTCCAGTGGAACTCTGTTGCGGATCAATGCGTGAGGATGTCTGATGTCTATGATGACAAACGGTAAGAGAGCTCTCTTAGTTTTTAAAGTATAATGGCCATTTAGGATAAAATTTGTCAACTCGTTGATTTTCTGAAATCGCGTTAGTTGTAGTAAGAGTTGAGCCTTCGTATAATAATACTTGTATACTCTTTCTTGATTGAATAAATCTATTGTGCCTTGCTTCGGCTTTTCCTCATAATCCGTCGAGGTTTTTATGCCGAAGCAAGAATTTGTTTAACCGGGAAATATTGTGTATTTATTCTAGTATGAGTTCGAACGTTGTGCAATATCTGTGTTACGAACTCTGTCTTTCTATCATGAGTAAAAACTACTAAAAACACACATAACGACGCTTTTTTTTTATTGAAATTGTGGTGATGCGCTGAAATAAATTGAAGGAGACTCTGGATGTATTCGTTTAATGTTCCCTTTAAATACGATGATGCAAATACAAAAAAGACACAGTTAATTATATTCTATATATATTAAACTTTCTCTCATTCTCTCTCTCTCTCTCTCTCTCTCTCTCTCTCTTTCTCTATTTCTTTCTTGGTAATCAGTATCAACGTGACTCGTACAAAAAAAGAAAAAATCAACTCTGATCGTTTAAAATGAGACACATCATCAAGAAAATGTCATTGATTCACGATCCATGCTATCTCGAGATAAGAAGAGTTTTTTTTCCATCTATCGTGGCCAGAGTCGCCAGATGAGGTATGAAGGTGGCTTCGTTTCCTCTCCTCCTATTCCCCTTCCAATATCCCATTCCAGCACCATGCGCACACTCCAACGTCCCCCACTAAGGCCGTAGTGGACCGTAGACCACGGTGCCCGTGTCGTAGACTGGACTGGTCATCAGAGAGGGGGTACCTGTATTCCCCTCGATTTCTTGAGTCTGGCGACACTGATCGTGGCACGTGTGTTTATCATGCATGTACAATGTATTACAATTCGCGAAATTGTATATACATATATGTATGTATACATATATGTGTATATCTATATACAATCCATCACATCTATAACAAAGTACAATAAATGCAACGATAATTGTGTCCTTTTGGCGAACAGTCTTGATATGAAGTTACATATTATTTTACATTGCACGAAGTATATGTAAATAAATATATATATGTGTGTGTATGTGTGTATCTCAAATAGAAGGTCAGTCTTTCAGAAGAATTCGATTATACTGTTCTATTTGCCCTAAGCTGAACACAACACGTATCTCAACCATAGAAAATCTGATTTCACAGAATCTCACATTAATCAAATACGATTTACAATCGTTTCTCCAGTTTGAGTTTCAACAACGCGAACGCCCCAATGTCCAACACGAAGTATAAGCATGTCAGAACGATCATGCAAAACCAGTAATCGGCTTGTTTCATGTCCACGGCGCTCAACAGTTTCTCTGGCACTGCGAAATGGCAATAGACGTCCGAACAGGACAGCTTTGGTCTGTTATAACTGGAATTACAGAAGATAATTTTGCGTTAATCGAGCATCATAATTTATTGATGCTATGTTTGATAAGATAGATTGGTACCTGTGCCAATAAGTTGTAACGCGATTATCAATCGAGATATTAGAACAGAATAGAAAGAAAGCTAAAAAACTATCAGAGGGAGAGTAAAAAATATAACTATTAGGGGAAGGAATAGAAGTATAAACGTTCAAGTACGAAATTAGATAATTTTCAAACAGTTAACAATATTGAAAACATGGGGAGCTTAACTGTACTTGATAGAGATGTGCAGGAATCCGAAAATTTCGGATCGGGTCGGGACGAGTCCTGAATTCGATTGAAGATCGATTATATTACCGGTTCTTGAAAATGTCGGGATTCCTTTGATATTCGGGTTCTCTAAATGTACCGGGAATCCGGAAAATATTCGAGAACCCGATCCGTCCCGATCCGATCCGACATTGCGGATTTCGCATGGGATTTCGCGCAAGGCTCTAGTAATTGAATTCACTGACAAGCTAAGTTTAATAGCGAAGCGTTCTTACCCATAGATAGCAACCATTACACCCTCAAAACCATACTTAAGAAATGACAAATGAAAGAGCCAGCGTAGATATGGATGAGCATCTCTGAATTGAACAAAGAATCCGCTAAATATTAAGAAAGGAAGAATGAAAAGAGGTCCGAAGATCATACCATGCTGAAAGAAAACAAGGTGGTTTACGTATTAACGGAACATCGATATACATACATATGTAATGCTAATAAAAACATGGCAGAATCATTAAACGAGACTGAAACGCAAATAACGATGTAACTCGATCCTTCGTTTCGTTTATACAGTTTTGTTTATACCTGTAATTTCATTCCAGTTCCAATTAACAGACCGATCGTTTGAGCAACCATAGTGACGGCGAAGCACATCAAAACGTAGAGACAGAAACGTCGTAGTTCCAACAGCTGATCGCTCATGTAATACACTATGAGAATGTACATGGAGATTGCGACAAATTGAATGGGAAAATCGGCCAACTTATTCGCAAGGTATATAGAGGGCAACCTGTACCAACGATTGAAGTGTTCGCGTGTGATAATTGGCAACTCCGAGGGAACTGTAAAAAGGTAAACGCTAATGACGGTTGGCGAAATAATAACAAAGTCGACAGAAGAAACTGTAGGTATCAGCCGCAGTGGCGCGTTACAATAATAGTCTTACATGTGGTGACGGCAGCGCTAAATGCACTAAACATGAGAAACATTATGTTGAAGAACAGGAGATTGAAGTTGTCTAGGACGTACACTGCATCCTGTCCAATTTTGAAGTATATTGTCCCAACGAGCAGAGCGATTACAAAATGCATTGCGAGCCGCGTGAATGTTAATACCTGAAAATGAAAATGAAAACGAAACGATACGCATCAACGTCTAATAATTTTGCATTAACGAGAGCAGCGTTTATTTTATTCTATTCCTAATTCCTACAAGAATATTTTTCAAACGGTTTACCTTATCTCTAGACAGTTTAATGGCGTTTCGTTTGAGAAGAATGAACACCTGATTCAAAGAATTGGTCGCATAATCGGAGGAACTTTTGGCTTTGCTACAGACAGGATCCATTTCCATCGGGTGTCGTTGTCGAAGCGCTTGAAACGATGCTGTTACATTTAAAGCGATAACTTCCTCCTGACAATTGACGTTTATATTGCTCGTTGACCTCCAAGCATTATTTTTTCCATTCTCAATGGCTTCCACCAATTCTGGTACGTATTTGCCGTAATCTCCGTTGCAGATTTCCATTACTGCACAAAGGAAAACGAAAACGATTTAGAAATCACACGCGTTTACCAAATACACTTGCGATGTACATATTAGCATTCTCGTGGCGGTAAACGAACGACGCGACGCGCGAGTGTAAAAGAAGATAGGCACGCGAATACGTGTCCGGATAGGGCGACGTTTCCATTTACTTACAATAGTCGGCTGGATTGTAATGCGTCGGGCATTGCAGTCCGAGGCTGCTCAAATAAGGCACTAAATTCTGCGTGCTACCGCTGTAGACGCAACTTCCGTCAGCGATCACATAAAGGTGATCTATCATGTTCAGAAGCGAAGCGCTCGGTTGATGAATTGAGCAAATTACCGTCTGCCCTGACTTCGCCAATTGCTTCAGCAACGTTATACAATACTTTGAGGTGACACTGTCTAATCCGCTAAAACAAAATAGATTCTCGCATAAACTGACTGAACTCGCTGCAAGATAAAACGGCTTTCGAGACATCCAGCTCTTTTCCTAACAATTTGGAAATACAAATATGTATGTAGTACAACAGTGTCGTTAACCGCTTTACGAGTAAAATGAAAAACCTTTAAAAAAATTCCAATCGAATAAATCAGTGGAGAATGTTCTCCTTTTAGATACCTAGTAGGCTCGTCGAGGAACAAAAGTGGTGGACTATTGAGCAATTCCAACGCAATGGCCAATCTTTTCCTTTCTCCGCCGCTGAGCCATCCTGTGCGCGTGCGACGAGACGAGTCGAGGTTCATTGTCACTAAAATTTGGTCGATCTGAAAGTAGTACACGCTTATTAGTAGAGGTGATCGGGGTTTAACCTTTAACTACCTGCGCGGTGTATTCAGTACACCACATGTATCACTGTGTGACTGAGTACTGTGCAGAGCACGAGAGAAAACTAGCGGGCAGGGAAGGGGTTAGGAAGATTGCCTTTGCGTTTCTTTTGCCCCGTTTCCCTCCCGCTAGTTTTTTCTCGTGCTCTGAACAGTACATATATTATTGTATTGGTGTACTTTTTACACCAGCGCGGGTAGTTAAAGGTTAAAGTAACTTTGTGTAAACGGTAGAGGTGTGCGAGACCGGGACGGGATTTCCGAAAATGTTCGGGTTTCCCGTGAATTTTTGTCGGGATCTCTGATACTGTACGGAATCTGTTAATATTGTTTTTTAGTCTTCTATACAATTTCGTTTTCCGAATATCGTAAACACGAAATTATATATAAATTATATAGAAGACTCTTGTAGCATAGATAAAGACAAAAAACCATATTAAAAGATTCCGTACGCCGTACAGTATCAGAGATCCCGATAAAAATTCACGGGAAACCCGAACATTTTCGGGAAACCTGAACATTTTCGGGAATCCCGTCCCGGTCCCGCACACCCACCTCTAGTATGTAAACAAGTTATTTCGCAATCAACTACCTTCCGTTTCTTCTGTTGTTGGCTCATGGAAAGTTTAAGATCCGCGGCAACGTCCATGGCTTCCTGTACGGTCAGCAATGATTGCAAATTGTCGTCCTGCATTATATAGGCAGACGATCTTTTAAATTCGGTGAGATTTCTGGCCCTTGAGTTCACCATTATGTTCCCGCTGACGCCAATCGTCCTGGAATTAAACAGATTCCTGTTTTCCACCGGTACAATCGCAGCTAATTCATTCAATGGACCATTCATTGAATTTCAGTCAATGGCCTCGATCATTCATTGCTGGACCGATAAAGTGGATAAAGTATAAAAGGCATGATTTAAAGCGTATTCAACCTACTTAATAAGTCGCTCAAAGTAGCCACGCATTCAATCGTTTAAATCGTCTTATCGTGCTGTGAAACGTAAATCGGACTGATTCAACTGGAATTAAACGCTCCGTATAGTTCATTGTTTAATCATTCAACTTTCTCGTTACACGTCATGTAACGTAATCACCTAACACTTGTCAATACGTATTCCGTATTCCGTATTCCGTGCCGAAAATAATGACTCGCAGAATTGATAGTACATATCAATTTTTCCTAAATATAGAATTTATAAAGAAAACTACATTTTTGAAAATTCCTATTCCTTTAAAAAGATAATTGTTGTAGTTGATTCTAGCTACTGCAAACCTATTCATAGACATTTCAATGATTATACACGCTGTATCTGATAGAGGCTTGGCAATTTTCTTTCAAATAATATGTAATCCGAAGGGGACGGAGATTACGTTACTCGAGATAACCTGTGCATTTAAAGTTGGAATCGAGATATCGTTATCGAACAGGTCCTTAATTGCTAATTATCCTTAATCGTCCCTGTTTTATTAAAAAATAACTCCGTAATTGTTTGTCCTGAAATTTTGAGAAGTGTTCATATTCCAGCAGCTTCGATCGCGACATATCGAGTGAACAAGAACACAATTTATTTCTTATTTACCGCAACGCGTGCGTCAAAGCGCGATGAAAACAGGCGTTTATCGTTCTTCTACGGAGTAAAAAAGATTTCTTTGGTCACCCAAGGTTTATCGGCGATAACCGTATTGTACCACGAGTGAAAGACTCGCTGCCGGGATTACAGTGCAAACGTAAAGTCAGCGGAAATGCAAACGATTGTGTGCGTTCGATTCAGCGTTCAGACGGATTTACGCATCGAGACTCCTCTATCTAATCGCTGGCAGAATTTTCTTCAGCCGCTGTCGATTAACAAACGCGATCACAGAGTTCATATGTATACAATAGACTATAGACTATATGTGGATCGTACAGAATGCGTTTCCATTTTTATACGTATAATAATACGACCGATAGATTTAAATGTTTTTTCAATATGTAAGTTGATAAGTAGGTAATTTTTTAGTATTTACTAGAGGCTAGAGGTGTACGGGACCGGAACGGGATTCCTTTGAATTTTTGTCAGGATCTCTGATACTGTGCGGAATCTTTTAATATTGTTTTTTAGTCTTCTATATGATTTCGTTTTCCGAATATCGTAAACACGAAATTATATATAAATTATATAGAAGACTCTTGTAGCATAGATAAAGACTAAAAAATAATATTAAAAGAATCCGTCCCGGTCCCGCACATCTCTAGTATTTACCAATTCAGCGAATTTTACCAATTTACGAATATTTACCAATTCAGTGCATAAATTTACGAAGGAAAGGAAATAAAACCGACCGAATAAGAAGTATCCCTGACCTTCCGGGTCAGTGTCCGAGTGTTGCCTTTTAAAACGATCAGGCTTTTTATTCAAAACTCTCTCAGCGCATAACTGTGCTAGGTCTAATGATCCAGATCATCATCAATACTTCCTCCTCGACCGGTTTCGATCTATGTATTTACTTTTTTGCAAGTAGCTAAACGACCGTGCAATTAATTCAATATACAAGTTAATTCATGTACGTACAATGTACACGATACATCAGACACGTCAGATCAGCCCGATTAACCGTTATAGTGCATAACAATATTTGACAAACATGTTAAGACTAGCTATACTAACACGAAGCCTGCCAGCACATTCAACAGCGTTGACTTTCCCGCGCCAGACAGTCCCATGATCGCCGTGAGTTCGCCAGCTCTGAATTCGCCGCTCACATTCTTCAGCAACTCCAGGTTCGCTGAAAATACACATCGATGCGAATACAATCCAGACTATCTAATTTAGTAAATATATTAAAAATTAGTCGAGCGAAAAACCACATCGTGAACCTTCTCATTCTCATCCTCATTCTCATTCTCATTCCACGCGCTTAGCTAGCCGTGTTTAAGCCACACCCTTTTATGTATAACTTGTTAGCCAGTTTGTTAATCGAAATACAATATTACATCGTGCTTGGGAATGTTAATTGTGGATACATATACATTCTCCGAGATAAGAGAGACGATGAACAAACGAAGACGGCGAGAGTGTCTATTAATTTTAGAAGAGAAATAAACAGCCTTTGAACGTTCGCGATATCAGTGTTTACTTTCACCTCGTAGAAACTGTGCATTTCTCTCATTCGGGAGAGGATGCCTAAACTTGAAAAGACTGGAAACAGTCGAATCGACAGATCCACGGCTACCGGTGACACGAGAATTCGCGAAATGTCACGCAAACCTGCTTTTACAGATATTACACGTTACCCATCCAATAATTAACCGTTAATAAAGATTCGTGACAATGCCATGTCCTTACAACTAATTCACCATGTCCTGTTTGCGTACTAATCCAATGTCGCGCTTCGATGTTCCTCGATGATGCTACCGCGAAACTTTGAATATTCACAAACTTGTCAGAGTGGTCAAAATAATCAAACTGTTCAAAGTTTGCACTTTGAATTGTACCGGATATTTCCAACTATTCGAACATTATCCTTATCAACAGCTGAATTCTTATCGTGTTAATACTCCGTCGCGGCTGAGCACTGAACAACTTTCAAAACATTGTTTTTTTGCTAACTAGGTGATTTGATAGCTTCGATAAGAATTCGTAACAGCATAGTATGTATACCTGCGAG
Source organism: Lasioglossum oenotherae (assembly GCA_028455765.1). NCBI lineage: Eukaryota > Metazoa > Arthropoda > Insecta > Hymenoptera > Halictidae > Lasioglossum > Lasioglossum oenotherae. The sequence continues at coordinate 15,481,714 of CM052294.1, read as the reverse complement.
CCAGTAAAATGAGTTTAGAAAAGATTCGGCAAGTATCTCGGACCGATAAGTCAAACATGGCTGCGTTTATGGGGTGCTTGCTAAGACCTAATATTCAATTAACTAAAATTGTACACAGAATTTTTTTAAGATGTTAGACCGGCTAGTTCGCTAGAGAAAAAGTAAACAAAAATTTATTACGATTGTAATTGGTAGGAATTATACCAAATTTTAAAAAATGATGTTTTGTCAACTTTTTTTATCTGGGCCTGTAACGATAATTTTTAAAAATGCGTTTTATAGATTTCGGTAACTTATATGTATACTGAAAATTTCATCGAAATCGGTCAACATTGCGATGAGCTACATACGTTAAAAGATGAGAGCAGAAAGGGTGAAAGTCGCAGATTTTTAGCCTTGCCAGGTCATTTCGCCCTTACGTGATCATCTTTAAACGTTTGTAGCTCATTGCAATGTTGACCGATTTCGATGAAATTTTTAGTATGCATATAAGTTACCGAAATCTATAAAACGCATCTTTTAAATTATCGTTACAGACCCAGATAAAAAAGTTGACGAAACATCATTTTTAAAAATTTTGTATAATTCCTACCAATTGCATTCGTAATAAATTTTTGTTTACTTATTCTCTAACGAACTAGTCGGTCTAACATCTTAAAAAAATTCAAATCGTTTGGATCAATTTCTAAAAAGTTATGCGATTTTTAAGGGTGTCCACTTAATATTGCCGCTGACTGTATGTAGTTAACCTATAATATCAGATTAACAAAGAACTCTGTTACTTATACCCATGGTGAATAATGCGTATAATAATACGGGAACGTTTGAGAATATGCGAACTGTTCCCGGGGCAGTTGACCACGGTTCAACAAGGGTCCCATTCAATTTGTTAGACCATACGCCGCGTCGCGCCGCGCGGCATCCGTAATAGTATATTTTTTAAAAGAGTTCTTAACCATGTTTATCCTCGTGTCGTTCCTCCAGTGGTTCAGGGTTAATAAACTCACATCAGCCCGACAACACACGCGCACATCAGCGATCGCTATTGTGCACACCGTCTATTTATACCGCTCTGGGACGAATTCTCCGACAGCATTCGAAGCCGAGTACTAAAGGGACGTCCATCACGACACGTATGTTGCCTTTAAAAAATAATTGCGATACAACCGCAAAAACCAAACTGTTTGTAGAGTTGGAATCTCTAAATCATAGTTTTTATGACTTTACGGAACAAAGTATGTTAAGTTAATGTTACTGTGTATTTTGTAAGTGAACTGCGACGAGATTGTGCGGATGACAGATCTGTGATAAAGAACGTGTTAATAAAAATATAATATGTACTCCACTGCTTTCCATTTCCAGTAGCTAAATCATTCGTTTGCGAGATCTATTGATAGAAGATTTCCGGAAAAAATCATGTTTTCATCGCGCGTCGTCGCGTGTATGTATGCATGTACTCGCATATTCATTATAGTACCGCCAATGTAAATGGTATTGCGTGTACACCTCAGTATCGCGCGTGTATCGTACGTCGGCTACGCGCATATAATGCTAATTAATTTTCGATAATGGAGTCGAAAACTTCTCGACAGCGAGTCGATTCAATGTCACAGTTTTTTGTTGTATCTAGTAACAACATGGTTATTTCCAACCAAAACAGATTATTAGATTGTACTTTACGCAGGCTATAATTTATTAATGTACACGCAAGACTGTTACACAATGTACGGTTACACATTATATGTAGTTAAAGTTCTTAGAAGGTTATTGCATTTAGAACGGGGGGTGCGGTGTACGAAAACTTTTCGTACACGACAAAAATACAATGGCATAGAAATGAACACCGAGACTCACCCGGAAGTATAACAATTTCATTACCAAAGTCTTAGAATCATAAAAAAGGTGTCTGAATCGTTGGTTATCTTTAAATATTAGTAACTACAAAAATGTATATAGTACAAAAGTGAATTTCTCTTAAAAGTATACCCTATACTTAACTAAAAAAAAACTTCTATAAAACAAAAATCTGTATATGTATGTAAATAAGGTAAAAATTACTAATAGGTGAATTCGTTGAGAAATGAAAGCGGGTTAACAGAAATTCAAACTTCCGACAGATTTCAGAGCTTAATGGATACATGAATGGGAAAACGAATGATGGGAGATTGTTTCTCAGATATTCAACTAACTCAAGCTACAAAATTTTACAATTTATGACAAATTTTAAAAATTGAATTTTGACCGCTGAAATCGGACAAATACCCCACTGTGCGACGCGACGCACTGTGGGACTGTGGGACTTACAATGAGTACCTTACATATGTATAGTCGTAGTGTTTTGAACAACTAAGAAAACGCACGATACTCACTTTTGGACAGAATCCAGGGTCGCGCGGTGTACGAGACATCCTCGAAGACTAGAAATATCGAATCGTTGACATCCATCGCGTCGTCCAATTTTTTGGTGGTAGTCGGCGCGTTTTCCGAACTGCGCATGGCATGCCTCAGCTGCTGTTGCATCTCGATGAGTACTTTCGTGCCCATTTTCTATCTTCTTCCCGGCACAGGCATTCGAATATTCGCCAACGCGCTTTCTCTTTCTTTTCTGAATGCTCGACGATTGTTATCGGCTTCGCTAAACACAACAAACCACGATTGAAAAAGTTGTATATGCATACACGTAAAAAAGAAAAAAAGAAAATGAAAAGAGAAGAGGCGAGACACGGGAACTGGTTATACATACAGTACATTGTGTATGTATTGCATTTCGCAACCGATCGTGGGCGGTGCGCTTATGGGTTTTGGGCCAGCGCATACCGAGAGCTGCGTTTCGACACAACACATGTGACACACTAATTCTTGCACGGTATCAACAGATTGTACCGTTATCGGTGCACACGCGGCGAAAGTACCGGAAGAAATGTTTCCACTGGGTATTTATGATCGCAGCCAGGGTTAGTACTACATAATTGGTTCAATACCACCGGTTTTCATGAAAGTCTTCCCCCTTTATCGAATATCAACTCCGCTAGATCCACTTCGATACACAGAACATCGATGTAACTACCTGACGGCTGCAGTCCTGGTTAATTTGCATTGCAAATAGACGTTTCAGACGACATCAGAGCACTCGACGCGAACTTAATGTTCTCTTTAGAAAAACGAACGAACGGTAACGAGCAACATACAATTCACAACGAAAACGCTATCGGAAGACGCTAGACGAGACAGTACAACAGTTGAGATAGCGAGATTATATAGTATGTATGTATGTATGTAATTGCAAATTTTTCTAGACTGCGGATTTGATTCGACTACATATAACAAAAGTGAATAAGTAAAATACAAAACAGAGAAGACATTGGAACAGCTCAAGAATATCGTTACGCTGCTGTAAACTCGTTAAAATTATTTACTATAATTAAAGAAAATATTCATTTTTATGTTTTTTATACGTCTCGCAAGCAGTGCAATAGTTTCCGTGCGAAAAGCTGTAGCGAGCCAAAATGTTCTCCACGCGTCAAAGTTTGCAGTCCGAAGAGCATTTGAAATTTCAGCTGTTGCTATTATCGTTCCTCGAGAGTCGAGATTAGAAGAGTCCGCGAGATTAACTCTACACGAATCACATATGATTCGCTACAATGCTTCGTTATCGAGCATTGTACACTCGGTTTCAAAGCCGGTTTCGCTCGGACCGCGTCTTGCACACGTTTCTCTAAATGTACTCTATGTACTCGTATGTCCTGGTATGTCCTCAGCGTACCGAGTACCGGCGCGGCGCGGCGCGTGTCGTCAACTGCATGCGAAACTGCGAAACGCTTGACCAAGGAGCGACGACCATAAACGCACATACAGAGAGGTCGTCTTCGACGGATAGTGTTCGAGAAGAAGTTTACCTCGTTCATACGTAAATTAATTTTTCTTGCTCTGTTTTCTCGGGCTTATTTATATAACGCGAAATGATTTCTTGTTGCAGCATGCGATTGTGGATATTTAGAGAGTCAGTGTACGCTATTTCCGGTTTGCTGTGTAATTTGCACAAGTGTGGCAAAAAGGTAAAATAAAGATGTTTTTCATGGAGAAATAATAATTGCCTCTATTAATCGTAATACATACTGCTAAAGCCAAGTAAAAATCATTTTGCAGATCTAAACTAAATTTTCTACACGCACTATATTAACGGAAAAATTGATTTACTGGACCAGTGCCTAACGAGGTCATTACTGTTGCCACAGGCGCTTCATACTTGTTACGGCACTGTACTGGACAAATAATTCCGTCTCCTATTTCTAAGATACGCGGCATTCGATCTACATTATACGTAAAAGCGAAACAGTTTTTCCGCGTGACAAGGTTTCCGTAATATGTAATGCTTTTGTGAATTTTATAGTGCAAATTCGCACAAGGTCATCGCCTCGGGACTACGGTAATCCCTTTGAGGCTTTACTCCCACACCCCCTGCCGCGCCGCACCGCGCCACGCCGCCGTCGGATGCAGGCGATGGCAGCATATGCAGGGAGGTATGTACACACATAGTAATAATACTCTATTAATTCGCAGACTATCCGTTCAGGCTCGCAAAATGAAGTTTTCGAGTCTATTGCTGTCGAGAGTTTATTATCGCTATCGTGTTTAGTAAAAACTCATTTGTCCGACGTTAAAGCACCTTGCACCGCCACGCGCCGAGACTTTTGTTGAACACGATTGTATACACACATACATATAGCGGCGATCAAGAAGCTGACCTTGTTGAACCGTTCCGCACACCTCTGTACATATATGTATGTAGTATGTACAAAAAACAACACTGTAAACGCGAAGGCGCAGAGGTCGTTTCTAACGTATTGGTCAGGCTTGCGCATAGAGACGCGTTGTAATACTGTCGCATCCGACGCGAGACAAAGCTTCACATCTCATCCCTACCTCGTGGTTAAAAACCAATTAATAATCGAGCACGTTGGAATGTAACCGTAGTGTGGAGCACAGCTGACAGAATCGTCTCATCTCGTTCAATTATCGTGCGGCGAATCGCTACACGAAATGCACACCATTTTTCCCATATTTTGCATTTTTACTAATATTTAAGACTTGGATCCTCCAAGGAAAATATTTTTAGTACCTTTAAAAGGTCGTTCACCGCAATAGGATAGCAAACAGACGCGAATACGTAAACGTGTTTCGGTTGTATGTAGTTATACTGTGGTAAAACGTAAAACGGAAAACGGAAGAATATTTCGTGCGGTAGTTTTAGGATGAACGACGCAACGCAACGCGACGGGACGGGACGGGACGGGACGGGACGGGACGGGACGGGACGGGAAGGGACGGGACGGGACGGGACGGGACGGGACGGGACGGGACGGGACGGGACGGGCTACTCGGGCTTTAGAAAATAGAGAGGGTGCGAGTTTCGAGTGTACGTTGTGGGTGTGCTTGTGCGGATAAGATTGTATGGTCTGTCTGAAGAGTATCGCAGAGCCAGTTGCGGACAATATACTGTTACTCGTTCACTCTGTCATATTCAAACTAAAATATTCTTTGATTATATGCTAGTACATAGATTGTAGGTCTCGTCGCTTAATAACCATAGCAGTTGAAGAAGCGACGTAAAAGAATCAAACAAAAGGTACAAGATGATCGTTTGGTGGCGCGGATATAGGGAGCGTTACAAAGATATGATAGGATTTGTCAACACATATACCGAGCAAAAAGAATCGCCGAGGGAAACGTTAAAAGTAACGAAATCTTTCGGATACATATTATTTTTGATGACTCACGCAAATAATCGGCGAAATGGATGTTATCGGTTGTACCATCTTTGCCTCTATGTACAGCTTTTGTCAAATCTAGCTGTGTGACGAATGTCCTCCGCAAGGGGTAATCTTTGCATTTGTTTGCCCATTCCTATGTTTTGGTCAGCCGCACAGCTAGATTTGACGAGCTGTACCTGGCACTCTATCGGGGTGTCGTCTGGTATTCGATATATCCTATATGTAGTTATCTTCCAGGATGCTTCCTTGATGTCTTCGCCAAATATTCAACATTGTCTTGTACAATACATAGCATGAGCTCACGGGCAAATTGCTAGGGAGAAAGATGGATACAAAAATAAGATACGTTGTCAGTGCAATAGTTTGCGATAATACGAATTTCTAAATAAAAATATCAACACATTTCTTACACATATCTTTCTAAATTTATTAGGATGCTCCGAACGTGTTCTTCCACCAGGAAGTCTCTATTTTTTCAAAAATATTACTTAACACGTGTTAAGTAATATACGTGTTAAGTAATTAACACGTGTGAAGTAATATACGTGTTAAGTAATTAACACGTGTTAATTAATATATAACATCCGCTAAGCTCTTTAATTACATAGTATCGTACTGACGCGACGCGACGCAACGATAGGGAAAACCGTCACGACCATGATAATAGAAGTTGTCGAATTATTCTTATTGTTAGATAAAATAGTCAAGTTCGTGCGAGTTCAATGAACGAAAAATATTCGCGGTATGAATCTGGACAACCAGTATCGGTAAAGAAGTCTCTGTCTCTATATATATGTATGTATAACTTACGATAAGTGGGAATAAAAGCATCTCACTCATACTAAAATCTTCACTATACACTTGGACTACATACATATATGTATTCGGGATTGATAACAGAAACTAAGCAAATGATTTATTTATCAAAATGAATGTTTCAAGTGACAATTAAGAAATTGCGAAGTTTATTATGCGAAAAATGTCTGGCATGTTTGTATCGTATTCGCCACTTTAAATAATGTACATATATACATATGTATTCATCGAGATACGATTTAAATGTTTTCGAATGAGAGTGTCAGGAACGATTACATTATATATATGTACGATACATACATATGTAAGTACATATATCTACATATACATGTATAGTAATGGACAAAAGTTTAAGAACGCTCTGAAAAAGATGATAACTATTTGAATACAATACAATTAGTTTACTACAGGATGCAAAAAGAAATTTTTTCAAAAATTACAATTGATCGGAATTGTTGAAAAAATGCTAAAAGTTGCATTTTCAATGTTTTTGTGTGGGCCTATATTGAAAATTTAAAAAATACGTTTTGTCGATCTGTGTCTATTATATGTATGCACTATGAAAGTTTCATCGAAATCGGTTGATCCGGGAAAAGACGACAGGCATTGAAAGATGTAAGAATCCTTAGATTTATGTATGTACATATGTATTGCAGTTAGAGGCCGAAAATCGTGAAAATCTGCAATTTTTACCATCTTTAAACATTTGTAGCTGATTGCACTGTCCACCGATTTTTACCAAGTTTTCAGAATATGTTTCTTCGACACAGATCTGCAAATTTTCAATATACGCCCACATAAAAAAGTTGTAAAATGTAACTTTTAGTATTTTTTCTACAATTCCGATCAATTGTAATTTTTGAAAAAATTCCCAGAAAAGTTCAAATCGTATACATAGTACAATATTAAAATAGTTATCGTCTTTTTTTCAGAGCGTCCTTAAACTTTTGTCCATTACTGTACTTCGAGACTCGACTGTCGTTCACATGGAAACTTACTTATTGCATTTTGCGATGAAAAGTGCTCGTTAATATTTCACGAATCGGGTAACCGAAAAAAGAGACTGGACTATAAACAGTTTTTATTCTTCAATTGCATCCGCTATCTCTCTCTCTCTCTCTCTCTCTCTCTCTCTCTCTCTCTCTCTCTCTCTCTCTCTCCGACTATCTTAACTGTCGTAATCATGGTAATAAAAAATAAAATTAATTGTAAGAGGTACTTACGCAGAGACGAGATAAAGTCTGATGAGAACGTCAACGCAACACTCCTACGCAACGTCCATCTTTAATCACAATATCCATAAATCACTGATTTATCACACTGTAAGTATATCACGTCGATGGGAGTTCCGACTGAAATAGAAAGAGCAAACCGATTGACGTTAACAAAACAAGGTTGTACAGGTGATAGGGAAAGATCTGAAATGTGCAGCTCCAGAATCGATCAACGGAACGGACAATGATCCTGTTGGTCTGGGAAGCGCGCGAATTGCTACTTTCGTGCTACACGTGCCCCGTGCCAACCTAACACACTTGCGCGATTCGTTTGAAAAGGGAAAGAAGAGGGTGGAACGCACTGGCGCGCGCCAAATCATGGTCTAGAATGTCCAGCTACACACCACGTAGCGAGCAAACAATTTATTATATCTTAAACCGTGCTTTATTTATCAAATGCTATCGTCTTATTAAGCATCCATCAGTCGATCAGCGATAAAACAACAGGTGTGCAGTTTGAACGACGAAAAAAAGGCGGCAGACGACGCGCTTCAACAATGTTTTGCTACTTTATCAAAAAAAAAAAAAATCTTTCGCGACGTATGTGCAGCTGTGCGCGAGTTTTGTTCTTTATAAATACATGTTTATCTTTAAGCGAAGTTAAAACGTTGGACTTTCTTCGGCTGTGAAGATTCTAACCGTCTGCGTTTTTCTTTATAAAGGAGACAGTGGTTATGCGATATACCGTTCATTAGGGAAAAAAGACTGTTCCGAAGTTCCGAAAGGAAATACCACGCAACACACGCATCGAGTCGCGACGATGCGATACCATCACCCTCGACGCACTCGACGCTCGACAACGACTGAAGTATTAGCGTCTCCTATCTGTCTGTCCGCGCCGCGCGCCGCGCGTCCTTGTCCCGTCCCGTCCCAATGTCCCGGCACATGTTGAAAGTTAACTCACGACCGCGCATGCCAACTGTCAGCCACTTTATAATCATATTCGAGAAACTTGTATTATAGATTGACAGGAAAGCTCTATCGATAGATCGCACTTCCACGTTTAATTACTTCGTTGCCGCACCTCCATAAATCGGCCTCATTTTATCTTATAAAGGGCCTAGCCGATTAAAGATGGTCAAAACTGTTCTCAGAGGTTTCTCAATGACTATCGAAACCATTCGAAAGCTGACCAAGAAAAACTCCTCCGAGTAAAATTTCAGCCATCTAGCTTCCCCGCGAGGGTAGTCACGACTTGCGGCAGGGTAAATTAGATGTCGCGCTTTACCGTGCATTTTCTGGTCTCTGATGCGTTCTAAAATTCTGAAAAGAATGTGACATATTTTGGATCTTACGGCGCATTGTATAGAATTTTTTCAGATTTTTTGTTGTTGTATACTGTGCTCGTAAAAAATATTGTTTGATACATGTTCGAATATGTCCCTCGGTATATAGATTTGAACGAATACGAGCGTAAACGAAACCAATCACTGCGCATAGCACTGCATGGCACTCGCACACCGAAAGCGTCGTCTGCAGCTTGATTATTTTCGTGATGTCGGGTCGCAGGCCTTATCTGTATGCCGTGCGGTTCTTATTTCAATTTTGTTGCACAGATGCTCTACGAACTATACATACAAATCTGATACATTTAATCCGTAATATTAAAACGTTCCATTTACAATTTTCACTATTTCCCGTTGCTGATTCAATTTATTTTTTATTTATAAAAGCGTTTTTATGCATCTATGTGTATGTATACATGTATGCAAATAAATTAACTTGTGTGCATCATACGCATGCTATGTTGCTAGCTGGTTGTAATCCGCGCCAACTTGACAAGGTTACCCGCGAAAAGTTTTCTGGTATTATTTTACCCGTGCATCTCGAATGTTATTCGTGCTAATAATATAAGAAACTTATTCGAACGTTTCAGACCTTACTTATCACGATGATTTGTATGATTAATATTTTTCATAGTAAGTAGAAAATATAACGAGAAATTAAATTAACCGCAGATCAAAAACGGTAGTTAAACAAATCCTAGTCTAATCGAAATGAAGTAGAGACGAGGCGAGATAGCTAGCGACTGGGTTTTCAAGCCCATAGAATCTACCACGGATCCAAACGCAATGACACCATCTACCTGCCTAGACGTCGCGTCGTAACGCCAGGACAGATGTGGCCCTTCGCTCAAAGCGTTATTCCAAGTTGGAATTTCCAACTGGCGAGTATACACTCTACGAGCTGGCCGCTTTGAGTATAGACCGAAGCCCAGTAACGCTGGCTTTATCAACCAGAGATGGTGCCACTAAATAAGAATTAATAATAAATGAATAATTCAAGTTGAATATCAAATCAAAATTAATTTTAACGGACATTAAATAAAATCGATATCTATTGCACGACACGACTTCAAAACTTCAAATACAAATGATCGTCGTAACACAAGAATAAATCCGAATTAATAGGAAATTAATAATTCAAATTGATTATTTATTAATTTTTCATTAATGATATGTATAAAGATGTTCAATAACATAGTATAATTTGAAATATAATTTGTACTCACGCTCACGTCCTCTCCTGCTTCAAGAAAGACCGCCATGATGCTACGTCACGATTCGATTCTCGAAAGCATCGATCTCGCTTCCAAAATACTTTTTCAAACGATCGGTTCTTTTCCCGCGGAATCTGTAACAGAAAGAACAAATTCTCATTCATTACAATTGACAAACAGTCAGAAACTAAATCAGAATTAATAGTAAATAAACAATTCAATTTGAATGGAGAATCCAAATTAATGTGAATCAAGATTAAATAAACTTGACTTCTATACAACGAAACGAATTTAAATAGGGTTGGTCGTCACGACACAAGAGTAAATTATCGCGAGAAGGCAAGACGATTCGAGAATAAATTTAAATCAATGAAAATTAGATAAGGTTAAACTTTACCTCTAAAAACCAGAAATTGTTGCCTCTTTCTTATGTAATCCTCACGAGTAATCCTGTAGATTTTGGCGAAAAAATGCCAAAAATCTACGCTTCACAATCCTCAGCGGTCAGTGGTTCAAAATGCGTGTTCGATAGCTAAATAGAAATTCCCGAACTCTTGTGATGCCACCTAGCGACACCGCTCGGTAAGCGGCGTGCGACCGTTATTACATTCAAACATGGCGGGCACTCTTACCCGGCAAGAACATTTGAAATTGACCCACTCTAAACCACGCATAATTTTTGAATCAGTGATCCCCTAGGATTGAAAATTGGATTTTTGGCATAATAAAGAGGCCAAAATTTCTGTTTTCCGGAGATGCACAGCAGCTGCAAATAATTCGCTTGAAGGCAGTATTGACTTCAATAAAAATTCAAATACCGTGAGGCTGGCAGCACCAACGAGGTACTCGTTGTACTAAAGGGCATTTTCTACAGAGTCGGTAATTCAGAACCACGGCGTGAAAAATGTATTGTATGCACGTGGCAGTGAGCACTCTCGTATCCTCTGTCCTCTCTGCCTCTCTGGTTTGCGGCTTGCATCGATGCGAGCTGATGCGAGCTACCTGGTGCTACCTGCTTCATGCGAGTAAATACTCGACTCGGCTCGCATTTTGCGGGTACATCACGCAAAATGGGTACATTACGCACAGCCCTAAATAGTGCTCATGCTCCCTCAAATTATCTGCATTTTAAATGATCTTCCCTACCAAACAGATCACCAAGTACTAAGTACACAGACTGTCTGTGCCAAGTAATAAGTGCATTCCCGAGCTATCGCGTGGCGCTGCCTGCACAATAAAATGATGCGATCAAATGCACCGTAACCAAACCAAAGTGTACCGTAACTGTAACTGTAACGGTAGTTTCATAATTTTTCTAATTTTTTTAGCATTTATAGATCAAGAATAACACAAATAAAGTTCCCAATAACACAGCTGTATGCACAAGAGAGATCGTTCGAACCAACGAAAAATATCTTATAAACATCGCTTATAACATTGTAAACGCCATTCGTTATCACATTTCTGCAAATTATTTTTTTCACTGTTGTACAAATATCGCCGGAATATTGAGAAATTTGTCAAACAAGAATTTTCGTGTTTAAACAACGGTGAGTACCGTGCATTCTTTATTTTTCACGCTTCTAGTTATCCGAATGCGCATCTACGAGCGACGCCGTTCACGCCAATTTTCACCGACTTTGTGGAAACGCTTGAAACCGAAGATATCCGCGTGAATATCTACGTAAAAGCATGTACGTGACAAAATGCAAAAATTTGAATTTGCCGCTTTGTGCGCACGCGTGGTTGCTCTGGCGTCCGCGGATTGATAGAGCGTCGAACGCCATCTTTATTGGTCTTACGTGAGACGCGCGGGGTACAGCGGTGAATGTGTCAAATCGCAGAATCCACGACGATACATATTTGGTTGAACATGGTGTTTATACAGGAAAGGTGATTGAATTCGCGTTTGATCCTAACGTAAGTAATGCGCGCGGCCAGGCGTCCATGAGATCTGTGAAAGTTTCTGTGCGGTTTCGCCAGCGACAATTTTCTGTCGGTCAATACATATTACTGCCAGCACGAGATTTCGTGACTATATTCGCCGTCGTATCTGCGGTGAAAAGCCAACTGGAACAAACGGAACGTGCCACGGATATTCTTGATAGCAGCGATTCTTATGTTTTCTCCGTGCTCCGTTATTTCTCCGCCGAGATATCGGCGAAATATTGTTCGTTAGAGTTTATTTTAAGGGGCAGTTCTTGACAATAGCCATCATCCATTTTGTTTATCCACCTCCGGCACGCTTCGTTCCAAAAACATCTCACCTCGCGCACATATCAACTCGGTTTTTCGAATGTTATTCACGAAAACATTAAACTTACACACAATTGATTCGGCCTGTTTTAGCCATGGTTACTATTATTATATACTCTTTTTGTGTACAGCGGTAATTCATGATAAAATAATGAAGTCTGTTGTGCGGGTGTTTGTATATACTTACGTGTAGGTGTGTGTGTGTGTGTGTGTGTGTGTGTGTGTGTGTACACACGAGTGTATCATGAATGCACGGGATGTTTTGATTTCGTGTTTATCGTTATGTGTCACGAATCGTAATAGCAATTTTAATTGCTATTACAGAACATTTTTGTCTTCGGTTATTAAAAACTAATAACATTCGTAAGTTTGTGTCGTAATAACTTGCCGCTTTTGCATTTTGCTTTTTTTGAGTTTTAAAGATAAAGTTAAAAATAAGGATTAAAATTTTTATGGAGACCGTGATATCGAATTTGTGTCTGTTATTTTCCAGGTATGCAAAGTAAGGAAAGATGGTTAGCAACATTTCGCGGGGTACTCCCCGCATTCAGGTCTTTAGACCTACTTACGAGGAGTTTAAAGATTTTACCAAGTACGTGGAATATATGGAAAGCAGAGGCGCGCACAAAGCAGGCTTAGCAAAAGTGATTCCACCTCCCGAATGGATTCCTCGGAAAGGAGGCTACAATTTGGACAATTTAGATTTGACCATTCCTGCTCCTGTTTGCCAGGTGGTTACCGGCAAGCAGGGTCTGTACCAGCAAATCAATATACAGAAGAAGTCGATGACCGTGAACGAATATAGAAAGCTGGCCAATTCTGAGCGCTATAATACTCCGCGTCACTTCGACTACGAAGATCTGGAAAGAAAATATTGGAAGAATATAACTTACGTGGCTCCTATATACGGGGCTGACGTGTCTGGTTCCTTGACCGATCCGGATGTGAAAGAGTGGAACATTAATCACTTAGGGACGATACTCGACTATGTGAACAAAGATTACGGTATATCTATCGAAGGTGTGAATACGGCGTATCTGTATTTTGGAATGTGGAAGGCCACGTTCGCGTGGCATACAGAGGACATGGATCTGTATTCGATAAATTATTTACACTTTGGAGCTCCAAAGACTTGGTACGCTATACCTCCGGAACATGGACGCAGACTGGAGAGACTCGCCAGTGGTTTCTTCCCGTCGAGTCATCAAAGTTGTCAAGCGTTCTTACGTCACAAGATGTCTCTTATTTCTCCTCAAATATTAAGACAGTATTCTATTCCATGCAATAAAGTAAGCTCCGACTTGTTTGTCCGTCTCTTATTAATCTAACACACGTACACGATAGTTTATAAAGAACGGGTTAATGTATTTTTTTAGATAACGCAGGAGGCTGGAGAAATAATGATCACTTTCCCTTACGGCTATCATGCTGGTTTCAATCATGGATTCAACTGTGCCGAATCCACCAACTTTGCTACGCCACGATGGGTAGAGTATGGCAAAAGGGCTATACAGTGCACCTGCAGTAAGGACATGGTGAAAATATCCATGGACACGTTTGTGAAACGTTTCCAACCGGAAAGGTAATGAGATTTCTACGAGAATACGTAATATAGTATACGTACATAGGTTGGGGACAATCTGCAGATCGAGAGAACGCTTGGTTGCAGATATGAATTGTGGCTGCGCGGAGAGGATATTGGTCCACATCCCGAAGATCCTAGGCAGACAGCTGCGCCCATGCCGTCTCAAATGGACCTGTTGTGCAGTAACAGCAGCAACGGTCAATTACCGCAGAGTTACTTAAGCGCAGCACCTAAGAACAAACGCCATACGATACACAAAAAGAAAAATATCATGGCGACGAATCCGGATGTCGATATGGAAGAGCTGGTAAACCGAGCGGATATCCCACCGGATGTGAAGAAAGTTTTACAAGATCTTGAATTGGAAGAAGCCGACGACCAACCTGACGAGCAGCAGCTAGAAGTTTTGGAAGATATTTGGTTGAAGGCAGGAGAAATGGGTAAACATATGTTTGCTGTGTACTTTCTTAGCAAGTTTGTGTTTTTTTAGTGTAACTGAAAGAATTAACCCGCCCCGAATATAAATGAACACAATGAATTGTTTTTGCTGTAGATGTAAATGAAGCTACCGTGTACGACGACGGCTACAACCGTAAGAAAAGTCGCAAGCGTAAGAAGAAGAACGCGGAGAAAGAGAAAAAGCCGAAAAAGGACTCTAATAGGAGTGTTCCAGTTACTGTAACAGTAAAGACTGAAATTAAAGTAGAACCCGACGATGACTTGAGCTTTTTGTCTCCTTCGTTCCCGGATCAAAGCGGCCATTTGGAAGACGAAGAGCAAGGTTGCTCCAACGTTATACCGCCTCGCGATAACATCCTTGAAAGTATGAAAGTGGAGGACGGATCGGACTTCTCCGAAACCGCTGGGAAACCAGTTAAGAAGAAGAAGAAACATTCGAAGTCTGGCGAACCAAAGAAGACGAAATCAAAGAGTTCTGGTAAAAAGAAGAACAAGCATTTAAATATGAACATTTTCGACACTGGCGAACCTTTGGACGTGTCCGACGCTAACGTGCAACGGCAGCTAATGGCCATGCCTAGCCTAAATCAGCAAAAATCTTTAGCGGTGAAGGACGTTGCTATCGTTCCAGGGAAAGGAAGTCAAGCGACCGGAAACATGATATTCCCTGGCAACGAACCCGTTGTAAATGTCGCGAGTATGCTCGTAAGCGCTGTGTACGGCGACCCGAAGGCAAACGAGAAACTTGTAGATCCTGATTTAGACGAACGAATGAGCATATACGCGAAGAACGCTAAGAAGCTCAACTTAACTATCGTCAAGCCAACGTTCTCTACGCCAGCCATGGTGAACAATCTACATGCTCCGGATCAAGCGAAGCCTGTTAAAATCGACAAAGCTGTGGAGTCGGAATGTATCGGTGACGACGCTAAAGTAACCGTGCAGGAGGTAAAGCCGTTTAATCAGACCAGTTTTAAAAGCGTAGGCACGATTTCAACCGAGAGATCGAATTATTCTAAGAAAGATATTATAAAAGCTCCGCGGTTGAACGTACTGAGCGCAGCTTTCAATACACCGGCCGTCGAGGGATCTTCGAAAGTGAATGCCGACAAGCCATCGGGAGAAGAGAAACATTCGCGTACAGCGACGAACAATGTTGTAGTTTTACCAAAGCCTTGGCCTATCGCGAAACCCCAGAAGCCTAAACTTGCGAATATCATGTATTTGAACAAGCGTTTTTCTACCCCACCGGTTTTACAGAAAGAGATATCTGTACAGGAACCAGGAAACGATTCGAAGAGTCAAGAGTTGTCGAAACCTCTGGTTTCCTCGGGGATTCAAATACCACGGCTCGAAGGATTTTTTACGAAGAATGCGGTCTTGGGTCAAACGATCGCGCAGCCGATTACTAGCCACGGTATTAGCAGTCCCAGCACAGACGTGAAGGTTCTGGGAAAGAGGTCGACGACCGACACGTCGAAAATGATGGCAACGAAGTTCTGGCAACTTCCAAGCGGTAGTAACAGCTTGTTTTACTCGAAGGACGTGAACGCGGACGATACGCCGATCCAGTCTTGCGTTGCAACTTTAGATTCCTCTCATTGTCAGATATCTACCCCGTCTTCGTTTAGTCTAGCGAAGAATATCTTCTTGCCTTCGGCCTCGAAGCGTACGAACGTGTCGTTGGTAAATCCCCAGTCTTCGATGATGTACGACTTCAGCCAGAAATGCTTGCAAAAGCCTAACCTGGCTGCCAGTTTAGTCGAGTCCTCGTATCTGAAGATCTTGTCGAAACCGAAAGAGTCGTTGCTGCTGAAGAGAGCGTTAAACCAGAAAGTTGAATCCTGTAATCCAAGGTTTTTCGGTAAGAGTACAAGCACGATTGTCAGTAATGTAAAGACTGTGTCCACTCAAGTAGACAATCCATTGGAAATTAGTCAACCCGGCCAGATTCTGAACATTGTGAGTTTGAACAGCGGTACGTCGCACGTTGTGAATCCGTCGACTTCGGAATTACAAGCTTCGCTAAATGTTACCACCATTTTGCCGATTAAACGGGAAGAAGACGAAGACGGAGTTGCTGTTCAAGATAACCAGCAATCTCAAAGAATAGAGAAGAGTTCGAAAGATATATACGCGAACATACCACCGTTGAAACCCATCAAATGGTCGACGTCCCGGCGAAAGTCGAAAGAGAAATTGAAGAAGGCGACCACTAGGAAAAAAGATACACCGGAGAAGGTTGGGCCAACCTTGGGTCAGGAAGACACCGGCGCAACATCTAGTCCCATGGAAAAGCCACCTTGCGTTTCTCACCGCGTTTCGATGATACCAGGACATATATCCGACATGTTGTTTCCCCATGTTCCGAACAACGATTTACTCAAGGCGTTCAATGATTATTGGAGCGCTCAAATCTCGCATTGCGCGATCTGCGCACCGTTTACCTCCAGTTACAATGGCCAAGGCAAGCTGATGCCTGCAGACTGGAAATACTGCAAACCCACCGTCTTACCGGACAGCTCACCGATATGGGTAAGCGTGCTTCAACGCCATTGCTTTTTTGCTATTTTACTCAACTTTGGCCTCGTGTCTTGCATCGTTATCGATTATCTAACTTGTTTCTTTTTCTTTTCTTTTTATTATCTAGGTGTCAGCAAATATATTCGTCGCGAACTCGAAGGAACAAATGGTCGAACCAGACAATGATAAGCTGCTGCGTTGCAGAGAATGTCATGTGACCGTACACGCATCGTGTTACGGTATTACGGTAGTGCCCACGGATATACGAAATTGGGCGTGCGATAAATGTAAAGCTGGTAAACAACAGGTGGTACGTAGCCCTGACCGAATATAGATAAATTCTGTTTAATACGGACACGATACTGTTTCGATGATATATGTTTGGTATATTATATTTTCTTTTTCAGATGTGTTGTTTATGCCCCATGCGCGGCGGTGCTCTTAAACGTACCAGCGACAGTAATTGGGCACATATATTATGCGCTCTCCTATTACCAGGAGTCACATTTAAGGATGCTATCAATAAAGACCCGATCAACGTTCTAGCTATCAAGCCTGACATTGTTACGCAACAATGTTGTTACTGCAGCCAGACGGTCGGGGCGTGTCTAAATTGCAGCCAGTGCAATAGCCTGTTTCATCCGTCTTGCGGACTGATTTCCGGCGCTTTGTTCTCGATACCCGTGTACAATTCACTAGAGTTTCAGGTATATAGTATATGTATATTCACGGGCAAACATGTCGACATTTATGCTTGAATTTCTATGTATGTAACAACGAAATCTATCTTTAGGTAACCTGCGACGGACACGACGACGGAAAGGAAAAAATTCCAACCATTCGACAGGGTGAGGTTGTTTGGGCGAGACATCGAAATTCCCGATATTACAAAGCCAAAGTGGATTCGATACACGACACTCTGTTTTATATGGTCACGTTTAAAATAGACGGCAGTGTCAGCGAGGATCTGTATCCATCGGATATAACGGTACGATCAACGATTCAAGTATTACAAATTGTTTTACTTATTTCTACGCTGTTGGCTAATTATTATACATATATTTATAGAACGATACGAGAATGTATCGCGCCTAGTGTTTCATCCGCGCGCGCCTGTAAAAATTAATTACCATTCTTTATAGAATTATGATCCTGGAAACCAACCGCAACGGGGTGCCGATGTCTTTGTAAAATGGACAGATGGGGAATTGTATGACGGTATCTTTGAGGGTACGAATCACAGGATCATGTACACCGTGAGTAACACTTATTTGATTTGCTTAATCGCGCGAACAGTCGTTTACTTGTAATTACGTTGTTGTTGTTTTCTTCATTCTTCCATGATTTAGGTAACCTTCGAAGATGGTTCGCAGCTCGTGCTGAAGCGAAACGAGATCTATAGTTTACAGGAAGACATGCCAAAAAGAGTGCGTTCACGTCTGGTATGTTTAGTACTAAATTAATTTTTATGCTACGAGAAAATATTTGAATGTTACCCTAGAGAACGGTTCACCTGCTTCTTCTTTGCTTTTTATCGTATCTTCTCATTTGTTTCTTTATTTCTCATTGACTACGATCGACTCGAAAGTTCACGTTTGATTTTTCTGTTTCAATTGGTTTCGTTTAAAGTCTTATGCGACCGAAATGAAGCACCGAGATCATCTGTACGGCATGGAGGATGAATCCGAGGCGCAAAGAAAGGTGAAACAGTCGAAATATTGTGATTAAACGCAAAATTCTATATGGCCCGATGTAAATAATTAATAGAGACAAGTAATAATTATTGAATTGCTGTAAATATTACATAACGAATAATGTACCTATTCATTCGGTCTCTCTAAAACGTTTCCTGGAGCAGACCAAGCGGACAAATCTATGTTTCACTTAGTTCTCTTCGTTTCTTTTGTATTCTACTTTATGTTCTCTTTCTTTCGTTCTTTCTTTCTTTCTTTCTTTTTCTTCGTTTTTTTATCGATCGAACACCGATGCGTTCATCGGCGTCACTCTTTCCTATTGTTTAGTATACGTTCTGTTGCTTGTGCCTACTGAAAGGAGTATTGAAAAGTAAATATTCAAATTTCTATTCGATTGTGAATTTTTAAGTATTATTCATTCGGATTAACGATGATGTTGATCTTACTCGATGATGACGTGTACATGAGAAAAATGATGCATTCTAGAATCCGAATAAAAATTGTTAAACGAAAATGTGGAAATATGGTGCAAAATACGAATGGCGGGCGGGAACCAGCGACATTTGCACGGGATACATCTTTCATCTGATTGAATAATAAATATTGCAACGTTTTATTAATATATTCAAAGAAAAACTAAAAGTATTAAAGGAACCGCGATATGGATCACGCGTCAATGTAACAAGCGTCCCTTTTGTGGCTATAAATAAGCACGTTCAAGTTTTTAACTGTTTATCACATAACCAGGAGATAGTACAGAGGTCTCTTTTGCAGCATAAAACAATACGTAGGATCTTTCTGACCCCCTTGTAATTTACAAGCAGCTATCTCTGCACACAGTTTGTAACGGGCTGCCTCGAGGCACCGATCAAAGAAACTTATAGAAGCCCTCGACATCTATTTCTGTACATACTCGTATATGATATAATAATCAAGATACCGTATAAGATGTATGTTTTTAACTTCCTCAGGGATACCGGTACGTTCGTTTTATTTTTAAATGCAAAATCATGCTCGGTCATCGATATGAAAAATTGTCGGAGAACAACGGAATCTCTCAACGATAAAAACAAACAAATTTGCCGTATAGAAACACCGAAAATATTTTAACATATTTTAAATTCTCTCTTTCTCTCTCTGTGTGTGTGTCTCTCTCTCGTTTCTCGACTGCAGAAATTTCTTCCCTGAAGAAGTTAAACAAACAGCCCACGTGCGTAGTTTAAACGGAATTTTTTACTTTGTTTTACGGATAAGAATCGAAAATTTGAAATATCTGGATGTTTGCGTTGCGTATGTCCGACTAACAATCACAAATACTGGTAACACGTCTTACCGGAAGCGTTAGTATATTACAGTTAAGCGGGGTGCTTCTGATGAACAAGATGTAGCTTCTTTAGAGAAAGTACGTTAGTCTATAGAATGGCGTAAAAAATGTCCTGACAACGTAGCACATTTTTTATGCCATTTTGCATTTTTCTTAAAGAGAAACCATCTCTGGGGATCGCTTTGTTTCTAGAAATGATTCATCAGGAACTTGTTACGTTCGGGAAGAATTCAACAGTTATCAGCGAATCGTTAAAAAAACTAACAAGCAATTTTGCAACATTCTGTGCAGAGACATACATAATTTGTGTCATACTGCGAGTTCAGTTGAATTTTTCGTCTACCCTTATAATTTCAAAGTTATCGAAGCGTTGATAGCTTCTCTCTCACCCTTTGTATCAAGAACTTGCATTATTTTACATGGATTAGATTTTGATATACACGTATAATGTAACGTAACATCCTAACGAATATTCAATAGTACGCTCAGGTTTCGTTCGTTCAGGACTTTTGGATTCTTCCGATGCAACGTATCGCTTAAAGTCATCGTTACGGCATTTGATCACGCACGTGTTCATCACCGATTAGTCTGCGAGGGGAAAAAACAAAGTTTTTGTAACGCTAAACCGAGGCGACGAGAGACCCGCGTCGTTTTTATGGACGCCCTACGTTCAGTACGCATTAGCATTTGAAATCATATGAATACTCTCTGCATCTGTTTGAATTGTTTCTGTGGTACGATACACCTTTGAATGTTTCTTCTGTCACTTACTTCTTCCGTTCCGTTCTTCTGCGTTCCCAAATCATCTAGACGCGTAACCACGTAACCAGCGAACGTTCGACGAAACGCTAACATGTATGTATGTATGTATGTATGTATGTACATTTCTAGAGGGGATTCGTCGTTCGATTTAATAGTGTTCATATGATCTCCGAAAATTCGTTCCCTAGATGTTTTATTTATCATGAATAGACAATGCGAAACAGACGATAGTTTTAACTTAAAAAAATGTGTAATTTATCCGAAAGAAAAATTATCACTTCCCTCGGCCACTTTATATGCCTGTTGATTGAACTAGGTCGTGGAAGTTGTATTAGCGTTCTATCTGTATATGATAATAATTAAAAGGCCAAAAAAAATTGGAAAAGTTAACAATGTATCCGAATTGTAGACACATACTGGATACAGCGTACAATAAAAATTACAAATATAAAACCAGTTCTCTTTTCTCACACGAGTGCATCTACTCCTTTGTAGCATAGATTCTGCAAAGTTTAACTCGCGGCGAAACAAGCTTTCGCGTCTGAAAACAAAGTTTCGTTGGACTCCGTAAAATTAGACAAATCCGATTGCGAGGAAGGAGTGAAGGAACTCTCGACACTTGATAAAAAAAAATTAGTACGTTCATTGAATAGGTTTCGCACAACCGAGCATCCGTTTACACGTTCCATAATACTAAATATACATATAACATTTACAGTTTCTACAGACATCGTCCATCGAGATCGATGGAATAAGAATGTTTCACATGTCTCTCTCCACTCGATCTCGTTTACAGTTTACGACATAGTTTGTTTAAAGCTTCGCGTACATCACTTTTCCAGTGTTTATCGGGGTACCAACTTCTCTTGGTAACGAGAAAGCGAATCCTTCGGTAGAAAAATTCTCGATCAACTAAACACGGCAATAAATACTGTAAAAAGTGAGAATCAGAAAAGTCTGATACTTTATCGTGCCTTATCCCTGCTTCGCAGGCTGATTCTAACTTTACAGTGTGTATAACGCTTACGATTCTCCATTTAAAGATACAAATAGAAATGGTAAAACGGTATTATTACATTTATACAATATTGACTTGAAATTTAGACTTGCAGAACATCCTATACATATATATGTATATTAATATAGAAATGATTATTCGCGTGTGTGTATCGGTGTATATATCTAAAATCTTTTAACAGATTTCTTCGACTACTCTTCATAAATATCGTTATTCGATTAACTCTGAGAAGATCTGTAACAAATATATCACATCAACTGTTGAATCTATTCTATTACGAATACATGAAAAGTGATTTGTTCAACCTTTTCCTATTCGAGGAAGGTTCTCATTCATTCGTTCGCAACGTTCTTACCAGGCATGTGTCTCACAGAAAAAAAGTAATGTTCTATCAAAAAATAATATACAATGCCCCGATGTTAACATTATAATCAATGTAATATCGCTAGGTATGTGCGGGCCGCCCGATATTCGGATTCGGGTCGGGTCGCAGAAAATCGGGCGGGCTCGATTCGGGCGGCCCGCACATCCCTAAATATCACGTATCGTTCACGCACACGTTCTGATTGTACTCTAGGTACTTAGGCACAAGTGTGACCCCCCTCCCTCGCTCCAAAAAAATTTTACTCTACGATCATCCCTTTCTCGTGACCGCGATTTTCAAAATGGCCATAGCAGCGATAAGATAATTAATAACGGTCACGTTACGGAAAAATAATAAAATAATGTTTCTCTTGTTATATTAACGCACGTTCGCTAACAACTCTCTTTCGGAAACAGCCTTTCTAAATGCAACAGTACCCTCCTAGGAAATATATGTAATTCGAAATAACGATTTGTAGAAAATAAATTTGATTTTCTTCAAGGCGGAACAGAAAATTACGGTCGCCGCGCGTGTACGAAACTAGCGTTAGTCCCGCAAGGCTCAAAGTTTTCGCGAACGATCGTTTACGAAAGTCTTGAATCCAGGTAATATAGGACACACGTTTTGACGGAAAAACGGTGTAATAAGTTAACAGAGGCCCGTAACACGGTGACGGTGATAAACGAAAAACCGGATGCTTCACGTGCCAGTAGCACGATTAGGTTAACGTTTGGCGTTAGAACGCGTCCGGCATTTCCAGTCCTACTTTTACTTTGCGTCGCATGCCGGTATCGATTGTGGGAGTCTTCTCGCGATTAACAGATTAATTATCTTCCCTTCGCCCTCGTCGAAATAAATAGGTTTTCCGCTACGCGTTTGTCAATTTGTTCGTTATGGTCCCGAAAGGCCGAAAGGAACTGTCGTTTCAGCATCGCGTTACACGCCTGTGTCCGTGGTACACAGATTTATCGATAGAAATACTGGAACACCGAGAGATCGGTGGACCGGTAGTCTTTATCTTCTGTTGAGTTTGCACCAGAGCGCGCTAGCCGTGAGCAAATGCATCAATACGCCGATACCCAAGATCAGAATCAGATTGTCGATCACGCTGGTGTCGGCAATGTCCATCTCTTTCAGGAATTGTGTGGGCTTTTTATAATGGCAATAGAAGTCGTCGCACTTGAGGTCCATCCGATCGAAACCGTAGACAGTGTGCAAAAGACTGTGAAAGCTGGCACGGAAGTACGATATGTGGAACATCCAACGGAACATCAACGGCGTGTCCATGTAACGGATGCAAAATCCGAAAACCGAGAACAGCACCGCCAGGATGGGACCCGCGAACACGGCGATCTGAAAGTAGAGATTTTGCTGGTTTTCTAACTTGTTGGAACCAAGATGAGAGAGAAGAAAAGTCAAAGCGCCTAAGGTACCTTGACCGGCGTGGTGGCTCCGATGAAGAAGCCCCAAGCCTGAGCCGTCAAGCTGGCGGCTATGCTAACGACCATGAAGGAAATAATACGAGGTGTTTCGACCGGCTGTCCTGTCAGCCAATAGCTAACAGCCAAATAGGTCGCTGCGCAAGCTGCTTGGAACGGGATCTCCACCAGCAGCATGCTGATGTAATACGGCGCTAATCGATACCATCGGTTAAAGTGTTCCCTCGAGAGAATCCGCATTTCCTGCGGAACTGAAACATGGTCGAAAAGAAAGAGAACTTTAGTAGATATCCGCGCACGGAACAGCTACGTTTTCTGCTGTAAGACTAGTATGTGCATAGATCGATCGATATCTCGAAGAACTCGTTCCTGGAACCGTTATACGCGCAGCAACGCTTAGCTATTTTCACTTTCTTTCAAACATATGAACCGCCAAGTTTAGTTTACATTCACCTTGAAACACTTTCCATAAAAGAGCAATAAGAATAAAATAAGAAAGTGGCTGGCACGACGCGACGCGCGACGCGGCCCGCTTATGGCACCAATTAAAAGGGCACTCCAGTGAAGCAACTCCAGTTACAGCCAGTGGCTCTCCATTCGAAATCAATAATTTCTGTGTGTTTGAAAGATTAGATCGCAAAAAGCATACGACATACGATACCAGCGATTTCTAATAAAGAAAAAGAAAAGAGATACGGACGGACGCGCGCGCTAGCTCTCTTCAAGATCGCGAATAGAGATACAAACGCGTTCTGCGTGTCTCGACTTAGATTTCAAGTAGCTGGTCCCATTAAAACGATGTGGCAAACGCAAATCCCGACGGAACCGTTACCAGTCTCTTGCGCGTTCACCGAGTTCGCCGATATAATTATTATCGAAACGGCGCGGCGAACCGTGCATTGTTTTCTCCCGCTGCGCGCGAGTGTGTGAAAACTTGAACAATTCCGAAATCCGGTTTTCGGTGACCCAGTCATAAAATGAAGAAATTGTAATTTACGAATTTCGGTCGCTGCATTAATAACGTATAAGGTTCGCGGGTTGCTTAATCGCGTGTCTCGTGCTAGGTTCGATTCCAGAGTCTAATGATTTGATATTTTTGATGGTCCGCTAATCTCGTTAAATTTCGTACGAAGTGCGTCGACTCTATTAGATATACATATGTAGGTAAGTACCTACAGGCAAGGGTAACAGCCATTTTTCCAGTGTAGACGATCAGCAACAAGGATCCGTAAAGGTAGACATAATTGGCTAGGACACCGTTCGCCCTGTAACCGCTTCCCATGTACAGGTAGCCGAAAATTACTCCGATCAGCAGGTGGCAGAGAAGTCGAACCACTAGTAACGTATAGTCCCTCTTCAGGCATAGCAGATGCCTTTTGTAGAGCAGGTAACACTGCGCGAGGAATCCTGCAGGCGAGGGTGGCTCCGGAGAATTGTCTGAATCGAGAAATCAGAGTTGAGTTTTTTCTTTGAAATATTCGTCGAGTCAATGGATCAACATTTCGCCGATGCAAGGAGAAGGGGAATGCAAAGAGAGAAGGATAATTGCGTAAGAGAGAAAATATTCTACTACATATGTATAGTGTAATTGTAATACATATACCTGTATTTGGCTTCAGCGGGTACGTTTTCACCGTGTTATCGTCCATGCACATCGACTCTGCGGCAGCTGCCAATTTTTCGACGCTGATACCGTAATCGCCTATCGCGACCTCCAACACTGTAACACACCCCGTTGTCCCCGTCAACTATGACTAACGATAAGTTTAGACTTTAGACAGCACTGATTCGATAGGTTCCAAGGTAACTTACGAAAGTCGGCCGGATTGTGGTACGACGGACACTCGGCTCCGACCGAGGACATGTGCGGCAGTAACGACTTTACCGGACCCGAATAAATGCAATAGCCACTGGCGACGCAGTAAATCGCGTCAAACATCTCCAGGAGCAACGCGCTCGGCTGGTGTATCGTACAAATCACTGTACGCCTCTCTATTTTAGCGAGACGCTTTAAAAGAGCGATGCACTGGCTGCAGGACGCAGAGTCCAAACCTGAAACAAGGATGATCGTATTCCTGTACTCGAGTCGTCATCTCTTGTAGGGTTTCTAGCTGTAACGTTCGCGAAAATGTTAGACAAACGTAACCGATTAAAAAACGTGCAATGCAAATAATGAAAACTATGCATCGCGATCGGGGCGAGAACATGTTGCGAAACCCTCGTGCGCCTCCTCGAAACTCCAAAGTACATATTCTTTTATCGGTCTTGTAATCTCGCGCGCAGATGTTTGCCATCCATCCATTTATTCCATTTGTTGCGCGTGTCGCGTGTATAGGTCGCGCCCGTTTCCTTTGTCCCCGCGTTGTCCAGTCTTATCATTAGCCTGTCAGGATTGGTACGGCTGACTGAGTAGTGGCTAGTAACTCGATGGATCGTTTACAAGGCTAGAAACAGCTCTCCTCGTTCATTACACTTAAAAGTCTGTCTCGCTTCTTTTTTTTTTCCATAATACATACATATGTAGTACACCGTTTTGAACGCACCTTTTTACCGTTATTATTCGCTACGATAGCGAAAATTCTTTCGACTCTCCGCGGTACCTGTTTCGCGGAGTTATTCTCAACAATATTGCGAGAACTCGATTAATCGTTGTCTGCGAGGATGGAAACGCTCGAGTTTCTCCATCGAGTTACGCAGAGTGTCCTACTTATACCGGATGTCCAGATATACAATATTTTTTATATGGTTAAAAACGTAGGAGGCATTTATCTCCTAGCGTCGTCGATTAATTGATCTGTATGATTTACATCTTCAACTGTTCGTATCTTTTCGTGAAATTATAATTAAGACGACACCTTTAAGATCCTAGCATTTAGAATCGATTGCAAAAATGATTGTGATGACTTTCCGCGTTCGGACAAGCAGCTTCCCGAGGCTAACTTCTTTGCGATTATCTTCGACCTTCGAAGCGATTTCAATCGATTTGCATTCTATTGTAGAACATCAATACCCGGATAACATCAATTAGACGGAAATAATGACACCTAATCAATTTACATGGTATGCAACGGTCAGTTCGTTTTTACTGCTTCTTTTTCAAGTCGATTTGCGACGTAAGATTGAGTAACACCCGCGGATACAAAGGTGCTCAAACCCGTTTTGCCCGAGACATTGAAAACACAATGTGTGTAAGCCGATGCAAATGCGATTATGTACCGCGTCGCGTCGCCTCCAGTAGGTTACATGAAAACTAGTCTTGTTTTCTTCCAATTATTCTGCTTACGCGTTTGCTGGTCGCACGATGCGGCATATTATGTCATCGCGCGTGGTTAAACACTGAAATAAGTATTAAAGATATTTGAAGTACACTCTATTGTAAATCTCTCGATTTTCCTATCGAATACTGATCAAAATGGTGCCGGGTAGTTGCAGCGATATTTATTCGAATTTTACGAGGTTTTCGAATTACCTGTTGTTGGCTCGTCGAGGAATAATACTGAAGGATTGCTCAAAAGCTCCAGAGCGACGTCGAGACGTTTCTTTTGGCCACCGGACAATTTTCCGCACAAAGTATCGTAGCAGTGGCTCAGACCCAGTATTTCGAGCAGTTCCAGAACCTGAAAACGAATAACGTATTTGCGATGCAGTTTGTAGTTTAGACTGGTGAATTGGCGATATCGAGTGTTTTTCAGGTGGAGTAGCACGAGGTCAGAGGTCGGTGTAATTCGGATAAATTGAAAGACTAACTTGAGTGTGCTTGTAGGCCGAGCTGATCGTGTAGCCGAGTTTCAAGTGAGCGGCTAATGTCATGGCTTCGCCGACTGTGATCCTCGTCCTCATCAGGGCGTCTTGCATTATGTAGCACGAAGTTCTCTTCCAGTCAGCGCTGTACGGCATCCGAACCTTTCCATTCACCAGAATCTTCCCTTGGACACCCTTCACTCTGCAACGTGAACGGTTTACTAAGTAGTATCCAGCAATTTAGTCACCTACCGTGTCTCCAAAAAAAGAAAAGAAAAGAAAACAACAACAATTCAAAGAAAGAAATAATTTTACTTATTGTTAGAGACTTGGAGATGATCGAGTGGAAAGTGAAAATACAAAAAGAGTCTGCGATTTACAAATATCCGCGAAATACCACGAAACAAGAACATTAGTAATAAAAACGGTAGAAAAAAAAGTACATGGAAAAGTACAGTTGTACTAAAAGTTGACATATTTTAGTCATTAGAATATTAGATAAACGACGCGCGATGGAACAGTTATATATGTACATATGTTTTTTGCATGAACGGTGTCGACCTATTAATAAGAAAACGACAAAAAATTGCTAAGTACCGAGAATCCAGTTGTAGAATTTCAACCGAGCGATTGGTTGCGAATACATACATATGTGAGAAAAAGAGCATCTCGCGAGCCTAAACAGTAATCAAGATCGACGGTTCGCGTATCGTTTATCTCGATCGATTACAGTGATTTATTGTCTGTTTATCCTGCCGAATCGGTCACGGTCACGGTGTCACGGTATAATGAATGTCGAGCACTTCTTCTGTCCCATCTAAAAAGTTTAGCTTCCGTCAGTCTGTCGCACGATCTTGCATGCCCTTTGAATGCCAATCGCTTCAGCTTGCATGTTAACAAAATATTTATCGAGAACTATTAACGTTTCACCTTTTCGCGACATTTAATTCGCGTTAACAGTTTATCGAACAAAACAAGAACAACGAATTCGCATGGCTAATAAATATCGTTTCGATCCGAATCGATTGAACGTTCATCGGGTGGTGTAAATCTTGACAGAAATCGGTAAAAACATTATGCTAATGGACAAGGAGCGTTGACGCGTTCAACCGATGCGATGCATGGACGGAACGCATCGAAATCGAAGGACACGCTGCACTGGTCTCTTCGAGACTTCGAGATGTTACGGTTAACGTGACTGGAAATTATTTCGTTCGATGGCCGCCGCGCCACGCTGCACAGTGGGCGAGAAACCGATCTTTTTGGAGGAAAATCTGCCGACAACTCAGTTTTTCATCGATTCAATTGGAATTTTTTTTAAATGTTCGTGAAGGACTATACTTTGATGACATGCTGCGCGAATATCGTTAACTGTCACAAGAAATCAAGAACCATTATCTACAAAACCCAATAACTCCGATACTTCATCCGCCCATACCATAAATTTGCATGCCCCAGCTGAATTGCCGACACTTCTTAACTCTAAACCCTAAACCGCAGAATTTTAAACTGTGAATCTGGCCCTGAGAATTACCAATTGAATAGAATTACATTCGGCACTCACGACACTCACCATTACTTTATTGATCCAACAGCAGCGTTTTCGCTTCTTAAGAAAGAACTTCCTTCTGTTTGCCATCCTTTATTCTTAGAGAGCTTATAAGTGAATCGGATGATAATAACATATGCCGTATAATATCTATATTTGTCTTTTTGCGGCAACACATTCGGGAGTTTTCAGCTCGTGATTTCCTGAAGACTTTATTATTGTCTCTTGTGGCTCTTCTGTTGTTGTTTCTTCACTTTTATGTTGCAGTACCTTATGAACTGATGGAGGTAATTTATACCATGGATAAATTTTAATAAAATTTCTTATTAAAAAAAATCTTTTTTATAGCTTAAAATTTTGCGGTTTAGGGTTTAGGGTTAAGAAGTGTCGGCAACTCAGCTGGGACATGTAAATTTATGGTATGGGCGGATGAAGTATCGGAGCTATTGGGTTTTGTAGATAAGGATTCTTGATTTCTTGCGACAGTTAACGATTTTCGCGCAGCACGTCATCAAAGTATAGTCCCTTACCAACATTTTTAAAAAAATTCCATTTGAATCGATGAAAAACTGAGTTGTCGGCAGTTTTTTGTCCAAAAAGATCGGTTTCTCGCCCACTGTGCAGCGTGAAGCGACGATGAAGATAAGGCAAGCTGGTATAATTCGATGCTGTTTCAGATGCGAATTTCCTGTCTCGCGGCAAGATATCTATGTACGTTACGTTTGCATTTACCGCGAAACGCCTCGCATTATTCTCGGCGAAACTCGGCCGCTAATTTTTCGCAGAAAAAATTCCTCCGTTGATCCAGTATGCTCTCACTGTGTTTCTACGATTCGTCATCCTGCCCTCGCTATTCGAATTTTCATCGTTTTTTCCCTTAATTTAAAGTCGCCTTAATTATCGACTCGAAGTGTTACGTGGAAATCACGTATTCGCGCTGATAAACACTTACTATTCCGCGCGAATAAATTTTCGACAATTGCGTGACTGTTTACATCCTCCGCTCAACTCATTATTGGATTCCTAATGTTCGTATTGACGCCGTTTTTCTAGGAAAACATCCTGAACCGAATTCGCCGGCAAGATTGGGACAGTGTTTGTCCGTTTATGGCGTGATTACGAGGTAGAGTTGCCGTTTATGATCCAATCAAATGCACAGTCATCAGTCAGCCTGCCCATACCCGCGCCTGCGCCCATTTAATGCGCGCTGCTGTCGGCACAATTCGTTGCAGTTACAGCGATGCAACCGCTACGCTGTTCGTTCCGTTCTCCGCTTAATTTGTAAGACGGAATACTAAAAGACTATAAACAAGCTTGAAGCTTCGATCGTTCATTTAATTTTAAGAGAATGTCGAGCTGCAACGCTGCAACCAATTGCGTAAAAACGATTGTATAATTCCATCGAAGAAAATAGGAGTGACCACGAAATTTTCGAAAATGCTTCACCCACATAAAAAACTGATTACTGCCACGTAATGGTCCGTAGCAGTAACGTAGTTATTCAAGGTGATGCTGTCTTACGCGGGAAGACGGCTGGTTTTCTAAGTGGCAAAGTGGAATTTCTAAAATAAAAAAAGGAAGACAGCGGAAGCAGAATAACCCGAGAACGATGGGTTCGCGATGACCAAGGGCACTGACCCACTTTCGTTGTTCCGAGAGGTCGACGCGACGCGCGACGGTTCTCTGGCCCGGCGACGCGCAACGTGTACCCATATGAATAATAAAGCTCGCGACAGGGTTTCAATGGTAGGCGGTCTACGATTAGATCGATGACGAAACAATATGTCGCACCGCGGTCACCGATGATTCAGCTGCATATTACAATATGCAGATTTCCGTGGAAATGAAATGAAATGCTCGGTGCGTAAGCCGAATCGAAGAATAGTAATTGATCCCCGCGATAGGAACAGAGAGACGGAGGCTACAGTTTCTCAAAAATTCACTTTGCAAGCGCCAAGCGTCCACAGTTCGCCAAGACTAAATGCGATACTGGTCGAAGGAGTACGAGTTAAAAGTTAAAAATTTCCTAAAAGACTGTGCAACTAGATTGATTCGATACAACAATTATTATTATTAACACAGATCGTCGTGTTCTTCGCGGTAGCTTAAAACATCAAGTAGAGTTGACTCACGTGTAGCCAGCCAATACGTTCAACAAGGTTGACTTTCCGGCGCCAGAGGGTCCCATAATGGCGACCAATTCGCCAGCTTTGAATTCCCCGTTGACGCCATGGAGAATTTCTTTGTATTCTGTAAGAGAAGAAAACAATCGATCTATAATAATTGCACTAATAATTATACAGTAGTTTGACTTCTGCCAAGGAAATCATTCTCGCAGACGGGCGCGAGCGACGCGCGACACGATAAAACTAGTCTTTGTCTAATAATTCGCAATTTTGATTCATACCATGACAGATTGTTTCATAAAAACTAGGATAAGCGCAAGATCAATTTCAACAACCAGTTGTCTCGTGTAATTGTAACCGTTCGTCTAGAAACGAGCCGGACAATGTCAAGGTGTTCTTTAAATTCTGTGAGTTAACAGAATGTAAGCCGCACCGTAGATTGTAGATGTTAATAATATGGGAATCGAAACATGAAATACGTCAGAGATCTTGTGTAACGCGATACAGCTGCTATTGTGCATCCACGATCGGAAGCCGAGCGTTTTCCTGATGTATGTATGTAGTTCCTTTTTTTCCCACGGTCGAACAATTCGTTGCAAGTTGCCAGGCGGACGTTGCGCGTCGCGTCGTGAAAAACAAAACGTAAAGCGATTAACAGGATTGCCTAATGACGGGATTTCTGAAATTTTTCGTTGAAAAAATGTCTTATCGTTAGTGATATAGTAATATTTCATTGGTTTTATAGAAAATACTGTTCGATAGGTTGAATATCCAGTATCGAGAAAAACTATTTACATATTACTTTCTACTCGAAGAAGAAGGCACCGACGCGCGACGTATAAGATTGATTCACAGCGGCTATGTATCTGCTTCTGTAAATTCAAATTGCTACGAACTCGCGCAGGCTGGTTGCGAGTCTCGATTATAAAATCAAACTACACGGTGAAGCTTATGAAACCGAACGATAGTCGGATACGTACGTATTACTGGTGTAACATTCGCGTAACACGCGAAATTCGAGGGATCGGTGTGTTATCGCGCGCAAA
This sequence comes from Lasioglossum oenotherae, assembly GCA_028455765.1. Classification (NCBI taxonomy): domain Eukaryota; kingdom Metazoa; phylum Arthropoda; class Insecta; order Hymenoptera; family Halictidae; genus Lasioglossum; species Lasioglossum oenotherae. The sequence goes on along the minus strand of CM052294.1, from coordinate 15,449,467 downwards.
TGTCATCGCTCGCGACCCTCGATAACATATCCGAACGGTATGTCATTCTCTTCCGCAAAAAAAGTACAGTAAAAACCGTAAAAACAGAAGCTGTTACAATGATAACGAATAATGGTTCAAATATTTGGATAACGACACCTACTTACAATTACAATTGGAGGATGAAAAAGGAAGGAAAAAGCGCCTGTCATTTTCCAGTATCCATATTCGTGTTATCGGCCTTCAATTGAAACGCCCGCCGCGCCGCGCCATGTCTCGCTATCCTTGACTTAGGAATATTGGTCAGATAACTTGTGCCACCCACGGCTGACCTATATATACATATGTACAGGTCACGCGGAAAGAATCGTGAGAGCTACCTTCGACACGTTCCATCGATTAAAACAATCGTTTGTCATGCACCGCCGCGCCGCGCCGGTCTGCTTGTCAACGTCAACACATCGCATCGTTTCGTGGAATCGTTAAAGAGTAAGCGGAAGTACAGCCAATTACTAGAATCGTGCTAAATTGTAACTAGACGGAGCGGATCTCCGTCCGACATCCAAATTTTCTCATGCAATTTCTGAAGAAATGAAATTTACCAAGTATATTCCTTGTCTTAAACGTTTCAATGTTGTATGTACTTTTGCAAATTTCCGATTCTATCGCGTTGTTACTGTGGAAACGTAGAAGAACATTGATCGGCGTGTGCGGTTATCCGCCCGTCTTTAGAATAATGTTATTCCGCTTCCGTTTAGAGGCCGATAAATACGCGACTACACGACGCAACGCAACGCAATATTTATATCATGTGAATAGAGCCGACACACGATGCGAAATTCGATTTGCCTATGCGCCGCGCCGTATCTTCTGGTGGAAAAACTGTGCTTCCCGAACATCGCGATTGTCAACTATGAGAAACACATCAATCGCGCAATCTGATTCTACATTGAAGTGCAACTTTGTTAAATACTTGCCGAATATATACATGGAATAAAAAATAGAATTCTATATAGGTACGACAGCAAGTATCTGCCATTGTCACCGATAGATTTTCAAGAAAGATCGCAGCGAAACGATATCGCGTATTTAGTCGCTGAATCGTGGAATCGTGCATCCCCGATTATCGGTTTCTCCATATGCGACGACGTCGCGCGTCGTGCGTCATATCGTCGTCGATGACGTACTTTTTCCTTTGTTAATGCATGAATAATACAAAAAATCTCGGCAAACGGATGCGATCGACTGAACTTTACGTACAAGCAATGCTGCCTGGTGTCGTATGCGCGGTGACAACCATAAAGCACACATGGACGCGGTATTCATCGGCGCGGCTTATCTCTGCGCGTTTAGAATATTGCGGGGGAATATCTACGTCGTGAGTAAGCGAGACGCGCAATGGTGGCGTTTAAATAAAATATGAGGGGCAGGCAAACTACTCCGACTACTCGATAAACCAGGGACGAAAAGCTCGATGGTCAAGTCCAGCGGATGCCGAAGAAACCGTACAAATCTAATTCGGATGCGATTGTGTCCTGGAATAGTTTTCTTTTCATTTATCTTTTTCTTAACATCGTTAAAAAAAAGAAAAGAAAAACCACAGATACACGGATTTACCGCTGAAGCATTTGTTATCGACTAAAAGTTGCTTTGATCGGGTCGCGTCGTTGTAAATTTTGCAATCCCGCGATGTTTCGCTGAAAGTAGAAGCACTCCCGGATCTCCCGAAGCTCTTCCTCGTAAGACTAATTGTATAAACTTGAAACGAGATGCGATTAATACGCGATAGCAGTTATCGGGAAAAAACGTTCGGAGAAAAAAGCATCGATGCACATAACGAACGCGTGACCGATCGGTCAGAAGTCAAATAGAAAATGCCTCCGATAGAATGTATAATAAATGGGCGTATTTGCTGAATGCAAGCTAGACTTCTAATAACTAATTACTAATTGTACCTAAACAAGTCGAACAAACTTCGGTTGAACGTTCAAACGAAAAAATGTGAATTATATTCCGAGTTTTACACTCTTCGTCGATCCGAACAATTATAACCTGTAGTGTCTCGAAATCAAGAGAGGAATCCGAATCAAGATCTAGCAATTTTTCAGAATGAATCTGTCGATCGTTCGAATGTTGAACCGAATCCATTTTGCAAGCGCGCGCGCTTGCGATTATTCTATTCGTTCCGTTGGTTTCTAACGAAGAAAGGTCTCTTCTTCTGAAAACGCTCGACCGCTTTCTCTGTTCAAAACTTTCTTCGCCACTCGCAGGACCACTTCATCCGCTTTCTCTCGACGCGCGACGCCGCGCACCGCGCACCGATCACATTTAATACGCTGAAATGCACAGGCTCGGAATCGCGAACTTAAATCCGACCGTAAATTTTTTAAAATTTAAGCTTTCACGAGGAAAAAGTCTCCTGCCAATCTATCATCGATTATTTGAACGAGATCATACCGAATCGAACCATCTTCGGCGCATCCACAATTTTCACTTATGCGAATGACGAATAGACATTCTTCGGGAATTGAGGATGAATCGATCAACTCTCATTTTTGTTTTTTCTTTAGATATTACGTCGCTTGGACTGAACGTTGAGAATTCTGAGAGTACTGGCGAAATCTGGAGGAAGATACTCCATGAAGATTCTACGAAGCGACGAGTACTATGAGAATTGTATTGTGTAAGCACTATGATAATTAGAAGAGACGAACGCTATCGGATTCGTGAGAAACGAGCACCCAGGAAATCTTGAACGCCACTGGCCACGAAGTTCGCGCGAAGCTAATCGATTTGGCAGAAAAGCGATCGGTTCTCACGAAAGGTTCGCGAGGTTAGTATGTGTAGCCAGTGCCAGGAGAACTACGGTTCAAGGTGGACACTTACTCGGTCTGATGTTCCGTATGTTCCATTCGGTGACCGTGTACCGTAAATCGTGGAAGGCGAGGTCGACTTCCGGCCTCTTCGGGAACGAGTGTTTCTCCTTCAGGTAGTAATTCTCTTTGGAGACGATCGTGACACCGTGCACATCGTCCTGACTGTTGTGATCGATTTGACAGCAGCTGAGGGATGACCGGGACGGTGAACAATGGTTCGGCGAGGTGGTCATCGTTCCTGTTAGACTTTAAACTTATGTAGACGAATCACAAACGGTTCTCGTTTCGACGCGGTGCGCGACTCGGTCCGTGTCCGTATCCGTCTCCGTGTTCACGTTCGCGGGGAAACGGTGTTTTCCTTCTGACCGTGATTCACGTCCGAAGACGCATGTCTAGCGCCGGCTACTCCTTCTCTTCCTCTTTCACGGCCACGTGAGTTCACTGTTTCCTTCCTCGGTCGATCACAGTTCTTGCATAATTGAACCGCGCGACGCTCTGCAACAAAAACATCGAAACGATGCGATGCATTTTCACAGTAAAAAATCCGCAGAACGAAATTGCTACAATTTCACTTTTTAATAGTTGTCTACTTTTCGTCTGTCCGAATGGACAGTAACCGACAGTGAGCGACGATTCTTTCCGACAGAGTATGCATGTCGTTTGCGTTTGTTGTGTGTTTGTTGCGTCTGGCGTCTGGCGTCTGGCGTCTGGGGGTATCCGTGACTGTGCGTGGCTGTTCATCGATCGATCGCGATTACGTAGAATGTAAAAGAATGAGAGTAAGGTCTGGCCGTTACATGAAAAGTGGCGTCCGTTTAACGTGCCAACGAAACCGCCGCGACGAATTCGTGTCGTAATTCGTAATATGTATGTAGTAAGCAAACCGGCTTCAACGTTCGACGAAGGTTGGGAAAGAGCGTGCAAGGTGCGCTGCGTGTCCGTGAACCGTGGATTCTCGATGAAATTGATTGCGGCCGAAAAAAATCTGCTCCCGGTAACTTTAATCGCAGCGGTCAAAGCAATTTCTCGTTTCTAGAGCGGATACGATTAGCATTCGTGCGTTCGGAGATGAAATTATAACGTGCTACATACTTCGTTTTCACCCTTAACTAGTAACTACGCGTAATTAGATACCTACTTCTCTATCCTGTCAGTTCGCAGCGCTAGCGCAGTTTCTGCTTTCCACTACATACTCGATCATACAATATCCTGATGTAATAATATCGAAATATCGAGGCGGTCGATATGCGTCGTATCAATAGTTTAATCCGAAAGCACAACGAGCATTATTTATCGCAGCTCGTTAATTTAAATGTCCAACGATACCTCCATCGTAATCGGCCATGTAAACCTACGTGTGACGTTACGGAAAGACTACCCGCCGCGCCGCGTCATCAAAAAAAGTCTGATGGCGGTCTATTAGACCCGATTAAATGAAACGGCGCACAGTAGGCCAGATCGTCGCGCTAGCTGTTTACGCCTATTTCACCATTATTTCAAAATATAAAGACCACATTAAATACGTCGTTGGATTCGTCTCGGCGTCAGCTATAACACTATTGAATAAAAAATATATAGTTATAAATAAATATTGAAGGTGACCACAATTTTTTATTTAAAAAAAGAAATTATTCAAATTTTTTGTATTGAGATTTGTAGAAGACTGAGTACTGATTACTGTTTGTAGGAAACATTTTTTTGACATACCACCGGAAATGTCTGAAAACTCGTGTGAATAATAAATAATAATTGGAAACTGGCTATTCAGGCATTCAAACAAGAGTAATCCATAATTTTTGAATTAATGAAATTTATTACATTTAATGAAATAACAAAAATGTGTTATTACTGTCATACATTTAAATAATTACAAAAATTCAAACAAAATTAAGTATTATATTTTACAAAGTCACTGACTATATTCAGTTGATCATACGGATTTTCCGATTATAACTCTATTTATCTGTGCATAAACAAAAATCTATACTATAATTCCTCTTAACAAAGGTAAAATACCGGTCTTCAATATGGAAAAACTGCTGTGATGCTATACTACGATGCTGTTACTATAGTCTCACAAATACAAATGATTCAACTAAGCTAGTAAGAAGTTCGAATGTTTATCAATGGCCGTATAATCAAAAAAATTCATAAGATAGATCTGGGTTAGGTCTTTAGACTTCTAAGAACCGCTGAGTGGTCGTCAATGCGTCCCGTACAACGCGACTCGCCGAGGAATTGCGTGTCACGCGAAGCTTTAAACCATCATAATTTCCAAGCTGGGGTCGATTTGGGTGTGAAATTTGGAGGATCTGTTAGAGGAGACGTTGCTGCAAATGTTCCACTTTGTTAGAGCACGACACTATGCAACACTTTTAACTTATCCCTTGTCAAAGGTGAGAAACTTTGACAGTATTGCTTAGTTGATTAAGTATTTTTTTCTATAACAAATTATGAACATTAATGTTTAGTTCCTGGTGCGTTCTCAACATAGATATACATTCTTCATACAAAAAAATATTGGGTACTTAATCTTCAGTAGGTTTTCCAGGACAGCGTTATGAAGAAAAGGAATTTTTTCGGTAATAAATTGTATCTGAAAAAGTTTGATCTTTGAACGCTTATTGTAACGAGAGTTTTTAATAACTTTAATTAATATTATCGGTTTCGAATGTAATGGACATTTAAGAAACGTTGTACATTCGTTAAAAATCGATATGAAGACTTTGATTTTTTAGCTGATGAACAGCTAGCGCGTCGATCTGGCCCACTGTGCGACGCGGCGCGGGGTGAACGCATAAATCGCATCGGCGACATTTCAACGATTCAACAAGGAAAACATTAGTAAAATAAAGCACGGTGAATTACAATCGCTGAAACAAGTTAAGCAAAGACATTCGAGCGTTTTTCCCTAATGGTTTATCTTCTTTTTTACATATGTAGTATATGTATGTATAGCCTGACGTTATCGTGACCAAGCGAAAACGTGATTAGTGATTTCTATTCACGAGCCAACGATGCCATGTTTTATTTTAATTCGCCGATTAATTTTCGCGATCGTCCGTGACAAACAGCCGTATTAATTAAGTGTTTCGTATCCGGAACCGTAGCGCGGATTGGTCCTCGTTCGTCATCGAGGCAACGCGACGTATGCCTCTATATCTACATATGCATATGTATATATGATAAATCGCGTAGTTACCTCGTTAAGGCACCGAGGTAGCATTTCTTGAAGTATATATCGGCATTAACTGATCGCACATTAATTATTTTCGCTTTAATAATTAGCACGCACGACAAATTTATTAAAATCTGACTTGTAAATCCTCTCTGTTACTAAAACAATGTATTCCCAGGTATAATTTACGACTCGTAAGAATTTTCAAGAGCGACGCGCGGTGGCATCCATCACGAGACTTAATAATCAGATAACAGATTGCAAACGATCAAGTTCCAATTATGTCAGAGACCACAGTGGTCTAATCTCTTAGCTTTGTATGTGTACATGTCAACGGGCGACGTCATAGATACGTATATCGTAACAAAGTACATGCATATACATATGTAGACTGTACACGTGTACCGAACTTTGCAATAAGTATTTTACGACACGCTAAATGAATGGTCGGTTTATCGATCGGTTTTTTTCGGTGGAAAGAAAGTGTCAACGCATTTCGTATAACAATATACATAACATAACGTTTCGTCGGAAGCCTTAGCACTATTTTCGAAAAAAATCATCAGAGATAGCATATAAAAATCGCAGATAGACGATTACCCGGTCAGAGTATGTGTTCGTCGATGCATACTGTCGTTCCCAGTTCAAGACCATTGCATTTAATACATATACATATATGTGTATGATTAAGCACTATCTTTCTTTACAAATGCCCCTGATCTTTCGCGTTGTTTGATAACATTTGCAGTTTGATCGGATCCTCGCGTTCGGACGTCCTGCAACTACAAACGCGATATTATGTACACTTCGATTGCATACAAATACAAAGCCCTCTTTTAAATGTTCTCTGTGAAAGTGACGCAGCGGCAGTTTAACCTCTCGATGTGAACCAAGTTATCCGACGACCATGAGCGTCGTTTGTCGCTCGTCTGGTCCAATCGAATCGAAAATAACGGTACATAAATCGAACGCCTCGACGATAGATGCGATCGCGCAACACGCGTCTTGAACAATCGGAGCAAGGTTCATTGAGATTTCTACAGACGGGTCTAGGTTACACATTTTTTTACGCGTTCGCCGATTGTTCCGCAATTTCAATCTCTCTCGGCCGTCGCGCGTCGCGTCGAGACGCTGACAGTAACAGGCCGGTAAATCTCTCTATAAAATAACAGCATTCCAAAGTGCATTCGTTCGATGATTTCCAGACATTGAAAATAATGTTATAATTAGGCTGTACAAGATACCGGGGGTACATTTATTTCTCTCCTTAATGGTTATAATCGGTTGAAAACAATACAATACGATTCTTAAATTCTTTCAGTGTTTCCACTGTTTGTACCTTCGTATCCTTCGAGTATTGTACTACGCGTCCGTGGAGAATCCAATTTCACATCCGAAGCTCGAATTAGAAAACAAATGGAGTTTATTTACAACTTTCGGCAATTTCCCATTGCGTTGCAACTTGATTTCGTACTCGACGAGGAGAAACGAGGAGCCTTTTGCAACCGTGGTGTTTCAGTTTTCTTCCCTATCTAAAAACTCGATCTCTTAATTGTTCGCCAGCGTGAACGCGTGCATCGGTAACCGTAGGAAATCCGAGAGAGTGAGAGTGAGAGTGAGAGAGAGAGAGAGAGAGAGAGAGGGAGAGGGAGAGAGAGAGAGAATCGAACGCTTTCGTGGGGGTCGGTGAACCGTGGAGTGGGCAAAGAAATCCCTGTGATCGAGCCTCGAATCGAGGACATTCCAGCGATCGGTCAGTTTAATCACTCGATTCGGCTAATTGTCTCCGCGAACGTTGATCGGCCTGGAACCAACGCGTTCCAAACTTTTCGAGCATGGAAAGTCCCTCATCCGTGGCCGTGTGGCCTTGCGCAAATACCGGCACAGTTTTTCTTTTGCAAGAACGTACAGACGCGCACCGTGGAATTACGAAAACGAATCGCGAGTGCGAGCAACGGGGCGTCATAGCAGCCGTCATGATCCGCAGGAGGCGGGCATGAATAATATATAATCTTAATATATAAAAATGGATGTTTGTATATATATGATTAATAAACTTCGAAACTGTTTAACCGATCAACATGAAACTTGGCACATATATGTATTTTTTCATATAGAAGGGAAGAACGTGAGAGATCTTGCCGAGTGGTAATGGAAAGTCTCCTGGTTTTTCTTGCGCAACGACCATGTTGGAGGTTCTTTTTGCTTTTGAACTGAATGTGTCCGCTTCGAATATTAAGCTGTATCGATACAATCTTGCTATCCTCAAAGATTACCGATAATCTTGAATATTTACAAATTTATCAATGATTTCATCTTCCAAGGTTCGGATCCAAGGCAACTCGCGAATCGAGGTACTTCTAGACGGCGCGGCGCGTCGTTTTTAAGAGTTTAAGACGAGTGCCCGAATATTAATGGGAGAGTCACTGTAAATTAGAATGATAATCCCGGTTCAACCGAATCGAAATGAGAAGAAATGCAGGATCGCTTTCACTCTGCTTCCGGAGAAGAAAGCAAATTCTATCTCGCCGCACATTTTTAGAAAGTTCTCGCGATTGTTTCTGGGAAGGCCGAAACGTTTTCAACGACTCCGATACATGACACAGATACTTGGTTAATAAATTGTAATGTGTATATATATAATTATGTGTATATATGTATATATTTAATTTCTATCTAGATAGATATTTGAATTTCTTTGAAAATCGGTTATTTCAGTCTGCCGAACGCATTCAGCAGTTTCTTGATCTTCGATGGATCGGTTCGCCAGTGATCGAAACGCAAAAATAGCCTGAAATTCGCTTCGTCGAGAAATAATCAGGACTGCTTTCTCCATATTAGGAGACCGGAGACGTGCTATTAGCTTGTACATACATATAATACATACAGTAAAAAATTGCCAGTTTTTTCCGATCGACACAGATTATTAGATATTCAAGATATACGCAGCATTAGCATAAATACAACATGTGTCGAGTGATTAGCGTTTTTTGATTGCATAAATATAATATAAATGTTGTTATGGCTTCACGATGAAGACGGCAATTTATCGAATTTATATTTTAATTCTGCCAAGTTTGCGATCTTTGGCATGAGCTGGAGAATTATGATTTACGATTTGTGATTTGTAATACACATATGTAAAACTGTGGAATACATAAATAATATAAAACGTAGGATGATGCATGGAAGTTTACCACCATATTTTAGGCGGTCTACTATTCCGCGTTGATACCCACGGAATTTTAATTAATATCGAGACCAAGGATTCTTATCCCGAGTAAACGAAAACAGCGCGACTAATAAATTTAATCCTGTATCTAATTTTCCAATTCCCAGGCAATCAGAATTTTTAGTGGCATTTTACGACGTTACAACTTCATTAACAACTATAAAAAGCTGTAATACATAATATTAAAATTCTCTGAATCATTGTACTCTTTCAAATTGCGCAGACACGTTTCTTCCGTAAATGTATAAAAAAGATCTATAACCAGAAACTATCCGCGATGTATTTAAGACACGAGAACGCGATGGCATATTTTTCCAATAAATATTTCTCCTCGTGCCAGATACAGGATTAATTATTTGTCGTGGTGTACTTACACGGTAAAGTGTATTTTCAAATTGAAAAGTCTATTTGAAGAAACACGTTTGCACTTTGCACGCCACCGTATGAAAATGAGACGACTAATTTGAACTTTGTAGCAGTCAGTCAAGTAGGAACTACTGAAAGCTGTCAGGATCTTATTGTTAGTCACTTATGTATTAGATAATTGCAATATACAACAGCTCCATTGACATCGGTTACACGAACGTTTGCTGTTGATACTTGTGTAATAGGAAATTTCTAAACAGTGCAAAGATCATTCTGCTATCCCGCAACAGCTGATTGTGAGTGTCGTTATCGATCTCTGTGCGAGTACCTTAATCGCGGTACACTTTTTTCATTTTCATACCGAACGAACTAATCTAAACTCGATTTTGATCGATCAAAATTCAATTCACTGTATCGCGAGTGTAGAATGGATAATCATTTTGGTTTAGCCAAGAGAAATTACAATTTTCTAGTGGCCAATAATTGCACGTTAACGAACATTGCTCAAACGATAACAGAAATAATTGTCAAGTATCGTGATAACATCGACAACCTTTCAACGCAATTCACTGAAAAAGATGATCGATGTTTGCACGAGGCATCGATTAACGTTTCGCGTTTATCTCGAATCTTTTTGAATGTTTTGTCGCGTGCGAATCTTCAGGTTTGTTTGCGTTCGGTAGAGATTAGTTAGTGTCACAGTAGTGTTGAAACACTGCAGTTTGTCCAAATCACTCGAGGCACGAGGCGCGAGGCCGAGCACAGTCTCGAATCGCAAACGATAGCAACTATGTATTAGACAGTGGATCTTTATATGAAATCAGAATTGGTTACGTTTCCTCGAAATTTCATTGAATTTTGATTTTGCATCAAATAAAGACTTGTTCTCACAGTTAGAGTATTAACATTCTTCCTAGGTTGGGACGCCCTGTATCTGTATAACAATGACTATGGTCAATGGTCACGTATGCCGTATGCCGTGAGACTCTTTCGGTTGACCGGCAGACCGAAACGGAAACGTGTTTCCTACAAAGACTTTGATCTCTTCGAATGCTGCGCTTTAATTGTTAATCGACTATCATTCCGTGGCAGCGGAAGCGTCGTGATTCATTTTCCTGGATCACCGCAGAGTTACGTGCTATCAGCCACGGGGCGATCTTTCCGCGAAAATATCGACGTGAACAGGCGCTGCGTCATCCTAAAGTACAAAGAAGAGGCCGTTCATACCGTATGCCGTATACATACGTATGTATACATGCTCGCGGCTATCTCCGAAAATTATCAATGCGACTAAAAAGTTCGAAACGGAAGTGAATCTTTCGTAATTCCGAACTGTTGGGTCTCCCTCAATGACTGCGCTTCATCATTTCTTTTCAGATTGTTATTTGGAAGAAGACTTTTAAACTATATATATTTCATTGTGGTAGAATCGCCGAGAGTCTATTTAAAAGGTAAAGCGTGAAACGCACCGATGCATAGGTAACAGAACTATTTCCCGACTCGCCTTGGAATCGTAAATATACACACATATGTAGTTATTTATACACACATATAAATGGGAGAAGAATGAGGCTCGCGGTGGTTAGCGAATCTTCACGTACCGACGTGACGCGACGCGACGCGACGCGACGGTTAAAAGTTAAAACACGATGACTAATTCCAGGCGCGTTCAAGATCAATATTCAATCTCGTATGGAATGAACTTGACAGAATGCGAATTCTTATGACGGCATCGCCGGCGATAACAGTAAACGGTGGGTGAGCAAGATCTGACATAAAACGCCCACCTGTAATCGGTCAACGATTATCGATGAGATCGATATAAATTTCATCGAGAACGTATTATTTATACACACCCAAACAAATTCCACGTATTCCCGTAACTTCTTCTTTCGGACGTGAACAATTTTATGATCGTACGTCGCGCGTCGTACGAGATAGAGAAAAGTACACCGTTCTGATCCTGATTCTGAAAAACCAGAAGAAAAATGGAGTATTTCCGAAATAATTGTTGCATTTTCAGTGGACTTGAAATGGCTTTCTCTCCTTGTTAGTTTTACTCGAACGGTAAGTTCGACAACCTAAGAAGCACGACGAAATCGATTTTAATAGATCGAGACCTGAAAACCGTGACTTTGATGCTTAACTATATAATTGGTGAAACTCGGTCGTAGAAATCGCTTGGATACGGTCGTAACGTACTTTTTACCAGCGCGCGACCTCTCTCTCTCTCTCTTTCCATATTTCATCAAGTCGCGTGGCACAATCTAATAGAGTTGCATATTTGGAATCGTTCCTAAATTATCAAGTCCACTTCTATGTGGACGGAGACAATGCAAACCATGTAAAATTATACAGATTCATTTAAAATAAATCAATGACTTTGGAAACCACGTCGATAATATTTACGTCGCAAATATCTTTTGCTTTAAAGGAAAAGTGTGTGTGTTTCTCTGTATTGTTACAAATAACGTAGACATTTTAGATTTCATTTTCAAGCAACGCACGCTGTATACCATTCAAAAGCGCGCCATTTTCGTTATCTACAAACTGTGGTAAGCATGATTACGATAAGGTCTCTGTTGTAATATTTGCTTGTACAAAACAACTATTTCTTGCTTTAAAAATTTCATCGTGCCGTTCAAAATGATGTAAATAGTTTAGGTTTGATTGATATGGCCCGCGTATTTTATATGTATATGTATGTATATTTAAAAGTGCGTCGCTTGTGTGAAATGGAAACACGTGGCACGGGCTCGATCTTGGCGCAACCTCAGAAGTTAACAAAACGCTGGTGACATTAACGGCATACGTCATAACGCAACAACCATGTGACGCTTCAATGGTAGCGGAGCATTTCAATAACGAATCAAACAGTTTGTAAACATAATCACATGTCTGACGCGACATTATCTATGGTCTGTTTCGTAAAGTTCTATGTAAGAAAACGAGCAATTATATCTGATCTCGTTCGATCGCGTATCGATAATTCGCAGTACGAGTGGCGGATGACCTTAACGCACACGCTCGTGCTAATGTTTGGCAACGTAATCGGACATCCGAAGGCTTGCATCGAAGTGCCAGGCGCCAGGTGGCCATTTTGAAAGCTTCGTATGGAACTTCGATAATAACACGGTTAAAAAATCCTTTCCGTTATATCCCATAATAATCGATTTTACAAAATATCCGCGATCGAGCCGTGATCGATACGCACGAACGTATCCGCAATCTGAATTTCTATATTCGATCAATTGCGAGCATTCATCGACTGAGCCTATAAATAAAAGCGGTTGATCGGTGTACCGCAACTATAAGTTGCACACGTACCACTGAATCCTTCCCGAACTTCGCGATAACGAGACTAAAAACCGGTACATGTGTATACTGTATACAAACGCTGACAAACTTCAAAACAGTCAACTCGCAAATTTCCACCCCTGAACATTCAATTTCATCGAGTATAAGTCGCATGAAATGCTTATTGCACCGACACACAAAAACCAAACGATACGTCCAATGTCAATGAAAAAATGCCGAAACACCAAGTTATCGATGGCCTGCTCCACTTCGCTACGAACTAGTTCGTGCTCGTACAAAAATATATGTATTATAATTATGGACGAGAGGTTCTGTCAGCATTGCGAAACGTTGCCAAAAATCGCTGACGGTTACCAATCGTAATATCGATGAATCGAAACTGATTACACGGAGAAAGAATTGTATAAATAACAGTCAGAAATCGTCTTACTTGTTAGCTGAGCTGTCAGCGGACGAATTGGTTCGCGAGCAATCGTGATGCCAAACGACCTGAAACTCCTATGACAGACGACCTGGCACTACCAAAAGTTTGCAGAGGACTGACCGACCAGACCGACCGTCGACCGTGTCGTTGTCGGTGTTACGGTTTACAGTTTACGGTGTGCCGTCTTCCTTTCTCTCTCTCTCTCTCTCTCTCTCTCTCTCTCTCTCTCTCTCTCTCTTTGTCTCGCACGCTCTTTTTTCTCTGGAATGGAACGCAAGCGTACACCACGGTGCCGCTCGCGGATCGTTGATTGGCACAAGTCCCCCAAACGTTCCATGGTTATCATTTGGGAATACTCGACAGTGTCGAATACATAATCACAATTTGATGGATTCATTTTAAAGAGAACTCACACTTTTATCTACATATTCTGTGTAACGATACCTATAAATATCTGCATAACCTACTTTGACTTGTACATTCGCCTACATCGAAACAGAAATCACATTAATATAAATAGAAACACGTGTAACGAAACGCGACGAGGAACTGTTACACACATTCTTTTTAGACAGTTAAGAATTCTAAGGTTCTACGGTTCAGATGCAGATTATTATTATAGGAATTCTGAACAACACACGAATCACAACCACAATGTGAAAATATTTATAAACTATACCGAATCGAGGAAATGAAATTATTGTGAGAAACGAGATTTAAATAATTCCGAAACAGTTGAGGATATGCGCCAATATGCGCAACGAATGACAGTCAAATTACAGTTGAGCGCCGATTACAACGGAGATTTGAATCGAGCATAGATAGTTTTGCAGGTAGCGCCACTGTACGTATGACCACGGAAGAGGTACGCTGATAGACCAATCGCCCAGTGAATTTTTCTGTTGCACTTGCACGTTCGTGACGGGTATCCCGTCAGATCTGTTCTCTGTGGTTGTCTGATCCAGATCCACTATACTTGATTCCAAATAAGAAGCTGGTTCAGGAACGATAAATGTTGGAATCAGAGTTGGGCAAAAATTTTATGTAAATAAACATTTTTGCCCAACTCTGGTCATAACATCAAAGACACAACTCGTTAGCCATTTGTATTTGATCTCTTTCGTGGATCTAGTTCCAACATTTATCGTTCGTCAGCGCCACGGTGTGTTATAGAGGTGTTACAACTAGGACTAAGCACCTCTGTAAGGTCTGATCACGGTGCATTATACAGGTGTGCCGACTTCCCTCAGAAAACTGTGATAGATGGGCAGTAATTCTCTGGCCGCCGCCAGACGGCGCATGAGTCGTAGGTACCGTACGTGTCCGAATGAGATTATGTGTATTCGGGCGCGCTCAGGCGCGCTGCTGAATACACGAACTCATTCGCATACGTACGGTACCTACGACCCATGCGCCGTCTGGCGGCGGCCAGAGAATTACTACCCGTCTGTCACAAAACGTCAACGTTACAAAGATACTAAGACGGCACACCTGTATAATGCACGGTGGGTCTGATAGAGGTTAGTTCGCCGCCAGATGGAATACTAGTCACCCTCACAGTTTTCATGTACGTGTGTGAATGGGATTGTGTGTAGCAACGTGTCCATGTAGTCCGTGCTAAGGTAGGTACGGCACATACCTTATTAGCACGGGGTACATCAGGCTACATGGACACGCTGCTACACACAAATCTCATTCACACACGTACATGAAAACTGTGGGGGTGACTAGTATTCCATCTGGCGACGACCAGAGAACTAATTTCTAAATATCACACCTTTCTGAGAGAAGACTTCTCTGAGAAGTCCGAACACCTCTATAATACACCGTGATCAGCGCAGAGGGCGTAAGAAAAATCCGCTTGTAATAAACGTCGATAAATTAATATAAATAATTACGTTGAAATTTTATTCTAGAATACGGCGACAATTCCGTAACTGCATTTAGATTCGTTTAGATTATTCGATTTAGGAACACAAATATCAAGAATTTCGACAAAAGTTACTAAATATACTTACATGCGTATGAATTGGTATGAATCCAGAGCAGACCAAAGGGGAAACCTCTATCAGAGAGATACTCTCTGCCTCTATGTATACATAGTCTCAGCTTATTTCTATATAACTTGATTATACAAAGTCGTTTTTTCGATGAGCGTTTTTAATAAAAATGTTGTATCATAATTGTTCTCAGGTACCGTGTATCGTAAACGCGATGCACGCCATTTCCGAGTTAGCCTATATATGTATCGCGAACAATTAGAGCATAAACATACATATATAGATAGACGTCCACGGTCGACGTTCTTGTAAATCCGCCATAAGATTACATAAAGAGCGACAACGCTTCATTGACAAATTCGTTATTTCGATAAAAAAAATCACGTACTACGTTCAGCGATTTAAAGCACCCATAGACGCACGAGGCATAGGTTTATCAACGGACAGCCTCGAACGCGTTTTTCAATCTGTCAGAAACGGGTTAAATTTTAAATCCCCGTGAATTGCACCGCGAAACAACGGAAAGAGGAGGAGGAAATATTTTCCAGCGCCATCTTGCCTCGTAGCTCCTAATTCGTCAGTGCCTGTGAATGGACTTGTCATAAGTGTTTTATGTTATTTTGTTCGTTGTTTCGGTTTTCGGTTGCAAAAGTTAGTGTATTAAATTCCGAGTACACGTCAGGGTGAGTAAAATGACTCTGCATTAAATCGCGCGGAACGAAAACCCGAGAATGAAATTGTTGTTAAGTTGAATACGCGAACTATATACATATATACGAGTGGTATGGTCCGTCGAATAAAAGTGTGCGAGCTTTCTGTTCCGTTTCAACGATAGATCGCGATTCCCTCAATATTTCTGATCGCTATGCTTTATCTCCTCTCTCGCTTTCTTCCATTCGCCGTCTGTCAAACTATGTCAAACGATCTTAATATAGCAAGATCGCAAAGTCACGCCCGTGTGTGTAAAAACGCATAGGAAGTGATAGGAAGAAAGTTTCGAAATTGACATATCACGTATTTTCATGAACTAAATACAAGGTGGTCTGGCAGCTAAAGTCGACGCGTGCATACCGTTTTACAAGTAGCCGAATATACAATATTTTACAGAAATATTCTTCCATACACGTATAACTGTTCTAACGGATCTTAGTATTCGCGTACTGGAAAACTGGAATGTTCGAATCGTGTTCGACAGAGTGTTGAAACTGTTATCATGTCGTCTGCACAAACGTACAAACGCAACGAAACTTCGATGGATGATCAGAGGCAGAAAAATATAATGTTTTAGAGAAAGTGTGTATCGTCTGTAATAATCAGCTAAATATTAACGGATATAACGTTCGACGATATGTAAGTAGAATAGATCGGTTCGAGGACGTAAATCATATTGTACATTGTAATAACAACTATTTCGTTATAACAAGTATTTAAATGCGAATTCCATGTGTTATACTACAACTACACTGTAACGTGTATCTATGTACGTATTGCCTCGGATTGATAATACGAAAGTAGCGAGTGTGTACACAAAGCATGTGCATGTTCGACGTCCGACGTCGACGTCCGACGGCAATGTTCTTTCAACACGTTGGATTGGACGCCACGTCGGTCACCGAAGTCTGACAACAATCTTTCTATTTAACCTGTGACGGTCATCGGTCACCTAAATAAATACGGTCTCGAATTTACAAAATGTTCATTTACATATTGCCCGATGCAAATTAAAGGATAAACTAATCAAAAAGTAATAGGTATCAATTTCGTATTAAATATTCCTGCGAAATATCGTTCTACGCGTCGTCTGCTTACGTATATACATATGTACTTTTGTTAGATATATGTACATATTTACATATATCGGTATTTCCAACCTCTATCTTAGTCAGCTTATATATAAGTGCTGTCGAGAAACGAATATCATCAGAAACGCACGACAAAAAAAGCTATGCTCGTGAATGTCACAAAAAATCTGCTGAGTTGTCATATAAAATGTTTCAGCTTAATGATGACATTAAAAAAAACTAATGCGTTCGTTATAGATTATTTGAACGCGACATTACGATCTTTGTAATCGATTTACAGTTTAGAACTATTCTCTATTTATTTGAAATTTGTTGAGCAGAAAGTGCAAAACAGAGATCAATAGATTCACGGTCGTTCGTAAGTCTAATACCATGTAACTCTCGCCAGGAATCCATACAACGACAATCCTGAAGAGATCCGGTGCCTAAATAATTCCTTTAACGTATGCATATTGCGGTATTAAACTGTTTCTTTGGAGGTATATTTGTTTACAAAGACTCCTGTAACCGATAATTCTACGTACGACATAGCTATGCAAACAGATGCTCAAAGCGGATATCCGACAAGCGCACGTATACTTGTTATCTCTGGTATATATTTTCACAGCTAGAGCAAAGTTATAAAATATAATACGATGTTTTAATCATTTTTAGAAGTCCGAGTAGTTTTTAAATTTTGTTATTGTCGGATCGTTTACGTTATCGAGGATATTGCTATACAAATTGACATTGTATGTCTGGCGTGATAAGATAAAATCCAAATACAATGATATTGACTGATAGATAATAATGGTTTCCTTTATTTTTTCAGTTTAATCACAAGTTTAATAACAAGACTATCTCGAAGAAAAATTCAAATTCTACACTTTATCGATGTAAGTAATACAATTTCTTATGTAACTATTGCATGCGGTCTATTGATTTTTAATCGAGTAGTTTGGTTCGGATTCTTTTTCCTTTAATATAAGAGTTTCTTCTTCTTTTTTCTTTGTTTTTTTCTTCTAATAACTTACATTAAAGCGCTTGCAACAAGTTTCACAATGAATAAAAGTAGTTTCGAAAATTAACATAGTACTTTACATTTTTCAAATAATATTGCAGGATACTATATCGATGAATTCAGAGTAATATTGCGCGTAAACTGCAACTTTGATTTCCTTGTTGACTTAGAATAATATTTTTATCGTTGCCTTTACCATTATCCGAATTAAGTAAGTTCATATTTTTTTTTGTACAAAGTTGCTTTCCAGAGAAGAAAATTTGTAATTACATCGGAGAGACTGTTGCGGACAGTAATATAAATTGTTTCGATAAGAAATACCTGCTTTAAATGTACCGTATTCGTTACGTATAGTTTATATTATATCCTCTATACGTTATACGTAGTGACAAATAGTAATGGTATTCGTATAGATTCTCTTTAGAGATAAAATATAATTACATCTAAAGCTGAAACAATAGTGTAATTTACTTATCGATCGAGTATGAGTTGTGCCTATTTAATCGTTAGGTATTCTTCGAATGTGACATCTTTTACGATACTGTATATTCGACGGCTATACACGAATGCGTGTCCAATTCGATATGCGGTATTCCGTGCAATATTCATTTGCATAATATAATATTTAGTAAGATTGTTCGAGTTACGGAAAGTGTCTTCGATTAGTTATTTAATCGTTTGCGTGTTACATAAAAATTCATTCATCATTCACAGGTAAATATAACAAATATTTCTTGGTTATTTAGCAAACTGTCTAATAGTGTAGGATTTTATTCTGATTCGAAGAGTGTTCGGGAAGTTTTCTATATTTCTGGACAAGAAGTAGCTTCGTCAACAACTGCCAGCAGTATTTCGTATGCCAGCAATGGCGATGCAGAAGGTAAATTTCACAACTGGCCACAGTCAACAAAATAACAAGTGTTATTACCTTACTAATTGACGATGTTGTTGGACAATGTTTGAAAAAGAAATTGCGTAGATAAATGTTTTGTCAATTACCTTTCCAAATAGTATACAGGATGTCACAGAAAGTTGCTGCGCAATGGCAACGAAGAATAACGATTTACGATCGATATAACGAGAAAACTTTTCGATTCGAACAAATGCATAGAATGAAAAACAATCAATTTGAAATGAATCTTAAAGGCGCAACATCCTGTGTACACAAATTGATACACAAAGTATAGTTTTTTAGTATGTAATCAAGTTTTTGCACATACTTGGACTCGTCTGTGTTTTATTCTTTACAAAATTATAAGATAACGATACTTGTGCGCATTATGCGAGTCGGTACCACAGCAAATCTTATTTTCAAAGAAGTTTTTCAGTTTTCGTAGAGAAATATAAGATAACGATCCTTAGTCAGATCGTTGGATACAGCGAAAAGAATGTTCTCGGAAAAAAGCTGTCGTTATTAAAAGAAAACGTGCCAGAGTCTCTTTTATATTAATTTGGAATCTACGCGACACTAAATGCACTGGTTTAATCGAAACGTTTTATTTGGGGTATACGAACATAGGCACATCTCAAAAAAGAAAGTTCTACTTCGAAGTTGTATTCATATATTACACGTTTGAAGTAGTTGTACTCTGTTCTAATACCTTATTGTATTCTGCTTGTCGTATGAAAGATTTAATTTGCGAGTAATACGGCGATACAACCGATAGGTGAGAGGGAGAGAGAGAAACATTATCGTATAATAAGAGGGGTTTCTTTAGTTTGTTGTCGATTGCACTTTTACTTTAGCTACTTTCATTCATTTTATTACTAATCGAGAATAGAAAGTAGCGGTAACGTATTGTGTTTTGATAAAAGTAGACTAGAAGAAATATTTTACAAATGATTTTTTGCTTTTCTACTAACGCGTACTTAGTCGCATGGCTTTGGTATGCGACGATTGCCCATATTTATCGCCAAACCGTATAATCGTTTTCTTCATTTTTCTTTGTACATAGATTCTTTCATTGAAATTGTGTTTCAGTCTCGTTGGAAATTCGTAGCATCTATTAAATCTAACAAAAACAATAAACACGAATGTATACGACGATAAGTATGGGCTTTTGAAAGAAGCATGAATTTTACTGCTACCTGCTTGTAATACACGGTGGTCATTTTTTAGATGAGAAGGCAAGGTCAGGACGTGATGCAGGTTAACCTGGCGGGTATCAGGCGAGACATTGTGAATCTCGCCCACAACTACAGCAATGCGCAGGTGATTAAACAAGACTTGCTCGTACCGCTCTATTCTTGCGTTTAATAAAAAATATGTGTTCCAATGAACAGAAAGCTGTGCGTAAAGCCACCAGCAACGATCCATGGGGTCCGAGCAGCACGCTTATGGCGGAGATTTCCGACCTAACGTACAACGTTGTGGCTTTCACCGAAATCATGCAAATGTTATGGAAAAGATTGAACGATCATGGTAAAAATTGGCGGCACGTGTACAAAGCTTTAGTTCTCTTGGAGTACCTAATTAAAACAGGATCGGAAAAGGTTGCGCAGCAATGTAAAGAAAATATTTTTGCCATCCAAACTTTAAAGGGTAAGTTGTTTCATCCGACACGGTATAACATAATAATATAATATAAACTTTCCTAACGAGCGCTTCGTTTTATTATTTTTAGATTTCCAGTACATGGAAGGGCCTAAAGATCAAGGCGTGAACGTAAGAGAGAAAGCGAAGCAACTAGTGGCCTTATTAAAAGACGATGAGAGATTAAGAAACGAACGAGCTAGAGCGTTGAAAGCTAAAGAAAGATTTACACAATCCGTTAGCGGGTTCGGAAGCGATGGATTAGATGCAATGTCACCAGTGAGCAGCGATGTATGTTCCGTAGAATGAATAATAAAAATATCAAGCAATCGCGTTATTAAAAAATGACGATGACGATACTTAACCGATTCAGTTTCAGGATTGGGAGCCGTGTCGTCTGGGATCCGAGTCTACAGCTAGACGTGCGTATTAATACCAATATACTCTATATACAGTGTGTCTTTTTTCGCAAACTGAGAACGCAGGAATATCTCGTTGATCGTGAAACGTTCGGCCAGCGGAACGGGCAATATTTGTCCACGTGATGGAGCTGGAGCAGTGTGCGCGAGTTCAGCAGCAGTTAGCTCGGGCAATGCAGGGTACGGCCAAACGACGTGTAATCGAGTTTTCTAATAATAAATCGAAAATGTTATCCATTTTTTCGATTTATTTTTACATAGAGAATCAACCGCTGCCCGCGCTTCTACACGTTATTCGGCCGCACCCTGTACATACATGCCAGGTTCCATTGTGCCGGTGCAGAAATTTCTCCGCCGCGTCATCCGAGGGTTAAAGATAAATTGCCGCATAAAAAAGATACATTGTATAATTTTGCATGCAACCTACAAGTAACTATAATCTGTGCGCTGATTAGCCGAATTGGAAGCTGCAAGGCCACAAACAGTCGGAGAGGAGGAACTGCAATTGCAATTGGCTCTGGCAATGTCTAGAGAAGAGGCGGAGCAGGAAGAACAAAGAAGACGCAGCGACGACGTTAGACTGCAGTTAGCTCTCAGTCAGAGTCAGCAAGATTTTAAGTTAGTATCGGTTTATTGGAAAACTTGGAATATCGAAAATATCTTGCGCTCGAGTATCAGAGATAAGAGTCTAGATTAATCTCTTGCCTAAGGACACAAATGAATTTCAGAGCCCCGCAAACCGAGAAACAAAGCCACATGCTGGACTTGTTGGACGTTAATCTCGAAGAAGCCAGCGGCGGAGCAAATGCGCAAACCGATCCTTGGGGGGTACCCGTCACCGCACCGCCGCCCAGACCACAGGTATACATATATGCTCTTTAGTTGAACGATACTTGCGCGCATTCGCTTATTGCATGTTAATACGATATTGCGTACTCTTTGCACGTTGCACAACAGTCTTTGGATTTGTCTCAGTTTTATATGTACAAGGTATGTTCGGCCAATACAGCCTAGGACACTATAGCGCTGTGCTATAGCTATGACCCCGAAACTTTCCGAAAACTTAGAAAACCAGACTAACCGATTGGTTTTTATTCCGTAGCCGCAAAACGACCCATGGAGCGCTCCCACTACAAGTAGTACGTCACCCATGGTCGACCCATGGGCACCTGTGCCGCCACAAAGACCATGTAAGACATTAAGAATTACATAATCGGCCGTAAATCGTAAATCGTTTCGTCCATGGACCTGCAGAACAGCTATTATGCGTACGCATAAAACGCGCACCGTCTATTCGTAACAGGGATTCATACCGGTATAATACCGATATACAAAATAACGGTATTATACCAGTATTACCCGGTAAATGAAAATACCGGTATATTTCAAGAACTTATACCGGTATTTTCGGTTGTACGTTGTACCGAAATACCGGTATGATACTATTTGAAAGTATCGATATATTTTCTGATATTTGATAATTTTCTTATTTTATTTAACAACAAAAGACGTCTTGTGACAACGAACAAGCGTTACCGTGACGACGCACGGATACCGCTTAGCTGCGGAGCGCGGAAGGCGGAAATAATTGAATACGCGGCAAGGCCAAAGGCACGTAGGATTTTTGTTTTAATAAAGCAATCTTTCATTTTGTCATTTGCCATCACGAACGACATACGTTTTTCTCTCAGATCCCTCATCACCTCCATTTTTCCTCCGTATATACCAATTTTTCGATATCGGGACATTATCCGTTATTGTATATATTTAATACTTTATACTTACTTTTTAGTTGATATTAGAATATTTCTTATTCATTATAGTTCATTAGTGCGTTATTTTAGTTCGTTTTTAGTTTTTCTAGCATTAATATTGATAAATATTAATATGATATTGTTAACGATATATTAATACTTGTTGTTCAAAATTTTTGTATTTTTAATATTTCTAACTTAAAATACAAGTTTTTAATTTTTTTATTTATAACAATTCAAAAATACAAAAAAAGGAAACATAAGGTATAATAACAAAATAATACCCTTAAAAAATCACAGAAATTAACAAATATTTTATATTTATGTAAATTATTATGTTAATAAAATTATTTATGTTGATAAAATGACTTCAAAAAGCAAAGAACGTCAATGGATTTATTGCTCTCCCGACGTTCAAACAAGTTTGCAAAAAAACAAAAATCCTACGTGCCTTTGGCCTTGCCGCGTATTCAATTATTTCCGCGCTCCGCAGCGCGGCGGTCTCCGTGTGTCGTCACGGTAACGCTTGTTCGCTGTCGCAAGACGTCTGTTGTTGTTAAATAAAATCA
Source organism: Lasioglossum oenotherae (assembly GCA_028455765.1). Lineage (NCBI taxonomy): Eukaryota > Metazoa > Arthropoda > Insecta > Hymenoptera > Halictidae > Lasioglossum > Lasioglossum oenotherae. The sequence goes on along the minus strand of CM052294.1, from coordinate 15,426,017 downwards.
GACAATATATCGTTACTTTCAGATAGTATCATACCGGTATTTCGGTACAACGTACAACCGAAAATACCGGTATAAGTTCTTGAAATATACCGGTATTTCGGTTTCTATAAAGGTTATTGGGGTAATACCGGTATTATACCAGTATGAATCCCTGATTGGTAACGTATCGAAAAATCGTCGAAATCAGAGGATAGGTAGCTATTCCGCAGGACCATCTTATTTTCTAGCGATCAACCGATTCATCGAATTTCAGCGGCTGCGATTGATCCATGGCGGGCACCCGCACCTTCGCCTGTACCAGTTACAGCTCCACCTACAGCGGATCCCTGGTCACCTGTGCCCGCTACCGGCGAAGCTGAAACAAATAAGAAACAAGTAAAGTTCTCGCACACCTCTAGCATGTTTTCATTCGTAACAAATGAATTCCAATGTATCGTTGTTTCAGGCTGGACGAGAGGGTGCAACCTCTGCTTCTCCGTCTTTCAACAACCCTACTCTAACACAGAATATAGGGTTCGCGGCGCAATCGCCGCAGAACATTGGCTTTGCGGCGCCATCGCCGCCAAACATAGGCTTTAATCTGCCTGCTACTTCGAACTCTTTTAACGCCACGAGCAACGGCTTCAACGGCACCGGGTCTAGCTTTAATCATTTCCCCGCGGCTAATCAAAACAATTCTGGAGCCAGTCCGCTGAGCGACCTAGACGAGTTCGATGTAATTACTAACAGAAATAAGCTCGGATCTAGTCCACAACCAGTAAACAATGGTATTGCTATTGTTTTATTTTTAACGAAGAGTATACAGTCTGTCGAACGAGACCAGGGTATATCTTTTGAAATACCAGCGTATATCTTTTGTTTCGATGGATATGTTTACCTTTACTGCCTCGCCTCGTTAGACAGACTATAGTTTTATAGGCGTTATAATATTTTTAATTTCCGATTATTGAGATTGCAAAGATGCATCCACGAGAAATTATTCGACAAATTGATTTCGTTGGGTATATATTAGAAAAATATCCAAGGTGTGAAATATAACGCCTATAATGCTATATATTGCGTGTATTAATCGTGAGACACAGGGTCGATTAAAACAATTCTTTTCGTAGGAGGTTCGTTATCACCGGATCCATTTGATTTGGGAGCCATAGGTGAAAATCTTCCTACGAGTACGGGAGCTGTTAAAAAGACACCACAGTCGTTCCTCGGGGAGAACTCTGCTCTGGTTAACCTTGATAACCTTGTCAGTACTTCTGCAATTAAACCAGCCACACCAACACCTACAGGTAACGTTTCAGTTCAAATCGATAACGTTGACTAGTAATTTTTCATCTCGGAAAACATCCCCGAATTTTCTATCTCTCGTGAGAAATAACTGCGACTATCGGTTTCGGCCTAATCACCGCGGTGCAGTGGCTCAGAACAGCGTAGTCTCGGTTATTCTGTAATGAACATTCGCTCGGCCATCGGTTTACAAAAATTTCAGGATACTGTTCGAACGTGAACACAAAATTTTAACTTTTAAAGTATTTCACTTTTCTCGAAAACAAATGTGTTTTTTTTGTTTGTAACGTATTCTGTCTGCAAAATAGCATTTCATTGGGAATGAATTCGTGAGTATCAACAAACTGTGATTAACTGTATACTGCATGAGTGCATGACTCAATATTTGTATTTGAAGAAAGTACAAGGATTTTTGTTGTAAATCTTCTTTTACAGCGAAGACTGATGACGTACTGTTACAGGCTTTTGACTGGACTGTGCATACACGTGTGAATCGAATGCATTATCTTTACAGTTTAATGGATGCGTTTACCCTTAAAAAACGATTTGTTTCTTATTGTAATTTTCTTCTTGCAATACGTGGTCTAGGAATAACTGGCGAGTGTAGACTAACGTTGCATACGATTTTCCAGCAACCATCTCGTATTCAGCAAATCCATTTGCAACGGTAACACCACCACCACCCCGTCCTACGATCAATCAGATTCGACAGGATCCTTGGGCAGCGAATGCACCTACTACAGCGAATCCGTTCCTCTCGTAGCTCGGCAATAGAATTGTCGATGACGTCAGTCGATAAATCAAGATCACCGTGGTTTAAAAAGTATTCGAGGTTTTTAGCGGTAACCCTGTACGGTATAAGTTTCTCGCTCGCTATAAAATAGCTTTATTTCAAGATATAGGCGACACACACACACACACAGAGAGAGAGACAGACCGAGAGACGACAAAGTGAAAACGTCCTATCGCAATAAAAAAAAAGAAGAAAAAAGAAGATATTCTGAACACGCTAGTTTTAACATTTGAAAGTAATACGAGTCTTTTATGAATGATTATTAAAGCGACCACTAGCGACCTATTAGGTCCTCGAATCGATTAGTGAGAAAATAGAAATGTTTAAGGAAGTACGCTAGTGGGCTCCGTTCGAAGTTTCAACAATGGACACGGCTAATATCGACGTTTATTTTTACATAGCACTTGAGACAGTCTAGCGAACATTTATTTCTATCGTGCTTATTGCGCAGAAGTGTTTTTTGCGTCCGCTACGATCGAATCGCTTGTAGATTAATCGCGTAACGACGATGGATGGGGAACTGTTTCGGGGATAACGTTGGATGCGCAACAAACGGGAAAACGATGTGGTGTAAATTAAATCTTCGGATGCTTGCGCGGCCCCAAGGTGTATAACTAGATTTTATAATCACCTTTTTCATATATAGTATATTTTTTAAGTATGACTCGATTTGACTCGGTAATAGGATAGAATCATTGAACAATATTTTTGGCGGACTATAAGACGTGAAGCTGAGGGACGATGATGGGAGCAGTGGTCGACGCGTCATGAATCAATTTCTTTGTCCTTGTATTTATATATATATACGTCTTTTTCTACGGCTAACGAGATCGTGAGACTGTAATCGTGATTTGCAAAAGCATATTATATCGAACAGGGTTCTTCGGTTTGAAGTTCATACGCTTAACAATGTGCATCGATCGCGGCTCGTAACAACAAACAAAAAAAAAACCAACAAATTAATATACATTCGCGTTGTAGCATGCTTTTTAATTGAAGGGAAAAGTGTGAAAGGTTGAAACATATTTTGCTTTTCGTGAACTCGCGTGGAAGAACGTTTAAAATAAAAGTGCATTTGTTTTTAACTCGCTCGAAGACGTCGTTGCCACGCATTCCATTCGAGAACGCGCAGTCTTGATAAATGTACATCGTTTATCGTATATAACGAAGAAATTATATGTTTACGTAGAATATACAATTTTCTCGTTGCGGAGAAAAGAATATGTATCTTACGGAAATGTATACGAATCGGTGTGAATCGCTATTGAAACCAGTGGGTCATTTTGTCATACAAAATGGCCTCTTAAATGAAACTACGGACTGCCAAGTATATCCTGCTGTAATTAAAAAGATATCGGAACACACATATAATATATGTAACTTGCCAGGGATCGCTTTATTATCGAACCATCTTCGGTGAAAATAGATGATTCGTTAAAATGAAGTTGTCGCAACGGGAATGGTTGTGAAATAGCTACTAGACTGTGGATGTTTATGCAAATATGTATAAATATCTTTGTTGTTCGATGTGGAAATGACGGCGACAAGGTCGGTAAACTTTCTCGGACTCGATGAAATTGTGCGGAAAATCCACAGTCTATCGTCGATACACCGATGCGTATCGTATGAACGGTTTTACGGGTTCAAATGACTTATCGCGCGAGTTCACGAGACGCAACGAAAATGTGCTTTCACTGAAATACTCAGTTTGCTGTGAGAGACGTGTATGCTAGTAAAACGATGCGTCGTTCGCTGATTATTCACTGCGTTTATCAATACCTCGAAGTACTTGCGGATGGGACAGTCTGAAAGCAATTAACTGGAAAATGTAATGCTGTCTTTTACACGTGTGACGTACGAGTCCAGTTTAGTTTGTGAGATTTCACACATATTTCATTCCGACGACCGTTCAAACGTTATTTGTACAGGCTTCGTGCGCCGCGGAGAAAGAAGCGTGGGCTGGTATGCATTTTGTTATCGGTGAGGAGTCGCTGTTTACTAAATCAGAGCGTTTTATAATTTCATGGAAACTCGCGTGTCGACACGCCGGGAAGGGTTACAAATACGAGGCGTTTTTACTCGTTCGATACTCGATTTAACCTGTTAACCGAGAGAAGGAAACGACACGGGCGAGAATACTATTTATATGAAATACGAGCGCTACGATACCGTTTCTTAGGAGAATCGTTGGTAGATGGTTGGATTTCATCAGATTTTTATTTCGTTTTAAATTAGGATTTCAATTAGAATTGATTTGTACATTCGAACGAGCGTCTATGAAACTCGAAGTAGAATAAATCATTAATTTATATTTATAAAAACGAAAGAAAATACATGCATCTTGGTGGATGATTACATCGACCAGAATGCTACTCGGAACACGGTACCGCCTGGTTTTTATGGATTAGACGATTAGACTACGAGTGTCCATATTTGCATAAATGTTCGTAGTTTTAATTAATCATAAATGAGACACCGGGAAGCTACGAAGTCTTCCCCGGTTAACAGGTTAAGGGTATCGATTCTAATCCGAGGACAGTGAAGCGAATCGCATTAGCTTTCGTTCCACACGAGGCAATTTACAATTGTACCTTGATTTATATAATGAAAGAAGAAAAAAAACGAGAAATTGTAAATACGTTTAACAGCATATCGTTCCCCAATTGTCAAGTCAACTTCTTTTCGTCTGTACTCGATGGACGGTATATAGGATACTTTTAACGAAGCCTGAAAGTGTTTTCTAACATCGTTCGCTCGTTCTTTCCCGTTTTATCGAGGGAAACGTTGCTGAATTCGTTGGTTTTACATCGATACTTTCTACGCTCTAACGAGCGCGTCTCCGTTCCGACGGCTCAGCGGGAACACGACGACGGTACGCGACAGTCGGCATTTTTACCCTGTTAACCGGCTGATTCCGCAAACAACAAATTCTCAATCGATAGAAATTTTAGTCACGCGCGATACAAGGTCACTAAGCTCGACCGTATCACTGCCATTATCAGCGATATACAAAGTACAAACCACTTGATCTGTATCGGTCTGATAACGGTACCATTCACGAGCTACGGGCCACATAGAGATGGCTTTCTGTGAAACTATCGAGAGTCCGGAATCAGGATGACCGGATCGTATTTCGCTTATAAACTACAATTATTCGCTCGATAGAAAATTCATCGAAAGCAGACTGAAAGTTAATCGGATCGAAACTTGACCAGGATGTAGCAAACCAACGGAAGAAGCTGAATCGAGAGAGAGAGAGAGAGAGAGAGAGAGAGATACTTACGATTAGATCTGTGGCAGAGATGCACGATTCCACAACATTCAAGAATTACTAATTGAATTAACGAGGACACAAAGTTACGGAAAGATGAAGTCAAATTACGAATTAACTCGCAATCTCCGGTTAACAGGTTAATCACGATAGTCGACAATCAAAACGCCTGTACCTATGTATTTATTAGCCAGTTCTTTTTTCAACACGTTCAGGACGGATGACTCGATTACGCATCACGTCGCCAAACCAAAGACATCACAAGAAGAGCCGCGCGACATCGATCAACACTGATTCTTCAAATTTTCTATACGTATCTCGTGGTTTGGTCAGAGTTCTGTCCTGGACGCGTTAAAGGACTACTTTGCAGGTAGCGTGAATACCGACTCAGCATTTCCTTTTTTGAAGCAATTAACGCATTTTACAATTTTTATACAAGAACACAACATTGGCAAATGGGGGAACAGTGTTTGCCTGCTTCTAATTGAATCGTACACGATCGACTACACGCGCGATTCAAATTCTATTATAAGTGAAATATTGCTTAAATAATTCCATTGTATTATTCTTCGTTAAATTAATCGTTTCTGTTGCATTATGCATTTTCAACATACTTGCTTCTATGATTGAAACTGTATATTTAATATGTATTTATCCGGATGTTCGCGAAAATATGAAGTTATTATGTGATAGGAATGTAAGTCACCGTATACCACTCGAAGTTGTGTTTCACTGATTTAATAGTCTGCGTTCACCGCCTTTCTAGAAACATTCTTGTATTTAAGCGACGTGTCTTTTGTGTCTGGATTCCGACATCGACCAACCACTAAATCTTTTATTTTTGTTAACTAAAATGATCAAGTAACTTGTTTCCTTCCTTTTTTTCTACTTTTTGTATAAAGCAATAGATTGGTATTCCTCTGTACGTACATGATGTGATGCACGAGCTTCATTTTTGCGCGAACAATGGAACACTGTTTAGTTTTTAGCGTTGGTGTAAGCGCAGAGCAAATTCAAAGAACATTTAAGAATGAATATTATATATTTTAGTAGATTATATTATTATTATTATTATTATACAAATAAATGTAAAAATTTTTAATTTTTCTGATTAAATATTTAATTTGAAGTTTCCTTGTATATATCTTTCCTCTATACTGAATGCAAATTACGATTTTCGAGTTGAGAAAAACATTTACAAGAACTATAGTAACGATTATTGTTTCTATGGCGTGAATCACATGAAAACAGTACACTTGAATACTTATATTGGATCCAAAGTTACAGAAGCGCTACACAATCCCGAAGAATGAACCAACAGAATGGTTTCTTCTTTTATCTTCTTATTGTTTCTTCTTTTCTGTGTAAACATAATTCTGTGTTTCCATATCCAATAGAGGTAGTCGTTTTGTTCTATTTGTCATGGCTCTGTCGCAAAGTAAAGAAATTACGCAACACATTTTATTTTAAAGAGATGCTTCGGTCGAAGAACTTATAGTAACCGGAGGAAGGAAATACGAGCGAACTTGACTATGTAATTGTGCTATTTCAGGGTCTTCCCTTTCTAAAGCTCTGAGTAATTGTGCAAACTGAACCGTACCTGTAATGTATGAAAGACTAATAAATTATTTATAAGGAATGAATTTTTCATTTCAGACTGTATAGAGTTTACCTTCCCGTCCTTCTGCAAATCCATAGTTCTTGATAACGTCCATTTGAATTTGAACAACGATGGGAAATACGAATTGCATCATTTTCAGCATTTCATTTCCCGAGTTTTCCTTTGCTTCTGTCAGTTTCTGAATATTCTCTGCAGTACTCAACGCTGTTAGAACGTCTGTCAAAACAGCTAAAGCAAAATCATTGCATAAGATTCTTACTCAAATTCATGTAAATTTCACTGTAAATGTTCTGCTTGAAATGTAATGTACCTTTCGCTATTTCCGGAGTAAAATTGGGCATAGTAGTCATTGCACGGGCAGATTAATGCGAACGAACGTGTCAATAATAATTTAGGCAATTTAAACAGCCTATGTTTTTAGACAGCAGTATTATTGTTCAATAAGATTTTTTACAATACCGAAGCTGTTTCATATTATGATTCTGCATACACTCGAGTCCTTATTTTACCACGTTTTTATTAGCTCGCTTTCTTGTTATTCTATAAAGGATTCTTGTTTACTTCCTGCTGCTGACTTTTAGAAACGTCAAAACAATGTACACACTGCATCAATTCTAGAGGGCGATACAGGTTATAGTTTTCATAAAAATTTCTTTTCCTGCGCTTTCATTGGTCGTCGATTCGCTGCTGTGAAATAGCCTACCAATCGCTAAACTCTGTGTGCGTGCGTGTGGGATAAGAAATTGATAAATAGTCGAGAAAACCTTGCACTGCAGACTGCTGCAGACTGCAGTCAGTGATGCCAGATGGGTCACCTTTCCTCGCGCATGCGCGGCGATTTTAGCCTCAGTAAAGTACGATTCTCGAGAAAATGTGGTACCTTGAGCGCCCCGCAGAATTTTAAGAAATTGATATGATTTGATTATGGAAAACAAATATATGACAAATATACTTCTGTATATTTTGTAACTCGTAGGACACGTCCTGGAGTCTTTTTGTCTGGAACAGATTGTTTCGGTACATTCCCGTCGATATAGCTGCCTCAGGGCTCTGCTCGTCATCGCCTCATCATAGATACATTACTGTTTTGGACGCGCATGCGCGAGGAAAGGTGACCCGTCTGGTATCACTGACAGCAGTTATCATTATGAAGGCGTTATTGTAATGTAAATTGTAAACACACAACAGAAAAGTAATAGGTTAAAAAAAATATCTATCAAATGATCTATGAAAGTGTTTCATGAAACGCTAATTATTAAATCTTATTGTTTCAGGAACACATTCGACAAAAATACGTGAATATAATCGACCACGATGAGCCTAGACTACGATGAAACACTTTTAAAAATTTTTTTGAAAGAGAAAGTCAATTTCTTTGACACAATTTTTGGTTTTCTTCATCGAAAGTAAGTGATGATACCGCAGCTAGATTTATCCATACATTTTATATTTTTCATATAAGATACATATATCATCGGTAGAAAAAACTGATCATTCGTTCGATCACAGTACAGATTTCTACGACGAATATGGTCCAGACAAGAAATCGGCTCTTCCACCTGGAGAAGCGGAGAGAGTGGTATTAAACAGTTTTAGGAAATGGAAAAACATGCCCAAGTTTCGGTATTCGAGTAGAGACCCGCAGAAAAATCATAATTCGAATGTACAGACCATCGAGAGAACCAAAGACAACACATCAACGGTTGCGGAAGAAGCCAATCCTCCAATTGTACAAGAAGCTGATCCTCCGGTTATACAAGAAGTTGAAATAGAAACTAGCGTAGAACCCCAAATAGTAGACAAACAGATTTGTTCGGAAGGCAAGGATAAAATTTCTGATAGTTATAATGGAGCTGTGAGGGATTGTTATACGTGGTCGCAGTCCATTAACGACCTGGATGTTCTGATTAAACTGCCTCCTTGCATAAAGACAGCGAAGGAACTCGCAGTCAATATAGAGTCAACGTTTATCCAAGTAGAGGCAAGGATACCAACAGTTGTAAATAGCGGTTCAACATGGCACGTCATTTTTACTGGAGAGCTCTGTCATAAAATAAAAAAAAATGAATCCGTGTGGTCGGTTGTACCTGGAAAACACATCAGCGTACGTTGAAACACCGATCGATCGAGCTGGTTTTGTATTGTTGCAAGTTGCAATCCCTCGAGTTTGTTTACATAAATAAAAGGTATCTTTTTTTATTTTAGATTCATTTCGAGAAAGCCTCTGAAAGGTGGTGGGACGCGTTTCTCGTCGGTGAGCCAAAAATTGATTTAAGTAAAATTGACTGTTCGAGACATCTCGACGACATGGGATTAGAGGAGCAAATGAAAGTTCAAGAACTAATGTGGAATCATCAGCAGAAACTTCTTGGCAAACCAACATCCGAGGAAATTGTGAGCGTAGCCTTTGTCTTCTCGTTTTATACGAAACGGAAAGTTCCACAGGTGATATGTAACTGTCAATTCTTTATTTACAGAGAATGGAGAAGATTTTGAAAAAGGCATGGAACGCGAAAGGGTCTCCTTTCGAAGGCACACCGTACGATCCCTCGGTTCTAAAGTTTAGTAACTAATTCATGCGATTCGTATTCGAATAAGCGGTAGTACTTAACGAATCATTTTATATATCGGTCGAAGAGCTTACGCGAGTACGAACCTACATATTTCTAAGTAACTGCAAATCACAATGTGTTTCCATGCTTCGGCGCAAATCGACTGATATCTCTCAAAGTACTTTTTCATATTACATATGTACTCGTTTATGAGAAACGGCGGTCGAGTTTCATTGTCTACATAAAATCACGTATTTATTATTAGATCGTTTGACAGTACATCTGAGAACAATTGTTCGTCGTATGTCTTAAATTAATAACATGGAAAAATTTACCTGCAGAAAATATCTGTTCTTATCTTCGATATAAACATCTTTTTCGAGTCTGCGATACTTTGAGAGGTAATAATCCGAGTTAGGGTTAGTAAATGAAAAATTTTTGTTTGTAATTTTTGTTGCATTGAGAACAGTTTGAATCGAAATCTACAGATTGAAAATTCATTCGATACACTCCGAAAAGTGTATATTGAAACTGGAAAGCTGTTGAAGGGTAAATATTAATGTATAAACGACGAGTTAATCTGTCCACCCTGGTTAATAGGTTCATTTTATTTTTGATTAGAAACATCAATGGAATATACAGTATGTTCTTATAAGAAATTCCATCCGGCCACCTATTCGTGATTCTATCGAGAAACGAGTTCGAAACAAACGGAAATAACGGAACCGTGCTACGATATAATATAATCTATGTATACGGTATTAAGCAGTGCATGTTAAAGAACTATAAAGATTCTACTTCGTTTATCTTGTTGATTAATATTCCATTCGCAGAATTGTTAGAGAAAGAATTCTTAACGGTACATACGCAATTGCCCAATTTGTTTACAAGAAACACGAGATTACACAGAAATTTTACGACTCTTCTGTTTCTATTTATACCATAAAACATTTACATATTTCTCTTCAAACTATGTTGTAATTTTATTGTTCAACACGTAAGTGTATGAATAAACTTTCAGAAGGATTAGACCATTGTGTAACTATATTAGGTTGCCCGAAAAGCTTCTTTGGCTTTTGATCAATTGAAAAAATTCCGATTTTCTTGGATTACGCGTGTTCTGTTGCCGTAGTTGTTCTCCGCGGTGTAGTCATTGTAAACGCTCGGTCTCCGAACATCATAATGCATTGTACGCACTGATTGCTCGATGCAACATTCATCTAACTATATAGACTAGTCAATTTCCGGCGACCAATTAAGGTCGAAGTGGCATTAGTCGCGCAAAAATTCCTGGTACCTGCATGTCCGCGATCTCATGAACCCGCAGGCACGCGGGTGGTTCTCGCCGATGATCTATCGTCGACAGGTATCCAAGAGAAAGAAAGAGAGAGAGACGGGGGGGGGGGGTAGAGAGAGAGAGGGACAGAATTACCTGCGGATCAATATTAATCAAAGACGGCAAAAAGGTGGATCTCGCGGTAGTCAAGGCTGCCGAGGATCTGCGAAACGAACGGAGAGTCACGCAGAATGCAAGAAATTCCTCGCTTTTCCCCGGTGTCGACTATTGCACCGTCTCGGTGGTGGTGATGGAACTGTTTGGTAAAGGAACAAGGAAGGAATGCTTTACGATGGTAGCAGGTAGACAGTCGAGCACGACACGCTGTACTCATTTTTCGTGCATCCTAAATATTTATTAATAAGTATTACCCGGTACACATATCGATTTGGTCTTCAATTAAGCTGTAATTTGAAAACATTTACGAGTATATATGTATATCGTTTTGCTAATCGTCTCTGCCGTATCATCTTGAAAATCTTTATCTAGTAAAAATGGAAACTCTCTTGGGAAAACGATCATTTCTCTAGCCTGGTTCGAAATATTGTTTGATAAGAGCAGCACAGAATTGTACGCATCGAGGAATTCGCGCACATGCGTGCGTCGAAGTCTCCGGCGCGGCGCAGCACATCGATGGACTGCAGGTTTTGCTGCATCGTGGTTGCAGGTGGTTGCAGGTTGCAGGGAATGCGGGACACGCGTTCGAGAGACGTTCCCGAAGGAAAAATCGGTTTCCAGGGACCCACCCACCCACCGTGCGATTCCATTATCCCGCGGGGGCAGCCAATCGGCGGGTTTGTGTGCGCGAATGTGGACGAGCGTGAACAGAAACGCATTCGCAGCGTTCTCGGTTCTCGATCGTAGCTTCGTTCTGCATTGGAGCACGTCTGTTGAGCACCGCTGCGGGTAAAACACAGGTAATATACCTGCCCGGGGCTACGTGTATCCCCACCTAGGGTCCGGTTCTCTCTCCTTGGTCGACTCTCGGCTCTCGGCTCTCGGCTTTTCTCCGAGGTGAGTCGGGCCGTTAGTGTCGTTGTCGTAGGAGAGAATGGTAGTAATGCGTATCGCGGAGTATCGTGCACCCTGAAGGACGTCCTCATCGTCGAGCGAGCCGCTACCTGCTGCCTTGTCTTCTCTTCTTCTTCCATCGAACGACAGATCTCGCGCGGTGTTTGCCAACTCGTGATCCTGTGATCCACGTTGATCGAGAACGTGCGTTCGATCCGACCGGAGAAGGATATTTCGCGAGGCTGGACCGATTCGTGAACGGTTCGTGACCTGTTTCGTGTGGATACTCCCCTCTCTCTCTCTCTTTCTTCCTTTCTTTCTTTATCTCTCTTTCTCTCTCTCTCTCTCTCTCTCTCTCTCCTCCCTTTTCATTCGGATCGCGGATGCTCGACAACCTCGAGGACGACGACGACCTCTGTTCTCGACATCGTAGCTGCTCTCCGGTATCGTTACAGTGGTACCGTGTTGGGTGAATTTAAGCGTGGTGTGCCGCCGATAAAGGGAAATCGGTAGATTAGAAGAGAGAAGAGGAAACACGTTGGTTGGTTCGAGAGGAAGAAGAGGAAACAGAAGAGGATACCAAGATGCCCTGTTCCGCGGTGACGCTGTCCCTCGCGACCATAACCGGTATCATTGCCAGCGGCCTCCTCGCGATCGCCTTCTCCACCGACAACTGGCTCTACACCGAGGTCAAGCGCGCCCAAATCCAGGTTCGTAAGGACCAAATGCTCGTTACAAGTGCATTTTTCGATCCGAGAACGTCCCACCGCACGCTCCCCGGGCCCGCCTAAGGTGCGAGTCTGCCACGTTGGGCCCAACGAGAGATCCAACTCGACTGTTAACCCCGTTATTTAATGGACAACGTGTTTCCCTCGCGATTTTCTTCTTTTTCTTTTGAGCCTTTGCTTCGTTCAGCGACGTCGCTCAATTCCACGATTCGGTATTTTCGTCAGATTCGGGGAATATTTTGACGAACCGACAACTGGTTTTTGCTTGGACGCGACTGATTTTCATTGCTACATAAACGGAGGTAAAACAGTCGAAATTGAAATCTGTTTATAAAAGTACCGATAAAATAATGCTTTAAAATGAAGTTAACGCTTGCCCCGTATTTCTTTTGAAATATGGTCCTGGCATGACCGATTTCCAAGTTGGTGAATTTTTTAATGTGCAATATCAGGCTCTTGTTCGACATCGAAATTTTACGCTTCGATGCGAGTTTATTTTCGTCGTAGAAAAACTGTTTGTCGATGATCGTGTCGATGATTGTGTCATCCCGGATGCCGGATACACCTAGTACCGTGCGTGCACGTAGGATATTTTAGCGAATTCGCTCATCGAATCTGTTTATCGTTCGTGGATGTTGGGAAACCGATCCGAGATTTTTCCGATAATTCTTTGCGAGGCATCGAACGATTGAAAAATAGAAAAGACATCGTTATCTGTTCGTTTTGATTTCCACTTTCTACGGCACGAGGATTTACAGGCCGAAGAAAGTGTCTCGATTGGAACAGGGACAAAATTTCTTCGGGTTGTCAACGGCGAACGAATACCGTGAGACACGATTCGATTAATAACACGTTACACGGACGAATTACGGTAAACGCGTTGGAAAGTTCGTTCGTTCCGTAACTAGTTCTCTGTTGCCTACTGGTTTCTTTACTTTTTCAGCTGTTCCAACTTGTTATCGAATTTTCGTTGCATTAAAATTATTCACTGAATGCGAATTAAGATCGGCGCACACTAGACCGCCGTTTTGACTCTCTTCTTCTATGTTTTACATCTGGCATGGGCAAATTTTTGCTCGATCAGAGGCATTGTCAAGGGATGCGGCACTACGGCCGCGGCCGCCACGGGGAGCGAGACGCGCGGCCGGGAGAAGTGGGGGTATCCCTTGAAAATGCCTCCGACCGAGCAAAAATATGCCCATGCCTGATGTGAAATGTAGAACTATGAACTACATAGAAGAAGAAAGTCAAAGCGGTGATCCTTATAGTTATTTCTAGTAAGAGTTTATCAAGTTGATTGGCGAAATGGAAGAATTTGAAAGAAAATCTCGCTGGCACGAGAGGGAGCTTGTTAATTCCGAGTGTCTAGAAAATTGCTATGTATGTTCTGATTAAACGAGCCAGACCGGAAGTGGAATCTCCTCGGCTTCCGTCGTCCTTGCGACAGGTGAACGTTCGGGTCGAAGGTCAAGTTCATCCTCGAGGGCCTCGCGAGTCTGTTCGAAGGAAGATGTTCTCACGAATCTTTCGTGAAATATTCCACGCGGAAGCCGTACCACCTTTACAGCGAACGATACCGTTCTTCCGTGGCAACGCGGAGCTTCATAGCAGATTCTCACTCTCGATTCTCGTGAAATTATTTGTGGAAGCGCATCGTTGCTCCGAACCCTCTACAATTTCAATAAAAATCTCACTTTGAAACGCTAACACATCTGTGAAATAATTGTCTTATAAAAAAAGTGATTCAACGAGCCTACGAGAAAAAATTATGAGACCGTACCCGTAAGTAGGTACGTACAGCGATTTAAGTCGCGAGAAATTTCAGCAAACGTCGAGTGCTACTTTTACAAGATAAATCTACGGAATGAGCGACAGGGAGTTTTTTCCCCCGGCTAAAATATGTATCGATTCGCGGGACAGGAATGAATTGCATGCCGTGATTCTCCTGTAGAAAGTACGGCATTACAGAGATGTTAGTTTCGCGATACTTTCGAGCACACAAGTCTTTACTTTCGTGAACTTGTTTTGAAACAGTATCCCTTCGAGCGAGATTTCTCAATGACTCGTTGCTACGAGCGAACATTATTTTTAAGTACATACATACACAGGTATCACTCTGTCGGAAAGAATTCACACTTCTAAATTCTAAACACTGACACGTTTCATCTTGGCAGGTAGGAATTTTCTTGGCGTTTAGGGGTTGATCGTGGGAAAAATGCGGAGCTTTTTCCGTGTCATTCCGCACGAGGATCGTCAGCTGTGGAATTTAGCCGCGAATCTTTTCGGTTCGGCCCTGGGCTTGCCTCGGTCTAGCCTCCGTCATCGACGTTCCGCAGGAACGATCGACATTCCAAGCCGCGCCCATTTTCAGCGCGTTGACTCGACAAGTCTCGTGTTTAGCGCAGCCCGATGCCACGCGCAATTGTGCACGCGCTCGCTCTCCTTTACGGGAATCGGTCGCCGGATCGAGACAACCGGAGACTTTTCTCTTAAAAAGTACCGGGATTTCGTTGCGCGCCGCTTTCCTGCGCCTCCTTTATTTGGGATCCCGAGGAAAAACCGCCGCTCCGCTTGCCGCGCTGCGCCGCGCGCCCGATTGATTCTGCAGCGGGAACTTTCCTGCCCGATTCAATGGAGAGTTGTACGAGCGACGCTGTTCGAACCTGTCCGGATCCACCTTGATCGCCTAACTACCCAAACAGTAATGCCTGGTCATTCATAGAGTCGAGCTTCGATAATTCGAGCCCCTATTGTACAAAACAGGTTTATTTGTTTCCTTCCTATACGTCGAAATAAAGAACCTCTGATACATACTCTGTTGCTCAAAGTTTGCTTCTATCGGAACACGCCAAGTGTTTTTTCTTCTGAACCCGTGGGAGACTTATGCAAAATAAATGTGTTTAGAGTTTGCTATTGTCGGTGTTGAGTTTTTTCAAGCGTCAGTATATCTAGACGGTGATCTCAGTCATAGCGACAGGCGTTGAAAGAATCAAGAGCGAAAAGGAGTTGATAAAAGAGCTCGAGCGAGAAACGTAGGTAAAATTGAAGGCCTCCGAGTGAGGTTGTAACGAGAACAAAGAGTTGCTTTGGCGATTACCGTGATCCGGTTCGGTTAAAATTGGTGGAATATTATTCGATCGTATAGGAGGCAACATGCTGGCTGTATGACGTACGCCGCTCTGTTATTTCTAGGAGCTGGAGCCTCCGGAGCGCGTTTACCTTGGCGAGCGCAGCCGGTGCTCGCGCCCATTAGAATAAAAATGTCGGCTCGACTCCCCCTTTTGCCGACATTGGACGATCCGTACAGTTATGTTACTTGCACCATCTCCTTCTTCAGCCAGGTGAACGATTACACCTTTCCCGACGTGTTTGTACTGTACGTGTACGTAGAACGTAGACTGTAGACGCGTAGACGAACGCCAGAGATTCCAGGGACGAGGATACACGAGGACACACGAGGACACGCGAAGATGGTGTCTGTCTCGGCCGTTCGAACCAAATCTCCCCCTCTTTCGAGCTTATTTGGCAGAGGAATCTCGTCGACCTCTGCACTCGTTTCCCTTTCGTAATATCCTCCACCGTTCCCTTTTCTATTTTTGCAACCTTCGGTCTGCTGTCCCCCGTTTTCACCGATTATTCAACGGTTTAGGAAACGAGACTCCCAGGCGGTTTATTCTTTCGCTGTTTACTGGCCAGAATGAACGATTCATTTTCCATCTGTTACAATTTTCTTACTAAACCATTCGATTGGTGATCACTAAAAGAAGGGGTTGAAGTAAATAAATCAGCGGGTGGGTGGGGTCTAGATAAGGGTAACAAAGCGAGAACCAGGAAGATCAGCGGCCGGATACCAACGATCGCAGATATCTCGTCGGTAAAAATCAGGCTGCCACAATGAGACAAAGGAGCGTCGTTCACACGTGCAGATCGAGAAACCTTGAATCTTGAGAACCTCGAGAGCCTTGGTTTTCGATGGTCCAGTGCTCGTTAGCGTTCCGCGAGGTGGTCACGCTCCGGAGCGTTGGTTTATGCTCGATGGATCCACCGATTCGCGATCCTCAACGTGACTATAGATCTCTCGCACTCGTGTGTCACTTCGGGCCTACTCCATCGCGGACGAGTCGCGTCGCGATCGGATCTCCTCAGTTTTTGCTGTGTTATTCGAACACGTTAATTCGCCAGAAATGTTTTCTTCGAGTTGTGCCGAAAACGATCGTTGTCATTACTCGTCACGCGATTCGAGCATTGCGATGCACGGCGACGGGTAATCGGAGTTGAAGGGAGCCGACACGACGCACAGTGCGGCGGTACTTTGGTAGGAATTTGGAACAAAAATAAAAAGATACGTTTAGCGTAGTAATAACTTATATTTCTTTGTTCGAAATTGTTTTAAATGCACTAATCGAGGTTTTGGAATATTATTTTAGAATTAAAAAAAAAATTTTTTTTTATTTATTTATTTATCTTTTTTTATTTTGTTGAATACTCATTTTTACATACGCGTTCCTGATTTACCGACTGATGATTTTATTGGATAATTAGATTAGACACACGGTGCCGGATGTCGCATTCGCCGAGGGTTAACGTTAAATAACTTTGAGGGTAGCAGTTTGTAGCAGGAAAAACTTGTGGGAAATTGAAGTACAATGTCTACTAATTACGAAAAAACGAAAAGTACAGGATGTTTTGAACCCTGCTTGAAATATCTCTATCTAAAGGTGAGAAAACCTATTTCTACTGTATTATTTACTACTATGTATAATGCATATAATAGACTTACAAATTTGAAATTTCAGTCACATTAACTGTACTTTAAGCTATCATATCCCATAGGACATATTTCATCAAATTCTTTTTCCTGATATGTACCATGAAAGTAAGTTACGTTTTGATCAAGGAACTGCTTGATACAGCATTTTCTTAAGAAACAAACGCTTGTAAATAAAAATTATAATTTAGATGTAAAGACATAGATTCAACATAGAATCCAGTGGATATTAGACAATGAATTTTTAGATTTTTGTCCACAGGGTACCGCACTGTGCGACGCGACGCGAACTTGGCCCTTGCGAAACTTCCGTTGGCTAAAGGGAGCTCGATCGATTCGACGCGATCGAGCGACGAAAATCCTCGGAATTCGTTGCGGAACGAACTCGGTTGCGTTAGAGGCGGTTCTCGGTGATTCTGGCCAATTCTGGGTGGCTCTCTTTTCCCCCCCGGAACATTCTGAATTGCCTCCGTGGGCCAGACCTGCGCAAATTCCATTATAAATAATTGATTTCGCATTTTTAACGATAATATCGATCAACATTGAAATTGAAATTGTTTTTTCTCGCCGCGACGCGTTTCAAAACGCTAATCCTCCGAAGAGGAGAAGGAAATGACAAAAATCAGGATCGCGAAATCGCCATAGTCTGCGTGCAAATTGTACACGTGTCGCGGCAAGGACGGCGTCGACTGTTCCTTTATAATTCGTGGCCTGAATCGATCTTCCGGTTATGTCACGATTTCTTCAATGGAGTCGCAATTACACCGCGCCACTGCAATTCCAACGGTCGTTGCCGACACAATAAATACATGCTCGCACGAATTGTAATCGACTTGCGCAACGCTCCGAATGCCTTGCCGCGCCGAACAAAATTGTTGTCGCTTTCAAAAACGATTTTGCGGACGCAGCATTTCTTTAAAAAATCGCAGCAACGTTTGTTTGTGCCCCAGTACTTTGCAATCATTCCGAAGATAACGTAATCACGAATGTATCTTAATCTCTACGAGCAAAGCGAATGCTATTCCTCTGCGCAAGCCATTTTGTTAACTGATGGTCATGTGAACATTCCACCGTTGTTTGATTCAATGTTAATTCAGCTGTGGGTTAATTGTACTGTCAAGATCAGCAATATCACACTCGTTTAAAATGTGGATGTAAAGTTGGTGATTCCATTGTTCCGACCCACAACCTAGGAGAGTTGCATTCGCGTACAGTTGCAAAAGCCCTCCTAAAATTGACTATGAAAATGTGTAAATCTTCCTCGATGTTTTTAACACAGATTAGGCGATATTAAGGAACAGTTTACTACTTGTTTCGAGCGTCTTCTACAATTTGATTAGAAGCAGTTATTAACTCCGTTATTCTAAGATCTAAATATCTAATCCCGTCCAACATGCAGATTAGATGATCTACATTCGATAACGATGGAAAAATTGATCGCGTTCGCTCGCAGCTTTCGATCGAGCAACGTCACGATCTACACGTATATTATACAGTATACAGTATATGTATAGAAATTCATTGCACCAGACTTATTCGAGGAACGAGCGGAATGTCGTTTTCCGCGAGAAACCTTTACCCTGCCTGCCACTTTCATTGTTGCGCAAACCGCTTGTCTAGCTATTCAAACAGCCGTAGACCATTAAACGGTGGCCTCCCGGGACAGTCGTGTCCGTGTATTTATCACCCGGCGCGGCGCGAAATCATTTTCATAAATCGTTCTTGACGCTGCGCTGGGCGATCGCTCGCGTGGACCAACGGTTAAACTCGATGCCTCGTTGTCCGAGAATTTGATTCTTGCATCGTTACCTTGTCAGTGCTGCTTCGAAACTGAACGAGCAATCGAAACGCGCGGAAGGTTCCGCGCCCGACGAACACGTTCCTCACCGTAAATATTTACCGGCTAAAGAAATTTGCGGTGTAATCGGACCGATGCGCGATGTCTCGCTGAAACAATCCTTGAGGCTTGTATTTTTGCGCGACCCGACGACACAATGAATCGACTCCGGCGATCTTGGCAACTCGTAAATAGACTGCGGAAGTTGTGCAAATATGCGTCGCTGGTCAAATGTTTGCAGCAAGCTGCGATTTCGCAACCGCGGAACGTTGTTCCGATCGATGAACGTATTTACGAAAAAAAATTAAACCGACTTCGAAAAAACGCACTAAAAAGTATAAAATCATTTCCATTTAATTTATGTGAATACACACGAACTTAAATACAATACCATCTTTTCGGAGGTGGCGCAAAATTGAGAATTTTCGACACTGGAAATTACGAAAATCCTTAAATTCTTCTAAATACTAATATATTTATATTCAAATAATATATTTTTGCCTCGCCTCCGAAAAGATTGTATTGTATTTAAGTTCGTGTGTATTCACATAAATTAAATCGAAATTATTTTATACTTTTTAGTGCGTTTTTTCGAAGTCGGTTTAATTTTTTTTTAGTTTTTTTTTTCATTTCACACTTTTTTTTATCTCTGTCAGCCGTCACATACCAAATCGTAATTTATAAATATCTGAAAGCCGCAATCGATAACGGTAACGACGTCGCGTCGTTACTGTTCCTAATGTCTAACATTCAGCGGAGTTCACAACGGTATCACCACCCTACGTTTTCGCAAATAAAATCGTAATTAATAAAAAAATGTAAAATTTTTTTGCACGGGACCATCCCCGGAACATACTCTACAAGACGCAAAAGGTTTCGTTCCGATTGGTCCATCCATCTCGACGTAATCGGTGAACATACATAGAAAAAAAAGCGAAAAAGGCACATACAGATCGAATTGAGTAACCTCCTCCTTTTTCGAAGTCGGTTAAAAAAGTAGCAAACGCATTGGCTGCGTCGTTATGTCCAGGACTCGCCAGAATGTCCACGGGGAAGATTTTCTTAGCAGATAACCGGGGAGGTTGATATTTTCGTGGGAAACGCGCGTTTCCGGCCGCGTGATTTCCGAACAACCATAACGGATGATTACGCGAGGACAAGGAATGCTGGAAACAGCTGAGAAGTTACATCCCCAGTCGTTTCCCTGATGGACGCAACGAAATTATATTCCTGGCTCCTGGGAGTAACGGGACCGTTCGCGTTCGTTTCACGTTGTACATAGCAAGGAAAATTGTCGGGAAGTTGAAGAACGAACCGAGTAAACCGAGTAAACCGAGTAATGGAGACATAAAACTCGCGAAGGGTTGCGCGGCGTCTTCCACGACCGTTTGTTCCCGGAGCCGCGTCTCGAAAAGGTGATTGATAGGTATGTATTAATTAAAAGTGGCACGTCGCGCCGCGCCGCGCTGTTTCATTCGATCTCTATCTGCCGTTGGAGGATGCATTATCGGCAAAAAGATGTTTCAATGACCGGAATGAAAGGTAATCGCTCGCTGCAAGGCCGGGGGAAAATGGTGGACGCGGTGCCAGCGGAAAAACGGTCATCATCGGTGAATCGCGAAGGAATTCCGTTCCACCAAGATCACGGTAGGCCACACACTGCAGAGACGACTCCGGGAAAAAATTCAATGTTACAATTGGGAATTGACACGTTCGTGGAATTTTTAACCGATTAATTCTGAAATTTTCATTAAAAAAAACCAGTGGCAGCCGTAAACGAATTTTGGACGTACAACAGATATGTAATTGGGACGCGTTCT
Organism: Lasioglossum oenotherae; assembly: GCA_028455765.1. Lineage (NCBI taxonomy): Eukaryota > Metazoa > Arthropoda > Insecta > Hymenoptera > Halictidae > Lasioglossum > Lasioglossum oenotherae. The sequence goes on along the minus strand of CM052294.1, from coordinate 15,404,996 downwards.
TACGCTAATTGTACGAAGCGAGTACGCGATTGTAATTGCTAGACTGCGGACGGTTCAGTGCGTAAGGGTGTTGAAAAATCGTTATGAAAGTTGCAGCGGGTTTTACCTATCTCGTGGTTTGCAAAACTGAAATGTTACACAGGAACGAGTTCCACGGTGAACGGTGTACCCGCGATTTTTTCTTCTCTCGCGAATTCGTTGCAGATAAGCCGCGTTCAATTAACGCTTTCGACTTACGTACGTAGGACGTAGGACATTGAACTCGGCGCGAGTATGCTTTTTTTGTTTTAGAAATCCGTGCTACCGGTTGTCGAAAACTGGAAAAAGTCTTGGGAACACGTTCGCTGGATTAATTCGCGATGGAAATCTCCCTGATTTTCTGGCTCTCGTTTTGCGCCGCGATACGATACTGTTTTTCGTCTTACGTAAAGCATCGATCGTTGATCCAAGAAAATTGAAAGTGTTGGCTGTAGATTAGCTCAGCGAACAAAATCAAAAATAAACGAAACTATGTAAAATAATAAAATTAATATAAAAAAAGATCTTATCGTATCTTAGCAGACTTTCGAAGGAACTCTACACCGACATCGATCGTCGACCTACGCATCGACGTACGAGGGAGTTACGAGCTGCCATATGCCGCCCACGCGAGCATATTTCGCGCTTTATCGTACGCAAGGTTGTTAACATTGCCGGGCGTTATGTTCGCTGCGACACAAGTACATTAATCATCCAAGAATTGTCCGCTCAAATTCTACGTATGTATCGAGCTCCTGATAAATAATTCTTTGGACGTTCTAGCGACGCGACGCGCGAGGTTTTGTATTTTTTTGTTGCGAGAATTCAGAATATTCACAGAAACGGTGCGACAGAAATATTAACACGTAAAAACAGTAAGAAATAAAAAACAAAAGTAAGAGGCCTGGAGTCCAATTAACGCACTTTCATCGCGATATATACATACTAGGTTTCTCTTGAAATCACCGCGGGACCGTTTCACCTGGAGGACGAGGCGGAATCGACCATGTTAAAAAACACCGCACAGAGGCGCGGATCGGTAATGATCTGGCCATTTAAATGATCTCGCTATTAATTTTGACATTGGTAGTCCAGTTCGCAGGTGTAAAAGATCGAAAATCAAAGAAACTGAAAACTGAGAAACAAACGAAGACTGTTTTTAAGATTGATGCGAGTTCGGTTGTGACACGGTCTCGATGACGATTGGTTTTAAAATTATATTGCGAGGGAAGATTGAAAGAGCTGTTTCCAGGCACTTTGCAATTCCCATTGAACCGCGTTTTCCTTTCTATGTCAAAGAAATCGCAGAGGCAGGACGATGTTCCCGCGCTCGAGGCGAGCGGACGAGCCTCGGTGGCGAAACAACCGCGTGAAAGCAGATTCGAGCGACCTGGTCGCGACCTCTTGTCATTTTTCAACCACCTAGCCGATAATATTACCGGGAGAAAACGACAATCGCGTAATTTCTGCTCTCCTCCAGCCTAGATAACTTACCCGCCGTAAAACTGGCGATTCGAATACTCGCTAGACGATCTCTTACGTGTTACCTTGTTTCCTTACGAGAGGTTATCGTGAAATACATATGTATATGTAATTGGTCACCAGGTACTATGTAATAAAAGATTGCGGATTTTATATATTTATGAATGCGTAAACCATAAAAATGGTTTAAACGGAACCCGATAAAAATCGCGGTGCCGAAACCCGCTTGGAACGTGCATTAAACTACTAACGCAACTCGTGTGGCAACAAGCGGAAAAGTGGGTAGAAAACGAAGGGAAATTTCGTGATTCATCTAGAACCTTGAAATGTACGCGCAGCGCGGCGTACGCGATCGATAAAACGATGCAAAGTAAATATTTTCCCGACGGATCGATAAGACGAGGAAAATTGTCCACCGATCGAGAAGTGTAGATTCACCCGTAGGACTAGGACGGATGACCATTACTTTTTATACACCCTGTACACCGCGCCGCGCCGGGAAGAATGCTGCGGGAGGCATGGGTGTATCGTCAAGGTTAAGAAGATCTTGGAACTTGCAACACGCGAGCATTCGGTATCCGAGCGATTATCGCATTGTGATCGGGGAAAACCGTGGGACGCGGAATCTCTCGGGTTTCCTGTGCAACGAACGTGACTCTTCTGCATGATCGATTGACACCAACAAACCTAATCCTGTATGCCCTATCTTCTTACCACACGCGACAGGATATCCCGAAGACACGCTCACGATGCGATCTTGTAAGTGCCGTGATTTTGTTAGCAATCAAGATGTTTCATTTATTTAGGTTTCGATCATAACCGCACTCGTACGTAATTGAATTTTTCATTTCCGGTCGCTAGAAAGACCGGAATCATGGTAACAGTCCCAACGAATGGAAACACCGTTCACACGCAAGAAAAAAAAACTTAGAATTGGGTTGTAATCTGAGTTTCCAGGGGTATCCTCGGCGTCGCGTCGCGTCGGGCCATTTTGTAGAAAGTGCAACAGCGATTTTCTGACGGGTGCACTGTAGAAAGTGCAATAAGCCGGAGGTCGCTCGCGAAATGATCGGCTACGCGCGCGGTTTAGCCATCTAACGCGAGCGCAGAAGGAAACGTTTTCCACGGTCCGTTTCAGATCCACGTTCTAATGGCGACGCTCGTATCCCGTGTGCGTGCGATCCGTTTTCCATCCGAGGCTGTTTTCACTGTTCCTGACTCCCGAGGCACTGCACCGGCAGCAACGAGAGATCGTATCGTTTCTCGTTTCTCGTTTCTCGTTTCCCGTGACCACCGGAGATCGTTCTCGGGTACGGGCACGTTGATGTGACGATCACGGCCCGATCACGGCCAATATAATTATCATCGTTCGCCTAACGGGCCCTGGTCTCGCTTGGCGATCAGCATGTGTCGCGTTTCTATCGCAACCCTGCACGTGGATCAAGGCCGACACTCGAGAGTCGCGCGATAAGTCGACTACCGGCTGATTCAAAACTTGCGCGCAAACTGGGCGTCACTTTTTCACGGGCGAGAGAACTGTGAAAATGATATGTGGCCTAGATTAGATCGAGTTCTTTCTGTTTAGTAGTTTCGCGGTAATAAAAATGTGGGTTTCGTAGGACTCTGTGTACGCGGCCGAGTTTCTTTTTAATAGAATCCGCGAAGGAAGTTTGTCGTGTTGCCGGTAGTCACGCGTCACGCACCTGTAAAACACTACGCGACAACGTTTTCTTTCACAATACCGCCGCGCCGGAGGACCACACCTCGCGGTCCCACGGCTCGCTTTCATTGAAATCGCTGTCTTTTTCCCAAACGTTGCACTCTCGTTGGTGTCCTCGGCGAAGCGTGTTAATTGTTCGGGGGGTAAACGAAGATCGTGGGTTCGGGAAAACGCTATTAGATGAAACGGTGCGTTGTTCGCGTTGACGCCGCGCCGAGGCGGTGACTGCTTCGCAGCTCCCTGACATTTATAGCTCGAGTTTAGAGTTTACATAGTTAGATTCTGTTAAGTGTAAACGGGTTCACAGGTGTGTGCTACCTGTCGTAGAGAATCTAAAATTACATTGAATTTCGAGGGCGGCATGCGAGGTGCATCTTCGATCGCAAGAAAGCCCGGAACTTGAGCCGACACGGCTGAGTAATCGCGCGCTCTCCGCTCTCCGCTCTCCAGGCCTCCTTCTAGCCGAGCGCGAGCTTCTTCGTTTCTTCAGGAAGTTCCTCCGCAGAGAACCTGAAAATTCGTAACGCGAGCACCGTTTCCTTTCTTTCCGCAATTTCCATTGTTATCGTTTCACAGCTGTGACACACGCAATCGCCACAATCAATATCGTTTCCAAATCCGCTATTTTGGAAACAATTGATTTCCTAACGAATTTTAAAAGAAAAATGGTGTACTTCCCTCCTTGAAAAGAACGATTCCTGATGATTCGTTTCAAGTCACTTTTCCTTTTGCGAAAATCTTCCCCGCGACTTTGCTAACAAGTTGTCAAGGAAAAACACGGACCGATCGGAACGCGGCTACTTGGACAGCTTTGATTTGGCGTAAAGGTGCGCAAGTGCAATCCCCTGAAATAGTTTCGTAACGAATGAGCTGTTCCGATCATCGATTCGTAAAGACTAACATGCAAATTTATCCGTTCTATCGTCGTTGTGAAACCGAGGCTTCCTGAAATTGACCATCCACGGTTCGTGTCTAATTTCCTAATCTATTCGCCGGTGTTTTTCGCAGCTGCTTTCGACGAGCTGCCCGATCGAATGGAAAACCGTTCCCGCGCGAGCCACGGGAACGTCCATTCGAAGCAAGAACGATTCGCAATCGTTACTTTCCTACTTTCTAACGATCGTAATATGCATTCGTACGAGGCGGCTCTCCGCCGAAAGGATTCCCTTTCGATGGTTTTCAGCGTGCGACCCCGCGAAGATTTATCGCTGGCTGAACTCGATCGATTCCGAAGCCGTTCCGAAGCGTTTCGATATTGTTGTCGATGGAAATCGATATAGTATCCTGTTGCATAGGGCATATCACCTATGCGGAATCAAATGGATCGTTAACGGCGCGAATCATTTCGATAAATTGTGCTGTTGCAGCAATATGCAGCCAAGCATGCCGAGCAGAGCCACTTGGTGGAGCAAATGAATACGAAGTACTACTATTACACGAGGACGCAGGGGCTCTTCAGGATATGCTACCCCAAGGAAAGACCGCCCACTGGTAAGCACAAAAACAATCTTCGTTTCAATTCTTTCCGGTGAACGTTTCGAGTACATATTAATTCATCCTATATATTGTGTATGTATTGTTACGGAAGTTTAATTTATAATTTTCGTGTAATTTGATCGATTGCTGGTGGTTCGGTAGTCGATAGATGAAACGCGAGGGTATTTCCAACAGCATGAAATTGGGGATTGCAGCGGAGCCAATTGGTGGATTGAATCCGACAAATCGCTGTAGTTATCCGATGGACGCTGCCCCGGGACTTTCTACGTTACGATACCGTAATGTCGCGGGTTATCCGCGGCCACGTAATAGGTTAAGAGTTTAGAATCGATGGTTCGGTTGCACGCACTTCGCTCAGAGAAAGGAAACGCGTCCCGCGAAATTGCTCGCGTGTACGCGATGGCCCGGAGAAACGCGTCTTCCGTCTTTCCAGGAGTTTGCTCGGTCGACGTACCCGATCGTTCATTTTTTCTAACGAGGAATATTAATCCTGCTAACAGTAGAGGGAATAGAAATAGTTTCTGTGTGGTTTCGGTGTAGCTCCGCAATCGTCCACGAGATCTTGATTTTTTGCTAACGGAGAGAAGTCGGGGCACATCAAAATCGCCTTTACTCGAGACCCGGCCACCGTTAGACCGTGAACGCTCTGAATTACTTAATTCGCAACGAGACCGAGGAACCTCTGATCGTTTTTACGAGGCGAAACCAGACGCTTCGGCCCGTCGCGTCACGTCGTTGTCGTCGTCAACGTTACATCGATAAATAGACCGTTGCGATTGTAATTGCATTTATAACCACCGTTGCTTGCAGTTCCTTCCCATCCAATAATTTCACGAATAGAAAGACGACTCTTGAACAAGAACAGTGGATGTATAATTTTAAATTGATGCCGCCGCCGCCGCCGCTCTGAAAGTACTTTCGCGTAAACTCGGAATTTCGAATAATCACCTCCGAAAGACGAGAAACTGACTCTATCTGAGGACAAGACTATATCGTATAATTCTATCAGGATAGAGAAGTGAAACCGAGTTTCATCGAATTTTCAGCCGTTCACTCCAGTTTTCATTCCATTCAGCGTTGATCCTGGCACAATAGTTGGACAAATGGAAAGTTCGTTTGCATAATAAAAGAAACCGTGTTCGTGAAAGGGAGCCAAGTGCAGCACCTTCACAATAAACAGCTGAACGTTTCCCAGTCGTGGCCGTGTGCACAATGAGCGTTATCGTTTTCAGCTGCGAATGCCAGAAACGCGATCGTTCCTTTGTGTTGTATGTACATTGTACATAGTAATAGTACGTACGACATACGTACGCGTCTCGCGCTCGAATGATTCTTACCGCTTTCGCGTGCGCGATTTATGCTCGAATTGGCGAGGATCGTTCGATCTATCCCAGTCTCAGAATAACATTTCAAGAAACAAACAAATTCTCGGTAACTATGTTAAACCTATCGCGGCGAAGAGACTTCGAAGATAACAATAAGTCGACAGCGGCATTATGCGAGCCGCGCAACTATGATCGAATCACCGCACCTGCGCGTACAATCCACCCTGCCTGCCATTCATAGATATACACATGTATATTCATGGCTATCGTAAACAAAGTAGCAGCAGTTGAATTATGCAGACGGCGACGGTGCTGTCTTTATGGTTCATTGTGTCAAGGAATCTTGTTTCTTGCGAGGAGGATGTGGTCTCAACGTTCACGACGGCAATTACCCGATCATCTTGAGGATATTCAAAGTTTTTGCTGCGATTGCTAAGATTCCATAGATCCTACACCGGTAATAACAATCGCAATCGTGAACAGTGTCGGAGCAACGGTTCTTCTTCTCCCTCCTCAAGAGAAAGCACCAAAACTACATGTTCGGTTAAGAGACGATAAATAGGACAAACGTTAGAGAAAGAAGGAAAAGGGGATAAAGTCTGACACAGTGAAAATCTCCCAGACTCGTAGCCGTGCGAGACAATACGCTTTATAATTTGCGTAAACGGCAACGTGATCGAAGATTGTGAAAAAATGGAAGAACGAGAACGAGACAACGCACCGTCGCGTCGCTTGTCGAATAGAAAGCAACTGCGGGATTCTTGAGAATCGGAACACAACGGCGGACATTGTTCTCGTGGTTCGGCCGGAAAACAATCGACATGATCGATACATCGTATGTATCGTCGCTTGTACCGTTCTTCGACCGCGAGCACCTTATCGGCTACGACGTTCCGTTTGCTTCCGGCGCGACGCGCGACTTCCGGCTTTGTCTTTGATTTATTTAGCGTGCGTGAGAGGTCGTCGGTCCCGATAGAGCGAGAAAAGGGCCCCTTTGTTGCCAAGAGTGTCTGTACGGAATACGGAATCGTTAAACCAGCCGATTCGATGTACAAGTCGTACTGAATCGATGTCGCTAATTCAGAATTAAAAAGAAGCGAGAAAATATTATACAACGGTCGACGCATCCTGACGCAACAGAGTACGAATCGAACGGGGATTCGAGGTCGGCGTGACGGACAGGCAGAAGCGAAAATATTCCCACCTTCGGGCAGAAATGGTCCTACAAAATGGAGGTCAGGCGTACGCGGTCGCGCGATGCACGGCGTGAAAACGTGAAATATTATATATTTCGAGAAACCAGGCAACGACCGGTTTCGGGGAATTTTTATGTGTTCGTTCGCTTTTGCCCCTTCCTCTTTCTTCGTCTTTTTCCCATCAACTCTCTTATCCGGTCGTAATTACGAAGTCGCGTTGACCATGGGACAAAGTCTGGTCCTACCAGTCGTCGCGACGCCGCGCCGCGCCGACGCGCGACGGTTCCTCTTCCGGAATGGCGCATGGCGGGGCTGACGAACACGGCTCTCAACTGGTGTTGTACAGTTAGCCGAGAGTCAACGATCTTGGCATGGCGCCTCGTTTAGGCGAAACTAGATTCGAAGAAGGCCGGGGAAACGAGTGCTGCCACCGGCTGAATGTCAAATATTTCAAACGGTACGAGAGTCTACGCGACGCATCCCCCGTTGACAATCGCCGTCCTGCCATCGATCAACCAGAATTATCTTACCACGATACCGTTCTTCTTGTCGTCTCTTTGAAATTTTCGGAAAAACGAAAAATCAAAATTCAGTCTAATGCTGGCAGTTATCTTTAATCACGCGAAAACTCAAAATTGATTGAAAAGCAATCATGAATCTACGCGTAACTATTATTATTATACGGACGATAATTACAATCGGTAGTCGCTAGCAACAAAGGCGTCAGCTCGAAGCTTCTCACAAGCCAGAGACCTCTGATTCAGTAATTTTTATCTCACCCAGTATCTATCTATTGCGAAGGAGTTCATCGACTTTCTCTCAAAACACACTTGAGAATAGATGGTCATCAAGGTGTGTCCCATATTTTCTTCATCAGCGTGCAAAACGTACAATAAAATCGAGTAATAATTGAACAATGTTCGGACACTCTCGTATTCACCGGCGCGGCGCGGCGTGTGGACTATTAAATAGAACACGGAGTAGAAAGAAGATGGCAGTCTTGCTGTGATTCGCCATTCAAGGGAAAAGAAGAGTAGCAAAGGAGAAGGCCAGCCGCGACGCGGCGGCTCCGGCTTGCGACGACAACGCGTTGCAATTAATCCGATTGCAGTTTTCTCTGTCGGGATACCGAGAAAGACAGGAAACCGTGAAAGCATCGCGACATTAGCCTCCGCGACTTTTTCTTTTCACCCGGCTGTAAAATGCCTTTCGAAAGTAGTATTTCGTAGATTAGGAATGGCCAAAGAGTAAGTACCGTTGTCCATGAAAATGAAAAACCACGACCGACCGGCTACGAGTTATGTACACACGAGCCGCGTGTTGCATTCTGGGTCACGTGCTTTTCGATACGCGTGCGCGGATCCTTTGGGCTTCTATTTGAAAAAATGCACTTCGATGTATGCACCGGAACCCTCGATTCAACCCTTAACGCTTCATTTACACCGCATTATCTCGTTAACACATTATCTATATAGTATGATATAGTATGATATATATATATATATATATATATATATATATATACTATGATGATTTCATAGTTTTTCAAAGCCCATGGCTAAAAACCGTTCGGTGGATTTCTCAACGGTAACGTCAACGTATGAAACGGAAGATTGTTTGCTTCGTAAAGAATTTAATCGTGGTGAGAAAATTGTTTGAAACTATAATATAATTGCGGAACAATTTAGCAATCTAGAGACTGCTTCGTTTCTACTCTTCTCATTCATTGATCCCTAGATAATAAAATTTGTGCGATAGTCTACCGCAAACCGTATCGAAAACAAGAAACTCGAACGTTCAAACGATCGTATCGGGAACAAAGATAAATTAATTATGCACGGTTCATAAGCAATAACGAAGTTTACCGAGAACTGTTCAGAGATCGTTCGTTGCTCGGAGGTCCGTGTTAAGTTGCGAAAATCGATGCCGAAATTCGCCACCGAAACGGTCTAATGTCAGCGAATTGAACCGCACACGTGTCTAACGGTGCGTGTCTGGGTGCATACAAAATGGTTGCTTGAATTTCATGGAAACCGTCGCGTCGCATTGAGAGACCGTTCGTTGCATAAAATGCATCGAACGAATTTAGATTTACCAAAACGGCGAGCGCTTTATAATTTCACTGTGAATGATTAGTCGAAGCTGTTATGGTAATAAGAATGGCTATAACTTTGTCAGAGCAACGCGTGTCTCCTTAAGCGGTGCATTTATTTGTTGCGAAAAAATAGTTCTACTAGTTTTGTTAATCGTATTCAATATTGTTGTTACAGTTCAGACATATCTGAGCCCGGTGGAGACGCATTGTATGAACGTCAACTATTTCATCCCCGACGAGGAGAATCTGACGAGAGGTTTCTCCGATGATGCCATGACTCGACTTCGTAAGTGATACAGATCAGGGTTCCTAAAATTCCTAAAATTCCTAAAATTCCTAAAATCAATAATTCGATTATTTAAATAACTCGAGATTTGTTCACATTTTTCTCTTCCTCCGAAAAATTGAAAAAATCCTCGTCCGCTAGGGGTTAAATATTGTATTTGTTTCAGTCGAACAGCGTTGCTAATATTTTTCGTATGTTTCAGACATGGGCAGATCAGTGATAGCTCTGTTCATAGTTGCATTCGTCGCGATCTTCACCGCCTTCTGGACGGGAGTAGTGGGCTGCTGGAAAAGGTCGCCTGGGAATATCACAGCGACTGCGATTTTGATGCTGCTCGCGTGTCAGTACATAGTACTCATACTTGACATACCGATACTATTCTAGTTGTACAAATCTCTATTCTTCGCCAATCAATCATAGTTATTAGACTTGACCGGAGAATACCAACACTAACACTGCACTGTTTTTCGAATGATCCAGGTCTTCTTAGTGCAAGCGCGATGGGGCTCTGGCACGGGGTCGAATACTACGAGAAAGAGAAGGTCGTCGGCGAAGAATACTATCAACAGTGGACCAACGTGAGTAATCAACGTTAATTAACGCCCAACGCGATCACCGAATAAAAAGAAACATTCGATTCCCAGTAGCTCAGCCACCTCGCCGCGCCGGTTAGAAGAATCGTATCGACCATTCACATTTATCCGACATTTTCTCTTAGCACCTACAGGTTTCCTAGCAATTAAACAGTCGTGTCGCTTACATCATTGTTTAGGGACTTCCGGCGACCATTAATGCGTCGTCGATAGAGATGTCGTAAATATCCGAGGCGGACTTACGTATAACGTAGAAAGTGGCGGGTGGTTTTAAATGCCACACGCAAAGTTTGTTGCTTCTCGTTTGACGAGGTCTCGGCGACTTGATCTTGATACCGTGTGGTCATACCTGAAGCACTGGGACTCGGATTTTTAATTGAATAATTAATTTCCGTTGTTTTCTCATGAATAAACATTTCTTCGATTGTTCAATTTTTCATCTATTTGAACTTTTCAAAATAATTCAGTTCTTTTTTTATTATGTATCTCTGTCACGCTTCACAAATTTCCTATGGATCCTAAGCACCCTAATCATCCGTACAAGTTTACCGCGCTACACCTACATACATACATTTCAATTATCCCTCTGATTCGCATCCGTCGCTTACGACAATTCTCTTTTTCACGTGGGAAAATCTTTGAAAGAAACAGAACCCTTTGAATAATGGTATTGGCAATTTTTAGTGGTGACTCATTGTCAGAGTCGTCGCTCGAGTACCAAGGGTTAATTTTCACCCCTTCGAAATGGACGATTCCAGAGAACCATGTGGACCACGCCACGTATAACAATATTACTAACCAAGTATTCATTATCTAGGTAGGTGAAAGTAAAAGCAATATGGTTATGTAGCAAAGATGTCTCGGGATGTTTGTCGTTTCGTTTAGAGGATGCGCAGAGCGAGGATGCTGCGGAGAGGCAGCAAGCGACAGGGCGACAGGAAGATGATCCAGAGGGTGCGGAGAACTACGGCCTCGCGTTTTGAAATGTTCACAGAGAAATTTGCCCGCAGGTTTTAAGGAACAACGCGGTGCAGTGGTACGGCTGGTCGTTTTACCTCGCCTGGCTGGGTGTTGCGACGTGTTTAAGCACAATGACGCTATTCCTGATCGCGGCGTCCTGCCTGCGGCGGGAGCATGCCCGCGAACAGGCACAGAACGTTCAGTACATCATGCCAGGTGTGACACGATAACAACAAACCGAACCGGACTAACTTCCCCCGTGTCTTGTCTTTTTTGTTTTTCTCGGAACGCGCGGCGCATCCCACAGGTCCTGAAGGACAACTCACTAATCTCGTACGACTGGTCGTACGTGGTCGCTTGGGTCGGCGTCGGTTGGTCGTTGGTCAGCGCGATCTTGTTTAGCGCCGCGGCGATTTGCTTGAGGGGCGAGAGAATGCGCGAGGAGGCGATGAACATGCAGTACCTCATGCCTGGTACATATTTAACACCGTTTTGCTTGCGCCACGAACGCGACACACGCACGCAGACTCCTGATTTAGGTTGATTTAGACGCGGCGCCGGCGATAACACTCTGATACTATTCTACCGAGTCGAATCGAGTCGCGTTTCTTAAATTGAAAGGTAGTAGCAATATGAAAATAGCCGCTAGGTTCGTTGTCGATGAGACAGAAGTCTGCATGCGTGGCGTGTTCCACTAACTATGATTCATGATTACTGAGTTGACCCCGAAAACGACGTTCCACTAACTAGAAACAGTTCAGGTAATACATAGAGAACCGTAGACTAAGGTTGATATAGAAGCAATACAATAGATAGTTCGATACACTATATGTATATGTATTAATTAACGATTGCGTAATATAGAAATCGCCGGTCTAGAATGCGAGAAAATTGCACCACGCTTTAGAATGCTCCGGGAAATATCGCCTTCGAATCTGTTCGCTTAATTGCCGTTCACCTAAGCATATACATACGTATGTAGAGGCATTTTCTTCGGAAATGATGCTTCTCTGGGCTTACAGTTAACACTGAAACGCGAATAATAACCCATACTTTACATACCAGAGTGGCGGTCGCTCGTTCGAGAATTTCACCAATTTATACAGAAATGAATTCACCAAAATGTTAAATCTCCCGCGTTGAATTGCTTCTACATCAACGGATCGAAAGATCAATTACAGACTGTAAAATTACCCCCCCCCCCCCCCCCTATCGGTAGATTACCAACAAGTCCCTGTAAATCAAATTTGAACTTGAATTAAGGAACGATATTGATGAAGATGATGAAATAATCGCTGGTAGATAACGTGTTAACAAACAAACCCCAAACTAATCTAAATACCGTAATTAAGAGGAGAAAACGAGACGATACTCGCTTCTTTAACATCTTAACCGGAGGACGTTAAAATCTGTATGTACGTAAAGTACCAGACGACTGCGACGTCCAGGTGGAATGAATAGAGGTATGCGAGATCCTGAAAATGTCGGGTAGGGCGATTCGGGTTCTCGAAAATTTCAGGATTCTTGAATATATGTGGAATCCCGAAAGTTCACAGGAGTCTCGAGACGTTCGAATATTCCGAAACTTTCGAGGATCCGCTCCAGTCCCGAAACAAATTGTCGACCCGTCCGCGTCCCGGCCCAACATTTTTGGATTCCCGCACACCTCTGGGAATGATGGTTGTCGGAGGATCCGAAGGGACGGACATCGTCAGAAAAAGGAATGCTCGATATTCGTCCTCGCAAAACTCTTACTCGGCTCACGCTCTGTTTCCACCGGTGGATTAGAGCGATTCTGTCACGGTCCGCTCCTGCGGGAAACTTTCTAGAGACAGCATAGTCTCCAGCGATGATCGATAATCATGCTTTACGATACCTCTAAACGGTACTTTGTGCCTCGTCTCCGAAGCCGCCACGAGTTCTCCTTTCCTCGCGGAAAACGGGCTTTGCTGTCCGATTAATTTCATCGGGGAACACACCGTTGTTCCGCTAATTTGGGTCTCCATTAGCAAGTACACGACACGCTCTCGTATCCTGCTTGTCTCGGCGCGGCGCGGCGCGGCGATTCGACTAGCAGGGGTTCTCGAAACCGGAAATGATCGCGCAATGTATCCGCGGATATCTTTCGAGTCGATTTGTCGAAAGCGACACACTTGCCTAATTTTGCCTCCTCCTGCTACGAGGAATTCCTGCGTATTCGAGTTTGCGTATTCAGCGTACACTTCGCGCAGCACATAGAATCGCGTTCGATGCTGGGGAACTATAGTCGTTTCGACCTTCCTACGTGTTAGGCCAAGGCCGGGTGGAAATTGTTTTCGGTTTCCTTCGTACGTCCACTTTTACCTTCCTTCAAATTAGCAAATCCAATGAATCGACATTCAGATTTTTCTGAGTCTAATCCCGCAGGATCTACGAGCTTTGTACTGCGAAAACGGATAATCGAGCACGCTTTGAACGATAGAATGCGTTTTAATAATGTTATGGATGTTAAATATTCGAGAAGTTTGCTGTAACGATGATTGCAATCACCAAGCGATCAGAGTACACTCTCTGGTACAAAAGCATGATCCTAATCGGAACCAAGTGAATTTTTTATCAAAACTGAGAAAGGATACTAGACGAGTGGAAATACTAATTGAATTGCTTGATAAGTAGGACTCGCATTAATGGTTCTTAGCCTTGTCTTAAATAATTGTACAGAGTGTCATGAAGATTTCTAATTCGCTGGTTTAAAAAGCAGAACTTGAGAGTGAAAGTTTTCAAGATAATTTCCAAAACAGTTTTCGTATTATAATTTTCAACATAACGAGAAGTTCCGTAAAAATTGAATAAACCGCAACTTTCTAGTACATATACATATGTATACTTTGAAGACGAGCGACGTTTATTTCCAATCATCACCGTAACGCGTTCAAATTACTGGCTGACGTAATATACACCCTGCAAGAGCTTCTGTTTCAATCCCCAGTTTCTCCTTGAACGCACCAAAGCATTCTTTGAATAATAAATAAAAATAAATTTTTTAAAAATACCACGTTTTTAAAACGGACTAAAAAGTATAAAATAAATTTTTCCTAGCCCCATACAGATTCCTAACCCCGTACAGATAGTCCAGAAAATTTCTGATTGTGAATTTTGAATAGCTATGAAAATACTTGTAAGATTTAAAACGAAAAACGTGGGGCGCATGCAATAGATAATTGATGCATGAACAGTTCACCTAAATCACTAACAATTGCATTGTCATCCAGTTCTGAGCTACGTTTAAAATTTCAAGTCCCTAGCTCACCGGGAAGTTAGTTTGAAATCAATTGCAAAATTTGTACCGAACAAACAAATAAACAAACAAACAAACAAATAGACAGACAAGAAAGCGAGCTAATAAAAACTTGATAATAACAATCCGGTTTGCACGGCGAAAGCATAATTACCCGCAGGCTAAGAACCAACAAGCGGAACGAAGCGACCCAACTAACTGGGGCTCTTATTATTCTTTTCTCGGATCTCCGGGTACCCGAACTTGAGTACATACTCGGATACTCGATTTAGTACCGAGTATCCGGACAAAGTGATTGCTCGCTGTGTTTGAAAGAGATGTGCACGATATTTGTGAAATTCCGATCCTGAAATTTTCACATAGATCCAGACATTACCGCGTGTCCCCTCAGCTTCAAGTTCGTGTATTCGGATCGATGCTCCAACAGCATAGCATGTACTCGTATATCCGGTCCTCGAACCGATCGCGATCGAGTGGTTCGAGCATTCGAACGCCCGGATAGCGAATGTTCCGGAACTAACGCGATCTCATAATATTTTTCAGTGTACCCTCAAAAGCAACAGTATGCGTATGCCGGATACCCAGCTCCGGCAGCGTATCCAGCGCCATACTACCACGGATCGCAATACGGGCCCTACAACTACTGAGAAGAAGCCACGCGAAGTCCGAATGATGCGTCGACAGAGGCAAGAGTCTCGAAGAGCCCGTGAACGTGCTCGGAACGAAGAGAAAGGAAATTCGGCTACCAACGTTCCCCGGGGGAACGATAACAAAACGAAAACGCAGATACTAAATAAGCTAACGAAACGAATGAGACGCGAAACCCGAAAACCAAGACTCTGCGACCGATCCGAAATCGATCCGAAACCGAAACTGATCCTCGCGCGAACGATCAGATTCGAAACGGAACCAGGACGACCTTGGGTCCCGCCCTAGGCATAATTTATCATTTATCATAGATCTTAGTTATTTTACGGACAATTCTGGTGCGCACCCTGGCGGGTCCCACGGTCCCACGTGTTTTCCGGTTCGGCGAGGATCTCGTTTCACCACGCGATCGTTCTCGAAAACGGTGTTCAAGTACGACTCGCAAGAGAGAGAGAGAGAGACAGTTGCTCAAAAAGCCCGCGTATTTACCTAGAACCGAGATAACCATATACCGAGGGCTGTCTGTGATTCCTGGTGCAAAACCTGTCGATGATTCGTGGCGTTGCTTGTCGTCCTCGATGTAAAGGAGAACAACGGCTCGACCAGTCCGTTTTAATATTATCGAATTATCTTCATCGATAAACCCCAGTCTTCTCAAATTTTTTCTTCGCGATTATTTGCCGCGTTTTTAACAAGTCATTCGGTAATTGAATTGTACGATGTCACGTGGTTTTCTTTACCTCGAGCCTATCATTGAGAGCACTCCACCATGGATTTTGGCGCGCTCTGTATACATACATATACATATGCATATACATATACATACACATATATTTTTCCAATTCAATAACTGTATTGTATTATTCTTCGTATGTGCTGGCCGTGCTAGGACAATAATGATAGCTAATGGTATTATTGATAATTATGAATGATAACCACATTGTGTCGAGCGAGGAAACTTAATTGTTTGATTGGCTACGTGGTAAATAGCCTGCCGATATTCGTACAAAATACATACTTGTAAACACATTTCAAAATCTGGGATCGAATAAAGCGTCGTTTCCTTGGTCAATTGTTTTAGCAAAGTGAGAATAACTTTTCGATAGAAATCATCGAGCGAGCCTCGTTTCAAAAAATTCGGCAGCATGGTGCAAGAGAAATATTCGGTCAGTCGGACGTCGGACCGATGTAAATGGCAGAAAGCGCATAGCATAGTGGGTGCATCGTTTCATTCGCAAACATCTCGTATCCACTCGTATCATACGAACGATTCGCGTCATCGACTCGCCAGACTTTCTAACGTATAGATTCTCCCTCTCCCTCTCCCTCTTCCCAACCATTTATAATAACGACAATTTGTAAGACTTCTTATTGCGGTATCTTTACGTAAGGTATTAAGAAAGAAAAGGAAAGAAAAGAATAATTCAGTTCTCTTATATATATACGCATATCACACATTAAGCAAATAAAACGATATCGGACTTACATATAACTTCAACCTCTATGTTCCGTCTTTCGCTCGTTCATCGACGTAAGCGTTCGAATTGTTCGAACCATTACCGTAAGTTAGACAAATTAAGAGAACTTAGTGTATGTATGATTATTCGTTCAAACGAACTCTATTTTTTATCGAGGAAAACATTCACACAGACGATTCTGTAAAGTTCAAATGTTTTCAAAAAAAAAGAAACATACCTAACCCTTTATGTACTATAAACGATGCGACGTATCATTGAAAACTTGTTTAATATATTCGATACGTTACAAAAAAGCGATTCTCTTTCACTCACCCGTCAGCTTTCTTTTTCTTTTCGTTTGTTGACAAGTGGACGCATAAAGGTGAACCGGTTCGATCGAAATTGATCAAAACTGAAATTTCTTTACTTCGGTAAGCGCACGATCAACTTTTATATACAGAGAATAGGTCTGAATTTTATTTTTATAGAATAATAATAAAAATCAGCCAATGAACGCATTGTTTGCTGGGTTCGACCAATAGGCATCGACATTCTTGTCACCACCAGGTGACCATGTTCCCAACATGGCGTCGTGGTTTCAAATCTAATAATTAGAGTCCCGCAATTCTGGATTTTCCGGATCGGGAAAATAACGTTGCTATTTAGCTTCGGGAAAATCCGAGTTTCGGGGAAAATCGGGCGAAAGAATGAATCACAGCCCGTTGTCACAGATAACTTGAAGGAGTGGGGGACGCGTTCAGTTTGATGCATGTTTGATGTCTGATCTGAGCGCCGCGTTGTGCGCCGTGCGCGCTAGTGCTGGTGTAGAATGTAGAATTCCAGAGAAAGCACAGCACAAGCACAAGTCACAAGTGAGCACTGGAGCACAAGCAGTAAGCAGTACTCGGCAAAATTCGTCCGAGTTCGCACGCACTCGCTTGATGCGGAATACTGTAGCACACTGTAGTCACAATGTTCAGAATCTGTTTACAACTGCTCCTGCTCTTCATCGGCCCGTTCGTAATCGATTCGAATGCTTTAACGCGAACATTATTCCGAGATGAAAAGGTACGTGACGATCATGCATCCGAGAAATCGCTTCGCTCCACCCTCGCTCTTCCTTCGAGTATTCATCGTCTGTCATCTTCTGCAACACATGTGCATCATTGACAATCGTTCGCATACATCGGTTACAGTCATGAAATAATTCCAGTACTATCACAAGCCAATTACGTTATCCAGCAGTCAGATAAATAGGTTGGCGGATTTGTCAAATGTCACACATACGAACGAGGTTTTAGATAACATATGTGTGGTGAGAATCGTTGGCACTCCGGAGCACAGAAGAGTGAAAAATGTGAGTATACCGAATAATATATATTTTTAACCTCTTTTTAATACTTTTTAAGTATTGACTGTTTGAAAGTACTTATTTAGTTGTCACGGTCTTAATTTAGAGTAGTGGTTTACAAACATGATAGCTCACCATGGACGCCGACCAGGAAAATGTATCTTTTTCCTTGTAGTACATCAAAACGTCGATGCAAGATCTCGGATGGAACGTGGAGTCTGATGTCTTTGAGGATTTTACTCCAAACTTTGGGAAATTACAATTTGAAAACATCATTGCCAAGTTAAATCCTAACGCGAAAAGATACTTGGCATTGGCTTGCCATTATGACTCAAAATATACTAGAGAAAGAAATTTTATCGGCGCTACGGATAGCGCTGTGCCGTGCACTCAGATGATCAACTTGGCCAAGGTTATGAAAGATCATCTGGAAACTGTAAAAAATGTAAGTAATACATCTCTAAAAATCTCGCGTAGCTCTTTACAACGAAACCGTATTATTTTCAGAACAATGTGAGTTTAATGTTTATATTCTTCGACGGCGAAGAAGCATTTAAAGAATGGGGTCCGAAAGATTCCATTTACGGCGCGAGACATTTAGCTAAGGCTTGGCATAAAAATTACACCGCTCGTGAAAATGGTGAAAATGTTTCAGAATTGGCCAAACTG
The DNA here is from genome assembly GCA_028455765.1 of Lasioglossum oenotherae. Lineage (NCBI taxonomy): Eukaryota > Metazoa > Arthropoda > Insecta > Hymenoptera > Halictidae > Lasioglossum > Lasioglossum oenotherae. The sequence goes on along the minus strand of CM052294.1, from coordinate 15,386,422 downwards.
GTAAGCACTTTTAGCTATAATTTGTGGTATAGAATTTTGCATTGTTTTTTGTTTCCGCAGGATATGTTAGTCCTATTGGACCTGATAGGTGCAGCAGATCCAACATTTTACAATTACTTCTCCAGCACGGAGAAATGGTATTCCTTGTTAGTGTCTATCGAAAATAAGTTAGCTGCCTCTAGAAAGTTTTCGTCGTACAGTTATGGGCAACCTGCACAATCCTATTTTCAACCTTATTCCATGGAGGCCTTTATCGAGGACGATCACATTCCGTTCTTAGAACGAGGTTTGCAATAATTTTTACACGTTTATGAATGATTTCGAAGGTTCGTATGTAACGAAAAATTTGTATTCCAGAAACTCCTATTTTGCACGTGATACCATATCCGTTTCCAACATTCTGGCATAAACCAGGTGACAATCGTGATAACATTGATTTAAATACCATAGAAAATATCAGTAAAATCCTAAGAATTTTTGTGGCGTCCTACTTACATGTTACTTCTTAATACGCAAAATTTTATACTGACAATTGTTAAAAGTGTTTCACTTTTGTAAGATTTTTACATAGAGTAAGACAATTTTGAGTACACATGCAAACTATCTATTTCCTTATACATACTTTGAATAGGAAAGTATACATATATGTATATATTTTGTAATCCGATATAAAAATAGGCACTGCCCCCGAATTAAAGTGTTATTATAGTACATTTAAATGCAGCTATACATGAAGGTGCTGTACAATGCAGAAAGGTATGCGACGCAGGAAATTGTTTCGACACGTGACTTCCTGAAGCACGATTGGAATAAAAATTTCGGTAATCGTGAAACATTTCGCATAGGTAAACATCTCTATACCGAAACGAAATGTTACGCATTTGTTTAAAATTATTATAATTTAGGTGATTATACGAATCGATATGTATCGCGTGGAAACCGTAAGTAAGATCCTATTTAAATAAATGCGGTTCCATTTCAATCTAAATTTCTATGTATACCTTTTGATCACGGAATATAAAAAATACTTTTCTAAGAATTGAATATGCTGGTGCTTCGAAATATTTTCTACATATGTTTCCTGGAATTGATAAAAATTTGGCAAGATTGCAAGATACAGTTTGCGTTTACGGAGGAAGAACCGCGGGCAATTCTCTCTACATACATCATTGTATATGTAACTGCATATAAATATAACGAATAACGAACCCAACCCGATACAGCGCTCCCTATCGCGGCGATCGAATCAAGTGAAAGTGGGTATTCGATCGTAAGGTTTGGCAGGCCTGATCGAGGTCATTGTTCGTGCGGGCGCGCCCGAGCAGGCTTTCGTGGCGAGATTGAACGAGCGCCGCCGACAAATCCCGAGCGAGGACGAGTGCGACCGAAGCCCATGATTGGCGGAGAGCCGACGCGACGGTGAAAGACACGAGAGAGGAGAGAGAGACGCGAGCGACAGACGTGGAGGGACGAGGGACTTCACGCTTCTGTCCGTGTATTTCATTTCGATGGTTTTTACGGGTCCGTACGTATCGTGAGTCGGACACAATCGGACAGCAGGCCACGGTATCCTGGTGCACACCTTTCGAGACCATTCTCGAGTGGAACCGTGACGAAATTCGCATAACGTCGCCGAAAAACGCGAAGCGGCTGACACATCGGCCCAGGAGAAGGCAGGTTGGACACACAGCACGGCACGGCACGTCGCGGCGCGGCGCGGCGAGGCGAGAGAGATCGTTGGAGCGAGAGGGACACGGCTTGCGCGCGAAACCAGGAAAGAGAGAGAAGGAAGGAAGGAAAGAGGAGGACACGGCGTGAAAGACAGGGGACTGACGTGTTGCAGCGTTGCAGCCGTATCAGACAGACGTGTGTAGCGGTCGAACGCACCGACGGGTATACACGGAACACGGGTTATTGTTGCGGCACGGGGAGAGCGAGTGAACTCGCGTGCGCGCGCGCGATCCACAAGAGTTTCACCGTTCCATTCAAGAATGTTTTAATTACGGGGAGGTGCCGCGGTCCTAGCGAGCCCTTCGCGACCACACTGGATGATACGCGTCGCGTCGCGTGTGCGCCTTACACATCGGGAGTGAGGATTAACCGTCTTTAACGGACGCGCGTGTGTCGTCGCGCCACAAGCAAACGAACAAACCACCCGTGTCACAGAAATGCTCAAGTTTATCAGGGGGAAGGGCCAACAACCCACGGCCGAGCGACAGAATCTTTTCGCCTTTCAAAAGGTAAGTCCTTCTTCCTTTTCCTCCGCCTTCGGGCCCCTTCGATCGGAAAAAGATCTCGATGCGCCCACACCCGGCTTGCTGGAACACCCAGGACACTTTCTTCCGTTCATCTACTTTTGCGCGCGTGTACGTGTGCGTCTGCGTATGCGCCAGTATACATATATGTATATGTAGGTACTTATGTACATACATCGGAATAGCATATTTGCTTTTGCTTTTCTTTCTTTTTTCGTTAACGTCGCGATTACCGAGACCGATTAGATTCGTATTCTGCGAGGAAACAATGTTATCGTGCCTCCGTGCCGCGTTCGTCGATAACATCGATACTCTTGTTTCTAGTGTGAAGGTAACGGTACAGAGGAGACAGAGTAGTTTGCACCGTTTTAGCCGTAACCGAAGGAAAGCGAGAGTGAAAATCGGCGCGATGCTGTTCTCGATTAAACAAATTGTGTACTAGAATCTATAGAAATTCCATTACTCTTTGCTTTCCCTTCATTTCCACCCTGCTATCCTACGAATGCACCGCAATCTTTTTCCAGTTCATTTCGATAGTTTTCATAGTTTGTACGTTCTGAACGTGTCAATCGAAATCGAAACCACGTAGCGGTTCGGTTACTCTTGGCGCTGCTGGCTGGACAAATGATTTCTTCACGGTTCTGAGTTTGTTTCGGGTTTTAATTGTTTGATGCTGGAAAACAATTACAGAATTTTGCCTTTCAAGCTACTTCTCAAGCTGTAATAATTTCCAGGATACTCGATCAAATATGTCTTTCATTGAAAAAAGCGGCGAACGTCTCGAGTTTCAAGGAGATCCATAAATATACCGCGAAATCGCGGTTTAAGTTGTAGGTATCTGTTCGGCGATTACTATTGATCGCTGACCCTTGTAGACGGTCAAAATAAAATTTGTACATATTATCGGATGACGGACCAAGCGAGATCGAGAACCAAATACATAATCAAATTCTATGGCCTAGGGTTAAGGATTTTCGAATAGATTCTTCGACTGTAACAGAAAGAAACTTGGTTGCGTAGAGATCGATTAGATTTGGACGATTGGTGCGGTGCTATTGCACCGGTTGATACGTGAGTCATACATGTAAAAAGCACTTTCTCCGCGGACTTTGGTGAAAATAAGTTATCCGAGGATCGGAGGAAACCGTCTTCGCGGAGAACACGATATCTACAGCATGCTGTAGAAGCGAGAGCGCGTCGCGGAGAATCAACAGGTCGATACCCGAACGTAATCGATACCGAAAGTCTAGAAGACAACCAGCCTCGAGACGCACGGTGCAGTCTGGATTATTGTGGTCTGGGTTAGGTGTGCGGTGTGTATGGCGCGTTTCTTTGGTCGTTCTGCCTCCGACCGGCTGTCATCGTCGCCAGCCATCGAGTGTACCGTCCCGCGAAACCCTATCGCGGTGTAATTCCCCTGCCTCGTGGATTTCATGTTTGACGACACGCGGATTGCGAAAAAGGCCGGGCGTGCAAATCAGGCCGCACCGCGCCGCGCCGGTCACGATCGATCGATTCGCGATATGTAGATGTTGCGCCCGATCTCTCGCTCCTTAAACTGTCGCGAATCAAATTCCGCAGCTTCCCTCACCGCCCTGAGTTTTCAAAGTCGTTCAACTTCTGCATTGAAACGCATCGAACATTATCGAACAAGCATCGTCTTGTCGTTATCGCGAAGCGACGAAGCGATATACATCAGCCGCAATTATTACTCGGTTCTAGTTGTATAACAACAATCTATCTATGTAATCGTATAACAACACGCAGTCCTCCGTTATCTTGTCACTCGTTTAACAATACATACTGTGTATGCCATTTTATTATTTCAATTAGTTAGATGATCGCTCCACATTTCGAATTGAAATCCATTATCTTTCGTCTACTGTCTACATGCTGCTACACCAGCGTTCGCACTAAGAAATGGAATAAGAAATGTAGGTTAATTTGTTTCGTTGGGCAATTAGAAGCGGAAGTAGCGCGCTCTCTGCGCGTTAAGACGCACGCCACGGAAAAAGAATAGAAAGCCCTTATTGCGGAGGGTGCTCGTCGTCTCAATTAACCTCTTGGTTTTTCTGGAGTCGCGGTGTTCATACCGCGGTCGGTCCCATGAGAAAACAAATTGCGTTCCGTTGCGCCCTCGATTGTTGTTACATATTTCATTGTTGGACCGGAACGAGGTGCGGAGAATCGATGACTGTAAGATGATAGCAATCACGAGACTTATTGCTGCGCGGAAATCTTAACAAACTCTGCAGCGAAAAGTCCAATGTAATTTTACTCACAATTTACTTGATCCGTTCACGATAAAAATCAAACCGAATTAGCTTCGGTTATTTGTCCATTTCTCTAGTACGCGATACATCTATCGAGTCGTAGTTTCTTCGAGTTGTTTAAGCAGCTTGATAAAAAATGGTGCTTGATGTTTCATGGACGATTAGGAAACCTTGGTCTTTCATTTGAAGATAACGTGTCCGTTATCTGATCTTGTTTTAACGATATTCCGTTTATACGTAATTGGATTCACGCTAATCCCTTTTTCTGGATGATTTCGAGAACCTATTTGTCTCGGACGTCGTTGAGGCCATATAGAATTCCACGTATGTACTTCCAATAAAGGGAAGCCGCGATAAGGGCAAGATACTATTGGTTCATTGTGCAAACAAAAATACGATAAGGTGCCTAGCCCTTTTTATCCTAAGCGAAATACATACCTACATATACGTACGAGCGAGAATGTACCGTTAGCTTCTCCTGGTTGTATGTAGCTACGTAACCGACACGCGTCAGTTATTCTGAAAGTTGTACCGTAATCTATTGTCGAAAGTAAAAACAATTTGCGAATGATCTCCCGTCTCTACTTCGCGTTTTCATTGCGTACAACCTACTCCTTACATTTTACAAGAAATAGTCGTCGTCTATGGTATAACTCTGAATTGTGGAACTAAATCCGTCTGTAGTGTACGAAAATTGTTTGCAAACGATAGTAAATCTAGTAGAACTTGACGCATTTTCAGTTTATCTTTCAAAGCACATATCGACGAAAGAAAGGAAACGTAGAATTTTTCAAGATTTTAGACTCTGGGCTAGCATAGTGTCGGCTAAACTGCGACCTCATCTTTTTCTGCCTACGTATGAATCTTAAATGAAATCGATTGTCATGTATGATTCAACGGCGATCTATTTATTCGGCAAATCTGGTCGAGCAACGTACAAAAAATAGTCCAAAGAGATTCTGACACAGGTGACTATAACGCCAGCGTAAAATATTTACGTTAACACGACTGCAGCGGGATATCGATCGAGTAATTTCTTATGTTTCTTGGAAGCTAATTAGATCAGTGCTAGGTAGTTGGCATCGTACTTGCAATAATTAATCTTGAACTGAAAATATGTATGTGTGTATATCGTTGCTGTTGTCATTGTATTATTGGTCTGGATTAGGTCAAAAATAACAACCATTGCGGTTTATACATTTGAAAATGGTTCAGTTGAAAAACGAAATTTTACCGAATTGCAAGCTCTCGAGTTAGGAGTTTGGGAGATTAGATAAAACTGAGAAAAGTAGACCCAAAATTCGGGTTTGGGACCGTAATCGATTGTTGCGCATGCGCACCAGTCGGGCCACCTTGTTGCTTTACCTTATACCTTACCTAATTCTAATTCTTTCGATCGAACCTTCCCGAAACTCGGAAGCACGTGTACATAACACCTTTTCTTTTTCTCGTGGAAATTACCTGGGCCAAGGTCTCGCCCTCTTTTCTTTCATCCCCGTGGTCTTCTCGGCATACCTAGAATGAGCAACCATTTTTCTAATCACGCAGTGGAAACACGGCAAATCGATATTATCATGGCACAGCCCTAAACCTGGAGGATTGTAACGTGCGGTCGTACCCGTCAACCCATCTAAGGATCCTCTGGATTCAGGTAGAAAGGTGTTTCGCTATTTCTCTTCGAACAATTCCGTCCACATTCGACGAAAATCGTTCTTCGAGAAGCTGCGATCTGAACGTTCTCCCTGTGCATAAGAAACGTGTCTGATTTGCTAAATTGCAAACAAGTCATTTGATTACATATCACGATACGAGGAATCAAATAGAAAAGAAATTCGCGACGTGGAAAATTCGATAAGCAGAGGGGTTCAAGATATTTTTCGAGCTCGCCGTTCGCGCGCGTTCATCGGTCGACAAAACCGCTCGATTAACGGGAACCAACGTCATATCTGACTCATCGGTGACTAATGCGTTGCGCAGACGATTCGTCCAAAAATCGCCGACACCTACGGACAAACGTATCGCGCCCGCCCGCCCGGGAGAAGTCGGAAACGGACGATGCCCTTAATAACTGTTAATTGCTTTCTTAACGAGACGCGGAAGGGAAGCGTCGCGATCGTTAGCCTATCTCTCGGTATTTGCCTCAATTAAGCGCGTCTCGTAGTCCATTCAATGTATGTACTACAAGAACGTAACCTGTGTGTTCTGTTTCTTTTCTTCTTCAACCCCTGGGCTGTTGGACACGCGCCTTGCTGACTGCCTGCCACCTGCGCACGTGTACCTGTTTTAACTCGAAACTGCGGAAATTCTTTCGATATTCCTAGATCTTTGTCTTTTCTACTGAAATCTTCTACCGAGAACTTGAATCATGTTCACGGTAAAAGTCAAAAGATATTGTAAGAAATTTTTTAATTTACAGCAACAAAAAATTAGTCGTATCGATTAAAAAATGTGAAAGTATTGTATTGAACGTTGCAATTTGATGAAAGCGGCATTGTAACTGGTGTTGCGTCTATTCAAAAACTTGTAGAGTGCAGTGGTTAGATAACAAATTTATCTCGCAAAAACCAAAAGATTGCGAGCAATCGATCGGACAGGCGCAGACGTTGCAAGTAGGAAACGAACGATCTTGGAATTAAAGGCGCCAGAAAGTTATCACCAGAAAACTAACGCGACTCTTTCGCGTGTCTTGAACAACGATCCTAGTTCTTTCTAGGAGACACCGTTTTCTCACGGTCGTCCAAGCACCCCGTAAATTGATACGCGTCGTGAATGAAAGTTTTTCATGTGCGCGCGACCGCACTCCAACAACGGATACAGATAGCACGGACTATTTTTACCAACTTTCTCGTATAAAAATAGTGTGTTAATTACCGCGAGCAGCGCAATTATGTATTGCGAAGGAACGAGCGCAATGACGGATCCGATTCATGAATCGAATATACAATCGAGAGTATACATATGTACATAAATACACTGCGATGCCGCGCTGGTGGCCGCTCCGCTCCGGTCGGCTTCATTCACCTCGATTCCATCGTCCGTATTCCGTATAACAAAACGTAAAGGGCGGTTACGTTGCCGATAATTTCCTATTCAGCTTTTCTTCTTTCGTTTTATTTTCCACGAAAATCTGCAGTCTAGTTACGACTGATTGCAAACGTACATAACTGTGATTAGAAAGAATGCCAGGTGCAGTCGGAAATTATATACATAATTGATGGACTTTATGAATAAATAAAGAGAAATCATTATTTCTAAAGCTGGGAACTATTTATGCGTTTGGTGTCCTCGTGAAAATTATTTTAACTTGTTCTTGCCACAGGTTCCCACTTACCCAGTGCCCAAGCGAATAAATTGTTAGAACGTGACGATCTTCAAAATGAATTAGCTCCGACACTTGATTCTCAATATGTACATACTACATAACACGTTCAGCAATGAAATATTTTTGTAAGATTCGTCCGTCTCGAATCTCTGTTGCAAGAGGACCGAGTCTGGACAGCGAGGGATAAAATTTCACCCTCGAGTAACATGATAGACGCTTACACGTTTCAGCGGTACAAACTTGGTTGTTCTTTGCTTAACATTGATTTAATCACCCGCCGCTAAAAACGACAGGCATTAAACCAACAATAAGAAATACATATATACATCGATGAAGTTGTTCTGTCTTCGATCAGAGAGAATAGTTGAAAGAACGAGCATCACTATAAATAACTTTTATATCCAACTTGATAAACATTTTTACCGTCTCGTAATCCGAAAGATTATAATGTACCGCGATTGCGATAAGTATATCAAACACGATCGAATCGTTTGATCGGCGCGGACATATCAAAATAATCAACCGCTGTCAGATGATAGCGTGTGTTAACCCTTCTGTTCATAACCCATTTGGAACTTCGAGCTAGAAATTTATGATCCTGGTAAAATATTTTAGAAACGTACAATCGCAGGTGAATCATCTACGATGAATGCGAAAGATGTAAACCGGAGTATGTATTTATGTATCCCAACAAAAACATCCTGTGAACAGGATGAGAACTTGGCTGGTGCACTGCCGTGCACCTAGATATTGTACTTTATATTTGTTCGATGATCGAGTTAAATTCACTAGTCTATCGTATGCGTTGATAATCGCATATAAGTAACTCGGTTAAAAGGTTAATGGTAGCGTCTAATGGGTGGCGCATCGACTGATAAACATTTTCCTTTTTGTTGGCAGACGCTGCAGCATGGGTTCCCAAACAATCCGACAGCCCTGGCCTGGGACCCGATATTGCGGCTGACGATGATCGGCACGGCATCCGGCGCCATCAAGGTGTATCCTTTTGCTTCTGTTTCGTTCGGCTCCGGGACCGCGTCTCGTTTTTTCCTGTCGGTATTTATAATCTGGTCTCGTCGGATCCCGATGACGTTCGCCCGTTCGCCCCGCGTGTGTCTGCCGATAAATCGTCGAAAACCGGCGAGGCCGAAGGGAAACGAGAAAACGTGATTGACGTCGATTCCTTCGACGAGAGCCTTCTCTCTTTCTTTCTCTCTATGCTCCACCTTACTCTCGACCGTTTCTAATTTTAGTCACCGACTCGCACGATATGTTCCACGATTCGCTATTCTGTCCACATTTACCCATCGATTCTTCCTAGAGACTTCAGCTTATTGGATAACGATGGTTTCCGTTTAAAACTCGTTTGTCTCCTTAAGATTTTGCGTAAGATTTTAAGTCACTTACTTGTATCGGCACAGTTCTCTATGCGACCTTTTTCCGGGCGTAAATCACTTTAACGAGGATTCTTCACTCGAGGTTGACCAAGAATTTGTAGGGGGAAAAATGCTGTGATTAATGTTAGGAGATTATGCTAGATAGCGGAGTCGTCTAGATGGACGTGCGAGGAAGTAAAGATAGGAGGATATTTCTCGGATTTTATGAAAGGAAGAGCGAATTTGTGTGAAAGCTGCGAGATCAGGATGTTAGAAAGTGAAAGGGAACGAGAGTAACGGAAAATTTAATGGAGCAAGTATTAAGGGATAGGATGTTGTAAGATGGCAGTGTACGAGAGAATTATGTAACCTGATTTGCATTAAAGTAGGGGTTGTTTCGAGGTATGTATCTCGGAATTGTGGCCGTTGTGTACTGGGAGCTATATAGGTGATCAAGAAGTAGAAGAGTTAAAAGTTAGAAGTAACAAGAGGTAGAAATGTGTCTAGAAATGCGGAAAAGATCGAAGACGCACCGAAATTAACCGAGCGTGAGAAAGATGGTACATACAATACTACACGTTCAAGATTGTCCAAGATTAACCATTTTCTCCCGCTTTCCAAGAAGCACAAACCAGTGTCGATAAATTTCCCCTTGCATTTCGTCATTGCTCGGACTGGACGTTGTCGCAACGCGGTTCTTCGGCGAGGCCTAAAGCCCGTGACCGGTTTCTGGTTTTGGTCTCGGTTAGGCATCGCAGAGAGGTCGGTAAAACCATTCTTAGAACAGCACGAATACATATATTAATTTCATATCACGCAAACACGGCAAATGGAAAGTGCAGTTGTAAACAAGCCCGGCTCAAGAACCACAGCCCGGGTCTCAGCCGATTCGAAACTTTTATCGGCTTGTTGAACAAATGTTTGGCGGTCGATCGATACGCAGGAACACTCCCGGGAACTGGAGTGCACTTGCACTTGTCGGAAAACGTGTTGCTGTTGCCTCGTTACCCAGTTTGTTCGCGGTTCTCTATCGATTCGACGGAAAGAGTCTATTCAGTCCACCTGTTCTTCGTTTATTTTCCTGATAGCGTTTCATCGGGCCGAAATTTTCGTTGCGCGAACATCCTCGTGGACGAGCATACTCTTTCTTGGAACTGTCGTTTTTCCGTTATTTAACAAACGCTTGCCATCTGTCGATCTCTTTTTTCTGTAACAAATCCATCAAATCTCCAGTCTAGCGATTACATACTTTTCCCATTGTTTAATCCAACTCTGCCCGTTTCTATGTTGTTTCAAATTTTAAATGTATTGTACATTTCAATGAAAGACCGCAGAGAAAGACTGCGTCACACGATATACGTAGCGAGTCGAAATAGCAAAGCGTCTGGTAATTAATTCGACGTTGATTATCTGAATGCGTGTGACTAAACCAGCCGAGTCCCGGAGGACTTATGGCAGTTCAGAGTTCGGAAACTTGGGGCTCGGAACCGTCGCACAATTTCCTCGAGCGCCTCCTATCGACTTCGAGCAGTTTTCAAGTGCATCGTGCACAATCGAACGCGAAGGGAAAATGCTAATTAGCCGCGCGCGAAAGGTCCGTGCAGCTCGATAGACACCGCGTCTCATCGGCCAATCGCATACTTTATTCAGACAACGATGGCAGATGTTCCCGCCGCTACGTAGTCAAGAGATCGTTATCGTCTCGCAAGGCTGGCAATAAACGCCTTCGCATTTTTTTTATCGACAAACGTTCTGCTCTACGTCAGAGAAGTTTTCGAGTACATATTGTACTTCGATGCTCGATAACTGGTAGACGTTCTCCTTTTCAATGAAATATTTCTGTCTGAGAGACAGAGAGAAAATCTTGCAGAATTGTACAACGATGCGATGCAGAGGGATGCAGGATTATTGTGTGCAGTGTGCATTCCTCGGTCCGCTCGGCGAGCACAAACGGCTCGGTCAGCGCGTTAAGTCGGTCATTTTCGAAACAAGACCGCTGTTTGTTCATCTGTCCGGGGCTCGCGCCACGTTTTCAGACCAAGACGAGACTTTTCCTCGATTTTCCTTGACTAGGCAACACTCGCAGATTCGGCAGACCAGGTGTTGAGTTCTACGGTCAACATGTCGACAGCGGGGAAAGGGCGGTCAAGAGAATCGTCGCGGTTCCAAATCAGGTGAGTGTGCATTTTACCAAAATTTTTTTGGTTAATCGATAGAAATTTTATTCGAAATAAAAATTTTCGCACCCAAATGATTTGTGCCGCTTGTCGCGTATCAACCAATGGCAGGAACGGCAAGAATCTATTGGTGCGTCGGGGTACGTTGTAACCATAGAGGCGGATGCGCGAAGTTACGATTGTTTTAAAAGTCACACGCGTTGCACCGGTAACGCGATACCGCGTTCGGCTTAGTCTCTCGTGCTGAATTGCGTAACCGTGTGTGCGACACGCGCGTTGCATTTCTGCACGCGTGTGCAAGGTAAATAATACACGGACCAGCGGATCCCATTGTGTCTCCGATCGTAAAGGCCAAGTATGTACGACGCCTGTCCGGGCCACATGGTTTTCATCCGACGCGACGCGCGACGTCTATCAGACATCGATCAATCAAACTTTAACACAGAATTCGCATCGCATTGTTCCATAACGCACATTTTACATATTGTCTTTCTTTCTTTTCGTTTAACTCTATCAATGGTGTAAAAAGGTATACATAATACCGTTCCAATTCATCGTCGTTCCTTTTTTTTCCCCCGTTTAGATTTATTCTGATTGTTACGGAACTGATTTTCGGACCTCGGCCCGTTTAGGTTCTCTTTAGAAGATGGTTTTTTGTCTTTGAAATTTCTAGAAAATATCCAGTTTCGTTTGATTGTTAAAAATAATTATAATTGATTCGCTAGTTGTTCGTGTTTTAGGAACAGCTGCGCCAGATCGACTCGCGCGTAGAGCTCGCATGCGCGCTAAAGGAAGAGGATTGCGTTGATAATTAATTACCGAGGCGGCTAAAAAAAGAGGCGAGCGGTAATAGGGAAAAGTGGTGTGTAATTACCGAGAATATAATGCGAGATTACTTCATCGCTGTGTCGCGTCGCGTCGTACGTACATACGTAAACAGCGACGAATTCTTTTTCACGTTCATTTACCGTACAATTAGCGGTAAACCGTCTTTTTTAATAAGTTCTCTTCTTCGCGGAATACACGAATAAAGGAGCAGCATCGGTGGTTCCGAGTCTCTCATTAATTTCATCCGGTATCGCGCGTCTCGGGAACAAGACCTTGATTAAGTGGCACACAGTGATTAAGAATCACGCGCGATTAAGGGGATTATATGAAATATCGTTAGATTCGGCAATTCGCGCCAGATTCCCAGCAGTTCGATAATGAACTTTTAGCTTCGAAACGGTTTGCAGCGAACTCCCGCGATACATGGTACAATTATATTAGACTACGGATTTTACGAGTTTAGAGTTTAGGGCACCGAGTTTCCGATCAAAGTGAAAACAGAATTTCTAAATATCTCTGCTAGAATTCAAGATGGAAACAAACGTAACGACTCGGTCCGAATACTCCGACGAGTGTGTTTCCATCTCCGGTCATCGATAATGATATTAATACTCACTTTCTGAAAATACTTGACCTCGTCATCGAATCGAGAATTAATTGATACGATTAAATAGAACCCCCTTTAGTCGCCGCATTACGGGACACGTAGAACTGTTATCTTATTTCTCAAGAGAATTCTCTGAGATAAGATAACGAGTCCCATGATTATAATCTCATCGCGACAGAATCAAACGAGACTAGATAGGAGGTGTACTTGCACGATTATCGGGCCACGAGCCGTGTCGTCCACATAACTGTTAGAAATCAAACACTTTCCTCGATGCAGCAGGAAAATCATCGTCTCTGAAATGCCGGAAAGGACGCGGATCTCACGCGTGTCCCGCGAACAGATTCGCAATCCTGTTAATCGCGTTAATTAAGGTTCATCTAGTCGTTGAAAAGTTCAAGAAGTCTCGAGTGTCCCGGCGAGCATCTCGACGCATCAACTGCAGAACTAGAACAGAACAGAACAGAGTAATAAATAGAGAAGAGAACAGAAAATGCTCCTGACCGCAATCAGAATCGTTTAACTGCACGCGTTAATAACGCGGGTGACCCGGAGCATTTTCCACGAAGCGGAAACGCTCTCGTGAAAAACGGCGGACGACGGGGCATCCGATCCGCGTGAAAGTAAGGAAACACGGAGGCTCGCGTTTTTCTCGAGTTTTCACTCGGTTCGCCGCGCCGCTTGCAAAAAAAAAAGGGACGCGGGAGTTGGTTCGTGAGAAACGGGCGGCATTGCGAAAACCACTCGGCGTACAATAGTTGACGCGATTATTTATACATGTACGCTGCGATACCGACGAAATCTCGAGAATTGTCGGCGCAACAAACTTCCTTTCCTTAGGTTAGCATACTATGGTTCCTATGGCTAGTCTAACCATAAAATATAAACCTAAATTGAAAATCATAAGTGTTGTCGCGCACCGTATTCGACGTTTTGCTATTGTGTTGGCACTAGTTGTGCTACTAGCCAGCCAAGTCGCAATGGTTAAAAAGATTGAGATTTTTCTCGCGAGGGAAAGGAGTATGGAGATCAAGTCCAGACCTTATAAGCTTCTGTTAAAAGAGGATTGTCCACTCGTGAAAACAGGGCCGACTGGTTACGCTGTTGGACAAGTCCGTGCACATGTGGGAGATCGACGAGAGCTCGATCATCGAAACGGAAACCTTCTCGTTAGAGGGTAAATTCAAAGTGTCCGCATTATGTTTGGAGTCGAGCGGCGAGAACCTTCTTCTGGGTACCGAGGGTGGTAACATCTATCTCTTGAACATGAAGACCTTCACGACGTCGGACAACATCATCTACCAGGAGGTCGTGATACAAAAGTAAGAACACTTGTGCTTTCTTTAGAGCCTTGAAAAGTACTAGATCATTTTCCGCGTGAAATCGTGACCCGTTCGCGGGTCGCAGGACTTTGATCGTGTTAGAAACGCTGCGCGGCTGGCGTCTCTCGGAAACGATGAAATTTCCATGTCTTCTTTGCGACAGCGTACCAAACGACTACAAGATAAATCCGCGAGCGGTCGAGGCGATAGCGGAACAACCAGGTCATCCGGACAATATTCTGATAGGTTACAATCGTGGTTTAATGGTTCTCTGGAACAAAGCGACTCCGGGAGCTCAACAGGTGAGTCTTCGTTCTTATTGTTCCCCGCACCTCCCTTACATGTCCGTCAATGTACACACGAAAAACTGTATTTGTACTATACTATACTGTACTACATATACTATACAGGGTGAGTCCGAAAAAACAGAACACCTAAATATCTCCGTTACGTTTCGTTGTAGAAAAAAACTGCTTAGGACAAAGTTACACTGTTTGAAGGACCACATGTAACGGTGTAAGGGAAACAATTTTCAAGGTAATTTTTCTATGAGATTTCAAGGTCATCGATCTTTTTTTAAATGGAATGATATATCTTCGTTAACGAATTCATACCCACACAATATGACCTACAAATGACCCTCAACCCAGAAAAATGGAATAAATAAAATTTAACGTCTAAGATTCATTTGCTTTATTTGTTGACAGCCCAGATAGCATACGACGTCGTAAAGACGTCTATTTCAAGTCTGAAAGTCTTGCGTCCTAAGAAGACTCTTTAACGTTTACGTATTTAAGACCATAAACAGTGTGGTTTTTATATACCCATAATCTAGCAGTATTAACATTGGTGTTATTTGTTCGAGTTAGTGTTCGTAGTTGTTCTGGGTGGAGGGTCATTTGTAGGTCATATTGTGTTACATGGATGAATTCGTTATTTCGTCAGCTACAACATTACGTTAACGAAGATATACCATTCCATTTAAAAAAACATCGATGACCTTGAAATCTCATAGAAAAATTACCTTGAAAATTGTTGCCCTTACACCGTTACATGTGGCCCTTCAAACAGTGTAACTTTGTCCTCAGAAGTGTTTTTATACGACGAAATGTAACGAAGATATTTAGGCGTCCTGTTTCTTCGGACTTACCCTGTACTATACTATACTATACTATACTGCCGTGGAGCATAACAACACTGCTTACAATCAACACCGAATCTAATACTAAACAACACACGCACACACAGCTTATGTCACCAAATATTTGTGGGGAAACGCTTAACCCATCGGTGGAGAAAATTGTGTTTTAATGATGCTCCTTTACCGGAGATAGCACTTAATCTACAGCAATCAGGGCAAATAGGAGACCCGACGACGGTCTCGTTAACGAAACTCGCAACGGTAACGGTGGCGCGGCGATTCGATTAGACTCGCTGTTCTAATACTAATCGCCGGCGACCATGCAAAATGGAATTTGAAAGAAGAGCTCGACGAAAGTTTTGCAGAATTTTTAGTTTACATCTTTACACAGATGCGATTAACTGCACACGCTTTTACGGTAGACACCCTGTAGGAGCCTGGGGCAGGAGATTGTTGTCCCAGAATATGAACCAAAGTTGTTTAATTACTCAATTTCCGCCGATTACTAAATTAGACGATCATCTGTTACGTCGGAAACAACAGAAAAACTAACGTGTCTGCAAGAAGCACCTCGAAAAATATGTTCCGAAAAATTGCTAAATAAAGCAGTGGGTAGTCGGAAACATAATCGATTATAAGTACGGTGACTTTTCTCTAAAATAGCCATTTTAAATTGGTCTTTTATTTTGTGGATTGAACTTGAAATAAAATTGAAGATCGGCAATCGGCACATTAGACGGAAAACGTAGCGTGAAACGGGCATAGTTCGTTTTCGTGAAAAGTATAAAGATAAAAGTTTTTGTAGAAATATGAAAGAATTCCTGACTTGTCCTCTGTTTTATCGAAAAGAATATGGTCACTGTAACGATAGAGTTGCGAGAATGGTCCGCTGACCGAGGGAATTGGCGAGAGACAGGAGAACGCTGATCGGACATCGGACAACTGATGATAGATAGATTTGGTGGAAGCGTGTCCCGATTCCCGATGCCGATGGGTTAAGCGCGACACGCGAAATCGTACCGTTGGATCTGATTGTCGTTTGTTGTGTCTTTGGTGGTTTTGGCGAACGTGTACGTGCAGCTGATGGGTTTGTTTTCGCGTGCGCAGACGTTCGTCTCCACGCAAGAGCTGGAATCGGTGCACTGGGTCTCCGAGACCCGTTTCGTTTCCTCGCACAACGACGGTTCCTACTCGTTCTGGAGTTCCGGGAGCGATACCATGCTGGAATCCACTTCCCCGTACGGACCGTTTCCATGCAAAGCGATCACCAAAATTCTGGTCTACCCGACCAAAGAGTGAGTACCAAAGAGTGAAAAAACTTAAGCTTGATCTCTAGTGGCCCGTGTAACAAACATTTGTCCCTATTGTCTCTATAGACACGGGGAACTGATGTTATTCTCTGGAGGGATGCAGCGAGCCAGCTACGGAGATCGTGACACCTTCACCGTCATGTCGAAAGAGAAACACGTCGCCTTCGACTTCACGTCGAAAGTGATCGACTTCTTCACTGTGTTCCCGAATCCGGAAGAGGGCAAAGACCCTGCGGATGGGCCGGAAGCCCTCGTGGTCCTAGCCGAAGAGGAGATAGTGGCGATCGACCTAACGCACCCTGATTGGAAGATGATGGCGTTGCCTTACCTCGTGTCCCTTCACGCGAGCGCTGTAAATATCGTTTAACTTAATCCTCGTTCCCTAACCACTTGGAGACCCTCGTGTCCAGAAATAATCAAGAAATCGATTCAAGATTTCTTGCACCCTGTAATGTAACTGGATGTAACTCGTCCAGATGATCTGAAGTAGGATTGTTTCAGGTGACCTGCTCGCACCACGTTCCAAACGTTCCCGACGAGCTCTGGAACAACATCGTGGCAGCTGGCAAAGCGCAAACCGAACACTTGTACTCCGATAAACCCTGGCCGATCGACGGCGGCATCGTGAGTCCCAAGGCAACCAGTGACAAGCCAAAGGGCAGAGAGTTGTTGCTGACGGGTCACGAGGATGGAACCGTCAGATTCTGGGACGCCTCGGACGTCGCACTGACACCGTTGTACAAATACACCACGTCGATTTTATTCACCGGCGAGCACCTGGACGTTCTGGAGCAGCCGCCGGAAGACGACGAAGACGTGTGGCCTCCGTTCAGGAAAGTTGGAACTTTTGATCCTTACTCGGACGATCCGCGGCTCGCGGTAAAGAAGGTCCTGTTGTGTCCACTGTCTTCGACGCTGGTGGTGGCGGGTACCGCTGGTCACGTTATCACAGCTTCGATATCGTCCGAGCCAGTGAACAAAGAGATCAAAGCCGTCACCATGAACATCGTGAGCGACCGCGACGGTTTCGTTTGGAAAGGTTACGACCATCTGCCGGCGAGAACCGCCAGCATATCTTTCGCAGTTGGTTTCCAACCGCAGAGTCTTCTTCAATTGTACCCGCCGGCTGCGGTCACAGCCTTGGCTATGTATAGCGAGTGGGGACTGGTGGCTGCCGGCAACGCCCACGGTTTAGCGGTTTTCGATTATACCAGATCGAAAGCCGTCACTGTCAAATGCACTCTCAATCCTAATGGTACATACTTGAAAATACTCGAGACGGAATTTCCGTTTCGTGGCGTTAGGCATTTTTCTTTAGGCTAAATTTTACGTTTTATGAAAACGTGCGTTTCGTAGATCTCTCTGGGGCAGGGGACACGCCCATCTCCAGAAAAAAGTCCTTCAAAAAGTCCCTAAGGGAATCCTTCAGGAGGTTGAGGAAAGGAAGGTCGCAGCGTAGAATGAACGCCGGAAGTCCGACGAGAAACGCACCTCCGGAGAAGAAGGAAACGTAAGTTGCTTCTCTTTTCGCCAGTTGTGTATTTCTAACGTATGAATTGTTCGATTTTTGCGAGTCCGATGATCATGTTGTAATCGATTCGACAGCACGAGCGTTGCCTCTTCTCCAAGCGGCGAGCTCTCGCCGGTAGAATTGAAGTCCGTGGAAAGACAGGTGGAAGCAAGACCCGTAGACGACGCCCTTGGTTCGATGGTTCGATGTTTATACTTTGCCAGGAGTTACATAATCAGCAGTAAGCGCAACTTGGAAAATCTTGGAGACGGTATGTAATATCTTCTCAGAAATGTCGTTTAATAATCGTTTTGCTCTTTTACAGTGAGAAACACCACCCCCACGCTATGGGCAGGTACCAACAACGGCACGGTCTACGTTTTCACGTTAGCGATACCAGCGGGTGCCAGGCGGACAGAGGAGGATGTAAATTGTACATTAGGGAAAGAGATTCAATTGAAGCACAGAGCACCCGTGATCGCGATAACGATACTCGACGGGTCGAACGTCCCGTTGCCAGAACCGTTCGAAGCCGAGAAAGGCATATGCCCCGGGCCCGACATGGCGTCCCCGCACAGAGTAGTGATCGCCAGCGAAGAGCAGTTCAAAATCTTCAATCTTCCGTCATTGAAACCGTTCTGTAAATACAAGCTGACCGCGCACGAAGGTTCCCGCGTGCGGAAGACCGGCTTCGCCAAGTTCACCTATCCCGCGGAATCGACGGGCACTCACGAGGAAACCTATCTGCTGTGTCTGACAAACCTCGGCGATTGCTTAGTGCTCAGTATTCCAGAATTCAGAAGGCAACTGAACGCAGCTGCCATCAAACGCGAAGACATTAAGTGAGCATTCTTTTTCACATAGATTTGTCGAGCGTTGCTCAGGCTGTTCTAGCTCCTCGGTTAACAGCGTCACACCTTCCGAGGTCCGTTGTTTCACTTATTTCTACCGTTCCCTGTCTTTTTTTTGTAGTGGCATTTCCTCGTTGACGTTCACGAAAACTGGCGAAGCTCTGTATCTACATTCGAGCTCGGAGCTCCAGCGGATCAACTTGTCGGCGAACAACGAGTCGAAGATGCATTGCTCGCTGAATTTACCTCCGAACGCTAGGTCGCACACCAATAAGACCACCGGCAACGAGAAGGTGCAAGATCAAGGTGTCGTGGAGGGTGCAGCGGAAATTGAGGGCGAGACCCAAGGTAGCCAACCGGTCGCTCCGGTGCAGAGGACGATCACAGAGAACGGTATCGCCGGTTCCAGTGAGTATACTACGCGTTGACCGCTGTGGCTCCGCGTCGATCTTTTATATCTGATTGATTAATCGATAGATAAGTTTACGGATCGTCCATAGGAAAATGTTTAAACGTGCTACTACTAAAATACGCGTCAGGTAAAAGGCCATATTACGAGACAGATGCTAGAGACAAACATGATATTTTCAATGATTTTAAATCATTCAAAACATAAAATGCTGCGAATTTGTGCGTTATTCAATAGTCTTTGGTGTTTCCTGAAGTATAAATAATTTTTATAATATAATTTAAAAAATCTAAAAACCACTCTTTTTTCATATTTTAGTTTTTTATTCGTTTTTTTTATGAATAATATAACATTGTACATAAAATATTAAATAAACTGTAAAAAAAGTAATAAATAATTGTACATAAAATATTAAATAAACTGTAAAAGAAAGTAATAAATAAAACATCGATAAAACATAAATACAATGGGAAATCAATATTACAATAAATTAATGATTTTCGTAACTTAAACATTTAATCTATTTTGTTTGTTCTTTGATTTTTTGTTGTATTTCTTTTATTTTTTCCTGTAACTTTTTTCTTTCATTAGTTAATTTCAGTTTCTCCTGTTGGAGTTTCGTACTTCAGCTCGGAGTAAGCCAAGTAATTTTATACAGACTTGGAGAGGACGCTTCAACTTCATTTTTTCATATTAAATACATTAAATCAACATTAATATTTGTATACGTAGAAATTTGAAGGGTCATATTTTTATATAAATATAATTCTATTTAAATTTTGATATGCATATATTTATAATAGAATCCCCTTCCATTTTTGTTTTTAATGTCTCATAAATGGGGACATTGTCTGATAATACGGCCTTTTACTTTATAACCGCTTGCATATTTTGTAACCTGTGTATACATCTATGCATCTGCACATATATGTACGTGTCGCTTCGCTATCATCATCTCTGCGATTCATTAAACGATAGCTAGCCGCTATGTCGTAATTCACACACCGCCACGATATTAACACGAACGGGAGACGACACTGTATCCTAACTACAACCCCTGTAGTACCTATTCTTGAACACCTGTCTTTTAGCCGGTGACGAAGAATCTCCGAAGGAACCGTCCCTACGGCCAACAAGCACCAACGACGTCAACGGGGACGACGATCGTCAAGATTCGAGTTCGATAGGGGACATCACGATCGATAGCGTCAAGGATCATTTGCTGTAAGTGAAGACGCAATCGCCGAGCCCAGCTTCTTACTGTTTTTTTTTTCATTTTATACGCGCTACCAATGTTGCTTCCACGTTCGTTCACTCGGGCCAAAAATCTCTAGCCTCCTCCGCTCGAGGAGCTCATTGCCTTGGCAGCTCCGAGCGATCCCACCAATCGGACGATGCGATCCCGCGTAAATCGGGATACATATTCACCCATGCACACAAATACTCTTTTCCACACAACCCTTTTCAAATTCATCCGTTATTTCCATTTCCACACAATCCATTCATTCCGTTTTTATTTTCATTTTCATTTCTTGATCGAACAAGACCGCAATCTTTACAAATAACAATAGCGACGTTGTAAATAAACCTTCATGCATGTATCCGCGTGATTTTATTACTTGGAGTCATAGTTTGCATAGGTCCGCAAACATCGGTGTGTGTTTATCGACTGATTCTTTGGGAAAAGGTATCCGTGCCACTTTACCTTTTGCACAACATTCACAGGTGACGCGCGTCTTGCGGTCTTTCGCCCTTATACCCGTCGCTAGGCCTTTTTCGGCCAACTCCTTAATCGCGACCGGGTCTTGGTGCCCAAAACGCCGCACCGATGCCATGCATGCTGGCAATCCTGAGTGTGGTTCTTGTTTATGACATCGTTTACTGCACAGGCCTTTTCGACCGTCTTGAGCTCGTACAGCTCTGGAGACAGACATACGGTCGCCTGCAGTTTCCCATCCTTTAGAATTCGACACTTCTGTCCCTTGAAGTCAAGCCTGTATCCGTCTTTCGCAAGCTTCTTGACCGATAATAAATTACAGCCAAGGGTCGGAACGTACAGCACATTCTTTATGTGTATTTCTGAAACTTTCCCAGGATTGTCGACGTACCTCATAAAATTGCTGCTACAAGATTGTCAGGTAATTCTTGTCCGACAGCTGCCAGTTGATCGATATAATTTGAAAACGTCGCGATATGCTCTTCCATATCCCTGCCTTCCTTTAGAATCATTCTGCATGCTCTCTTTAGTAAAAATACCTTACTTGTCAGCGTAGCCTTTTGGTGATAGCTTTTTAGCGCTTCTCATGCCTCTCGTGCTATCCTCGCGGTCCTTATGTGCTATAAGTAACTGGTTGTCTTCTACCAGCAATCCAATTGTAGCACGCGCTTAGTCATCCCTTTTTGACCATGCAGCATCGATCGTAGTAGGGCTCTCTCCCTTCATAACATCCCACAAGTTGTCCTTTATCAGTAGGAGTTCCACCCTGTAGCTCCACACTGGATAATTTTCACCATTTAACTTTCGAATAGCGAAACGAAATCCCGCATTTTCTGCCACTGTGATTATTCCACTTTATGTTTCGATCTTCTTCAAACATGTCTTTAAAAGTCTTCAATTGTCTATATGTACATATTGTCTTTAATTGTCTTTGCACGATCACTTTATCTCACTGTTCAGCACTACACTCTGTGTCCTGGGCCCATAACCTATTGTAAATTAAACCTTTATGCATGTATCCGCGTGATTACAATGTAATGTACATATAAACAGTAAATGTGCGCTTTGACTTTAACGGGACTGTACTCTATCGCGACCCGCTCGGGCCGGCTTCTGCAACAGGACTTACTTTACGCCCCCGACTGGGTCCCACTGTTCCACTGCCCCTTATACCTAAACCCTTACTATATAACCTGTACTATGGCATCGCTGAATTCCAACAAGCGATATTGTCTGTTGGTGCGAGAAAGGAAACTTGGATCGTTGAATAAACGAATAACGAAAGTATGGTACAATCGGAGAATAGATCTGCGAGCATGTAGCGAGTCCTCGGTGTATCATAAGAAATCTCGAATACATACAGTACCAGAAATTAACTGCGCCCAGAAACTGGCTTCGTAACCACTTTATTTTGCTCTGCTAATGTGTATTTTCGTGTACTCGCCATTTTCTTGGCAGTAACAGCTCCCTTTTCAGAAACGCAACGTCTTCCGAAGAACTTCACAGTCGTCTTGCAGGACTTAAGATGGAAGTGACCTCGCGAACCTCGGAAATCTCCACGCAGAATCAGTCACTGGTCGTGAGGACCACCACCGTTGTTTCGCAGACGACCAACAACACCACCGCCAACGGAGAGATCGAAACGAGTCAAACGAACGAAACCCAACAGATGAACAGTGAGTGAAACTGTCGTTAACTCTCTGAGCCAACACACCACGAATTGCCGATCAGCAATTCAATTGGTTGTCGGTTAAGGTTCACCGGTCTACGTTCTGCAAATGAACAATTTTCTTTAGAACGAAATCCTTTTCATTCTCTCGAGAGCACAATTTTTTCAATGTTCAATGTACGTTTTAATCGAATATTTTCTAGGTCGTCGAATCTAACGATTTTTGCCAGGTTACGAATAATCTTGTATATCCATATGTAATCAAAATTTCACAATTCATCGGCCGCTTGATTATTATTGTGTTCGTCCGTTTTCTCTTCTTTCAATTCATCTTGTCCCCCCCATCGTTCTTCGTTATTATTTGTAGTACTTTTTGTTATCGTTTTGTTTCGTGCTATTTATTATTGCGCAGGCACTACTGTAGAGAGAGAGATACGCAGCGGTACCGAGACAACAACGACACACGCTACCATCACTCTGCCCCCAAACGTCGAGGTCAGCAAACGGCACTGAGTCTATTGCGAATAATTGGTGTCGGACCTTACCTCGATATTTAAAAAACAAAAACCCATCGATTAAAGCTTAGCAAATATTTGTCGGCTACTAACACACTAACAACGCCTATTCGCACCTAGATCCGTTAACGTTATAACTATCAATAAACAGTCAAAATTGCCATCCTGTACATTTTTACAAACACTGAAACAAAAGATGAGATCAATGGAAAAAGTAATGAGGTAGTTCTAGTATTAATATAATAAAATTTGAATAATACTATTTAAATCGTATGTAGAATTAAGCGATTTGGGGTAGAAATCAACTCTGCGTGTCCTATTCGGAAACTCGAGGTTTATGGTACCCGCACGAGCTGTTGACGCCGAAGGTAAAAGGGTCTCTAACTACCAAAACGTGATGTAACAAAAACTCTAAAACGCTCGCTAAGACGAGTAACGGCTTTTTGAAAAACAGCTGTGGAACAACGGGTTCCATAAACTCGCTTCGCGCGCCGATGGCCGCTACAATAACACGGCAATTTCGCAAACATTGACAAATGCAAGAAGTTGAAAGTGTATATTACTGTAATTCTCTAACAAACTTTTAATTTTCCTTTTCCATGAACTAATATCTTGTTGCGTAGACGTAGCGAAGCTTTTTTCTAACTAACAGGATTGTTGATAGACTTTGTATATTATTATTTAGAGATACGATGCCAGATTAGATTTTTCATGATGTGCTATCATATTGCAGATTAGGGCAGCTGACTTGGCAAACCTGGAGGTGACAACGACCACAGTGACCACGGAGAAATCGAAAGCACCATTGGCCAGGCCCGAAGAAGTTGGTTCTTAGAAATATCGTCCGAATTGTTCCCGCGCTCCGATCAAACAAATTTTTGATCACTCTGATTAGCCAGAGTCACGAACATAAAATTAGATGTTTTTACTTAACGAACTCACACGTGTACACAGCGGCGATAGGTAGAGTTTATAATATCGTAGTTGTTAAAAAAAAAACTTTAGATTTGTACGCGGCACTAGCGTTAGCCATATAAACGATAAGAAGAAGAAGAAGCCGACGAGCGAGCAAATTTTTCGAGTATTGTATAACGACAAATCGCTTAAGATGTACCAACTGCCAAAATCGTCGACTTGCTTTTGATTCCTTTTTAAAAAGAAAGAAAGAAAGAAAAAACAAGAAAATTTAGTCTTCGTCAGCGTATTTACAACACATCCGACCAAAAGAACAAAACAAAAAATAGATTTTTGTATCGAAAAATTTCGGCGGTTCAGTGGAACTAGGCCTAGCGAATTTTACCATAATGCATTTTTATTTTACGAATAAGCGAGGGAAATCTTTCTAGAAAAGATTAACAACGTTTTTTAAGATTGTTTTTATCTGGAACCAATTTAATGAAATATACGGTTTTCAAAAGAATGACTATTTTCTAACGACACGTAATTTGTAATGTGAAATCGGTGTGATCGAGAGACTTCGGTGCGTTGATAACGGATAACACCAAAATTCATCACAAATCGCGAACATGGCAGCCATATTTCTAAATAATAATAAAATTGAGGAAAAGGGGAGGCGACTTAAACCATTTATAGTATTTCGAATGTTACGGGCGTGTCGCGATCGAGGATAATAAAACTGTTGTGTAAAGAAAAAAAAGAAAGAGACAAATCGATACGCCTAAACGAATACAGAGATAGCTACTTAAGTAGTATTAACGATTGTAATAAGGAAAGTACAGAGAGATCGAGGAAGTGAAACGTATGACGCGACTATTGATGGCCATGATATGGAGGAAGACGAGAAAGAGCCGTTATGAAAAGAATATATTTTTTATTGACGTTGGTTAATCGTTAAGTTTTCCTCTTTTTCTACAAACGACCATGGTACAATGAGACTTTCTCTATCGAAAAGCATCGAAACAACGTCGTCGTTTAGTGGATCATAATCGAAAACAACCCATGTAAACAACACATTAAAAATGTATTTTTCGAAACAAAAAACTGTGCACTAAATTAAAACTATCAACCTAACGGGAAACATTCTAAGCCCGAAACGCCCCCCGCCAACCCTCCCTGTTTATAACAAAAAATTCTTTAACATTTCACTTACGATTCTATCGCAACAATTCGCCAAAATATCACCCGTACATTTTAGCAAGGGTTGTTTCCGTTACGATCCTCTCCATTGATCGAATCGAATACAAGAGGGGAAAAAAGCAAGGCAACAATGCTTTTTATTAGCGCGCGTGTATTCGATCTTTTAGGTAAAGAAGCCACCAATTGTTGTGTTATTATTTGGTGGAGGACAATTCTACATATTAGTTTTTGCGTGCGGGATTAAGTCGTAAAATTCCACGAATCTACCAGCATGTATCGTTACAGCGATAGAACAAAAATATTCGTACACTGCGGATTGTGCTTTTCAATCGTTGGCAACGGATTCGATGCGATGCTGTATCAACCATTATTTTATTCATAGGAATTCAGCCTTTCTATCGTATTGCCCACAGTACTTTTGGCGTCTAGCGAATTGATCTTTCTATTCGATTATATTTGGATGCATATAGAAATTGTATCGTGGTAGCGGCAGTAGCGTTGCGCGAGAAAATGATGTCGATTCGAACCGAGAGGATGCAGTGCACGTATACATTTTTTTCTGTCGCTCGTATAGCAATGTATAACGTAGTTCCGATGTCTGTTCCCGACGGTGCAGACTATATTTTTTAAACCACCCACACTATTTTCGATCTCACGCCGACATTTTTAAGCGAACACGTAACTCCATTCCTCGGAGCGATTTCGTATTCGGATCGTTGTTTTGCAAATGCGTATCTTGCTAAGGAGCAAGTTCTTTCGTTCTTTTTCGATTTTGTTTTCGCCGTACGCGGAAAGAACGCACGAGCATAGAGAGATATACATATATCCTGAAATACATTTCCATTGAAAACGACAGACTGACGCGCGGAAAGAGGCATATCCGTTTCTCTTGCATTTAATCAATACCATTCACCGGCGGATCAGAACAAAAACTTTTCTTCGCCGTTTATCGTATGTCTCTCGAGTCCACGCGCACGTTCAAATCGCCGTCGAGTTTATTTTTAATGAACCGTCCGACGACGGGACATCGACGGCCGGACAAAAGGCGGAGCTGGGTCGGTTCCGACCCGCAACAAAGTTTGCTACCCACGCATACGACGCCGCTTCGTCGCATTGTATCTTGATATTTCAAACTACATTTTTATAATGACCT
This sequence comes from Lasioglossum oenotherae, assembly GCA_028455765.1. Classification (NCBI taxonomy): domain Eukaryota; kingdom Metazoa; phylum Arthropoda; class Insecta; order Hymenoptera; family Halictidae; genus Lasioglossum; species Lasioglossum oenotherae. The sequence goes on along the minus strand of CM052294.1, from coordinate 15,359,890 downwards.
TTTCTTTATCGTATTAATTAAATAATCGATCACCTGGCTCCACCCAGGAACTCGGAACGGTTATTAAAGCGATAAACGCGAGGCCTTTGTAGATAGATATTTTTTCATTATTCGTTCTTTCTACTATTCTTCGCGAAGAATTCGATGTTATACAATTGGCTACAACGGTGAAAATCCCGTTGATTCGTTTCAGCGCTGCGGTTGACAGTTAAGTAATCCCGTTTACTTAGTACTTAATGCGTGTCGCTACGCTTGTAACCATGTTTGTAGCCAATTGTACAATCTATCCCATAGATTAAAACGTTTCTCTCGCTTCTGTTTCTGCTTCGAAACAAATTCTGAATACGAATCTTAATCCCCGATCGACAATAATTCGAAGAAATTTCTATTTTAAACGAATTCACCCGTGTCCGTGATTCTTGTAATTAAATTTCATATCCTAGGAGAGCTGGTTACGTGTACTGTGCTTTTAGATCATCCTAAAGTTAATTTTTTTTACTCTAATTGTAAACTATATTAACGAGGCGAAGTAAACGCGTAAAATAAGATATCTAAGAATGTATGAGAAAAATATGTGCTTCTGCTAATTGTACAATTCATTGGTTTTTTACCTTGATAAAATATTACACACTGTACACAGTGGATTGTCCAAACACTGCCCTAAATATTTCCTACTTGTTACTCTGTCTAATATTTCATTACACCGATACTTACATACAGAATGTCTGTTTAAAAAAATATATATATATATATATATACAAATGATTATTAATGTTTTGTTTTGTGAAAACAAATTATAATACATATATATTTATCTCGAGTTATTTTATGCTACTTAGAAAACTTGGAATCCCATGCATTTAGTTTACCTCGCTTTAAAGCAGATTAAGTTTGTATTTATAAAGAATAAGCATACACAAGTTGACAAACTAATAATAAATATTGACTAGAAAGTACCAAATATGTATTACACTTTTTCAAAACGTTATTATTACATAATTTTTGCAAACGATCTAATGTATTTTGTACGTATAAATCTGTCTCATCGATGTTCTACCTTCCTTTTAAAATTAAGCAAAATCGAAATTTCAAACAGCAGATTCAAGATTTTATCAGATTAAAAATATAATGAAATTTTAATTATATTTTTTGAGAAATTATTTGCTAATTAAATGATATTTTTCCAGCTCAAGAAAATCTTTAGTATATATTATTAATAAACGAATTAATTAACATTAATATGTAGAGTTACTGCGCAGATCTCGGTTAGTCGATGTAAAACGTAAATGTTTTCATACCTCGAACTAAGATTGACAACAGTGTATTGTTGTGCAATTGAAATATTTGCTTGGGACTATTGATTAATCGTGTTGCTATTTCATCATCTATTCGTTCAAATGGCTTGGAAAATCCACGCAATACGAACGTCGGATAAAATCTTATTTATCTTTGTAATATATAAACGCATTTTTTTTAACAATGCGATATCTTTTCTCGGCAACCTATAAATATATAATAATAATAATATAATTAATATTTAACAACGACATCTCTGTCACGCTTCTAAATTTGTCCAACGTTCATTAAAACACGTAGTATAAAATACCGTTCAAATAATTATTCGGAGCACATGTTTGAATAGTATGTACTGTTATCTTCTAATCGAACTGCCAACTCCGTGAAACAGCAAATTATCTTCTAACCTTCGCATATTATATGTATATCTTGTAGAAAAAAATTGGAATAATTTTTCTAAAATAACACGATGATAATATGAAAATCTAAAAATCGAAATTCGCAATATCGAATCGTAAAGCCTTGGGAGCTGAAAATCTTTAATCGGTGTTGCTGAAAAAACGAACAGGCATGGGATCGCATGAGATCAAGATTAATTCGAGTCGTGTTCGCCAGATGACGCACGAGTTTTTCAGGTGTGGCGGAAGTGGGGTCGCTCATAATCTTGAGCTTTTCAATTTTTGAATTTTCAAATTATTCCAGACGCGAAATTGGAGATTTTTCGGAGTACTGTTTGAAACACGGAACACGGACAAGCTACAACGATTCGTGGAACACGAAATTTCTCATTTGTTTATACCACCGGGCAGCGTACTATAAATAATTTCATGCTGTCAATTTGAAAGTGTATGTATCTTTAAAACCAAATCTTGAATATTCCTTCGCTATCCTTTGCTAAGATAAATCATCGATTGCAATTAACAATGGAAAATAGTATTTTAACCGTGGTCACTCGAAAGACATGTACAACATCAGTTTTACAATTAATCGAAAGATGTCGGACAGTGGCAATGAATTTACCTTTAAGCAGAAACTGGATTATAAATAGTTGACTGATAGCGAGATAGATCTTGGAATATATAAGCACGCATTTTCGTAATCAAAATTGAAAAATTCAAAAACACCGGAAAAACAAATGATCGCTCGCGGCCTGACTTCCGCCGCACAGTGCACAGGCGTGTCGGAGTCGGAGCACGTTCGGGTGTTCGTGCTCGGTCGCAATCGGTCGCGATCACTCGGGCGACGTCGGGGGCCGGGGGTCGGGTGGCGGTGAGCGTGTGCGACACTTGGAATACGGACACGGACACGGACTTGTCCAGTAAACGACGTCGTAGAAAGTGAGCGAAAGTGATATAGAGTGTAATGATAAATCGCGCGAATGTTTATTCGTGGATCGGTGGTCGGTGGACCGTTGAAACGCGAACGTGAAGAATACGGAGGGATCTGGTACGCGGGTCAAAGGTGCGCTGGTCGAGACAGAGCGCGCGCGAGAGAAAAAGAAGAGAGGGGTGAAAAGGATCGAATCGGTGTGGTCGGTAGGACGGCCATAACTGGTGTTCTGCTGCTCGGTCTCCGTTGGCGATCGACGTAGCGAAAGGGCAGATGCCCTTACCCGGTTCGCGTTCCCATTCGCGGGTACTTGGCGCTGTACAGCCCGGATCGACGTACTCGGCTAGATCCGGTGTTAGCGTTGGCCGTCGTCACGGCTGGTTCTCGTGCTTACTAAACTCGCGAAATACAAAGACGAACGGTCAGCCGCCCCCCGTGGGGGGCAATCGTCTCGGACTCGGACACGACAATCTTGGCCCTGTGATCGGTGATAGTGCTCCCTGTCGCGGTGATCTCTGTCTGGCAGTGACGAGTGTGACGACGGAGACGGAGACGGAGCCAGCGCCGTCAACAACAACGGCGACCACCAAAACGATCGCAGCGCCATCGACAGCGCGGCCGCCATCGCACCGAGAAGTGGCAGCAGCACCACCACCGCGAGCACCAGCGATTCCTTCGAGGAGAGAAAGACGAAGAAATGCCCGTAGGTCCGCGAACGGCGACGCGATTAAACATGGAGGCCCCGTCCGGTTTGTAACACGGTGGCCAGGTCTCGTTTAAATCACCGCACCACCACCAACGGAGCCTCTTGTGCGAGAGCGCTCCTCGAGTCGGGGCTGCCTAAAAGTCGCCTTTCCTTGCCCCGTGCTACTTTTCTTCGCGAGGGCCCGCGAGCCTCGAGGATGGAGCTGCGCGTTGGTAATAAGTACCGGCTCGGACGGAAAATCGGGAGTGGCTCCTTCGGCGACATTTATCTAGGTAAACTTCTCTCTGTTCGCCTCATTCGCCTGTTTTCCTTTTCGACGTTTACCTTTTACTTGTGCTCCTTCTCTTCCCCTTCCCCCTCCCCTCCTCTCTTCTCCCCATTCCCTCATCCTTGCTTTTCCCCCTACATACACGTTATACTCGCATAGACGCACGTACACACCGTATACAGACCACCTACTCTACATATACATAGTTTGCTACATACCTATTTGCCCTACGCCACGCATGAACGCGCCAACTCCCCCGTTGTACACGCGTACACGTTTTTCTCCTTGTTCTTTTTTATCCCGTTATCTATCTGTCTGTGTCTCTCTCTCTCTCTCTCTCTCTCTCTCTCTCTCTCTCTCTCGCTATTTTCTTTCTTTCTATTTACCTTCGCCGTCTACCCCCTCCCCTACCCACACCGTTCAGATGTCCTGCTCTACTGATTTTTGGTTTGTTTTGTTACGGTAACCACGCGTTTGTGACCGGACCTTATCTGGCTTTTTTCTCGTTGTTTCTCCAGGTACCAACATCTCCACTGGCGAAGAAGTCGCCATCAAGCTAGAATGCATAAAAACGCGGCATCCACAGTTACACATAGAATCGAGGTTCTACAAGATGATGCAAGGAGGCGGTGAGTAGAGTTTTTTCGGCTGGTAACCACGTCGTCCCGTGGTATGTCGGTCGCGGCTCACGATTATATTTCGAAACTCGGCCGTTGTCGGACACGAACAGTCAGAATTTTCAGTTTGTTTGTTGGACAGCTGGTTGAGCCTCCTGGCCACTGAACCTTCTCTCTCTGTCTCGCTCTCCCACCCCGTCGTTTTGTCCCCTCCTGCTCCCCACCGTTCCCCCACCCCGCTATGTTACTCCTTTCTTCCCCTACCGAGGTCTCTGTTCCTCTTTGTCACAATGTAATATGGACTTTACCGTTTTAACGATTACATATTTCTGTTGGAGTTTTAGCATTGCACTCGTGTAAATGTTTACTTTACAACTCGCCGGTAGACCGATGTTGTTTTTGCGAGATTATGACTCTTTGAGAGTAAACTTGTAGGCACAGGTACATCCGAATTCTACATTTGTTCGTATCGCCGAATTGTTCGAAAAAACAATAGAAAACCTTTAGCGGAATTTATTAGGGCGCGCACTCTTGCGTACTTTAAGTAGTCGCTTGTATATGTATGTATGTATAGACTTTATAGCATAGACGAGTGTATTTGTCTCTTTGTTTCCGAGTAAATATTTGGATAGTCGATAGCCAATGCTGGAACAATAAGCCCTTGAATTGTATTAAAGTGTTTATGGATATTTCAGGTGTATTTTTGTCATTCGAACATTTGACTTTTTTGACCAGTTTGCGTTATTGTACTAGATATTTCTTTTTATGCAAATCATGTAAGGCTGTTTCAACAATGGATGACCCTCAATCTATTTAAAGCAGTGCATATGGTATTGTTGTAGCAAGAGTTCTTCCAAGAGGAAGGTCGCACGAGTATTACTTTGCGACAATATAATATAGTTACGTTATTCGAGTTGGTTAAATATTTATAACTGGCAGATACAGAAAGTTTCGTATTCTTCTAACTGATTTAGAGACTTAACATAAAAAATTTATTAAGCATATTATCTCGATAAAGTATGATTATGTTTTCTGGGTAAAAAATGCATTTATCCTGTAAGTCTAATTGTGACTAAATCCGGTATACATAATTGTTAACGATTTTGGTTGTGTGTTTCATTGCAATCAACAATTTTATTGTAACGTTCCAGTTGGAATACCCACGATAAAATGGTGTGGCTCGGAAGGTGACTATAACGTGATGGTAATGGAGCTACTCGGACCATCTCTGGAGGATCTATTTAATTTCTGTTCGAGAAGATTTTCTTTAAAAACAGTGTTGTTACTCGCCGATCAATTGGTAAATAACAAATATATTACCTTTGTAGTATCAAAAACTGTCTTGAGATAATTGAAAGATAAGAGTTTCTCATCCTGTTATAGCACGTGTTTATACGTAGATGAGGTTTATCGATTCATGACTCGCTACTTCGCAATAAAAAATTCTATAGTTTCCAATTCACGACTTCTCGTTATGCGTTTTTCAAATAGTTATATAGTCTGCTCTTAAAACTCTATCTTCGATTCCATGTATTTACGGTAGCTATGCAAGCGCAGTGCATTATGCTGTTCAAAGTTCACAGTCTGATTATATGCAGTATTCCTTACTCTTGTTCTCCTTTGGTGAAACGAATTACAATATGGGTAACATTCTTATCAGCGAACACAGTCGGTGGCTGATAATAGAGCTCGACGGTCTCAACAAAAACACTGTTTTAAAGTAATAGCTGGAACGAGCGAGGAAAATTTTACTTCTGAGAAAAATGCTTCTGGCGAAGGACTATTTTGGTGTCTGTCTAAATGTGGACCACGCTTGAAAAAAAAACAACCACATCCCTGAAAAGTTTCTTTCGACAAGATATCATGGATTTCCACCGAACAATTCGCGCATTTAATACTAAATCTCAGTAAAGTCATTCGGCATGCGAAAAATACAAAAAAATAGGATGTAGTAACTGTACGCCGATGTTCAAATAAACCAGTTTTTTAACACTAAGCTTACGCAGCACTACAAATACAAGAATCATCGATCTCGAGAAATGACTATTGTTGTACAAATGTTTACAAGATGATGCTATGATGATTCTTATCTTTTTTGTCCCCAGATAAGTAGAACGGACTACATTCACAGTCGCAACTTCATCCATCGAGACATCAAGCCAGACAATTTCTTGATGGGACTGGGCAAGAAAGGAAATCTTGTGTACATTATAGATTTCGGGCTGGCCAAAAAGTATCGCGACGGCCGCACTCACAAACACATACCCTACCGAGAGAACAAAAATCTGACGGGAACAGCTAGGTTCGTTGATCGATCAACTAGACTATTAAAAAGAAATTTTTCAACTCTCTTCCTAATCTGGAGGCTTACCGAAACGATTCTTTTGTCCACGAACAGATACGCAAGCATTAATACACACTTGGGAATTGAGCAATCACGGCGGGATGACCTCGAGTCTCTGGGATATGTCCTGATGTACTTCAACAGGGGTAGCTTGCCCTGGCAAGGCTTGAAAGCGGCGACCAAGAGGCAAAAGTATGAGCGTATCTCGGAGAAGAAGATGTCCACGCCTGTCGAGGAGTTGTGCAAGGGTTATCCTGGTAAATTGACAAATCGGTAGACTGCGAATATACTGCATTGCCTATGTTTTCTGCAAAGGCTATATTATATCGACTAGGACAAAATAGAATTTTATTTATTGGAAAAATGATTGAAAGAGGAAATAGATTTCCGCGTTTCAGCTCGAATATATCTTTTACCAAAGTAACTGCCTCGTTTATTGCAGTGGAGTTCGCGTCATATCTGAGGTATTGTCGAGGGCTGCGTTTTGAGGACAGGCCCGATTACTCGTATCTTCGGCAACTGTTCCGGACGTTGTTCCACGGACAAGGGTTCACCTACGACTACGTATTCGACTGGAACATGTTGAAGTTCGGGAACGTGAGACAACCGACGTTGCCGTCGGCGCAACAGGCGCCGATGCACTCGCAACAGACGAACACGGGGCTGCCCTCCGGGACCAATAACGATCAGGAACATCGATCAAGGTTGGTGTTCGACCGATCCGAATTAAGCAGGACCTCCACGCAAACGCCCCGCATACGAAATCAGACGTGAACATGTCGGCGGTCGCGCGCTACCGTCATGCCCACCGTCCTTCCATGCGTATAAATAGCATGGTCATTTCATTACCCAGCGGTATTCTATTTTCGGCGGCTGGGTCAATGAATCGGGAAATATACTGGTTCGAACAACACAAATAATCGAATACAAGGAATCCTTTGTTTCAGACTTTTATTCCTTTTCTTTCTATTTCTAACGACCCCTTAATTTCGAACCAGAACAACCTCGAGATCTTCCGGAAGATCTCTTGGTATTGTTTCTTTTTTCTTCGGTTACAGAGATAGATGCGTTTGACTGTAGCGCATGTATTTAGAGACCCTGTGTTTAGAGGTGTAACGATACTCTTACAAGGACTGGAAGGTATAACCCTTTGCACTTAATTTTTTTTCAATAGGAACCACGGTTAGAATTACTCTAGATCGATTTCGTTTTGTCGAACCGACACGAAGTTACACAATTGTAACTTGCGAATCGTACATGGATCAAGATTTACCATATTACATATACGGTATGTTTCTTTTCGTTTGCACTCGAAGCGCAAAGGATTAATACTACGCCCATCTGCGAGTCATGTTGTTACTAGGGCTAACGAATATCACGATTATTATTATTATTGTTATTATTACTACTATTATAAAACATATAAAACTCGAATTCATTTGTAAGCGATGATATATCGCCTTCCGATATGTACATATGTGCGAATAAAAGACAGTGAAGTACGATCCATGTGAATTAATTGAATTTTCATACAATCACCGGTTTGGTAACAACATGATGCGTTTAAAGATATCTGCACATTGCTGCGAATGCTCGAAGAATCTGCCACTTGAACGACGTTGTTCGTTTAGGGTGATGGGAGTAGGTCAAGAACATACCAATTGGTCAATCTTCCTATGATATTCAGTAGAATCTTTCAGTTTGCAGTGAATCGGATGTTATCTGAAATCACTGATTCTTTATCTTGGCAGATTTGATAGTGATTTTATTCGTTTGATAAAAATATTTGAATCTATTAAATGTATTTTCTTTTATTTTTGAGGGTTAACTTGTTGCGATGTCTATAGAGTAGCTTGATCGTCTGATAACCGTGTTCGTTGCAGGCCCTACACGCGGCAGTGTCTAGCGAACGCGTCGGTGACGACGGTGGTGGGTCCGACGGTGGGCACGACCTCGAACCTGAGAAGTCTGCGGCAGAAGCGTGAGGCGATGGACGCTCTCCGTGATCAGGACAATCAGGAGAAGATTGACCTGCAAGGTAAAATACAGTTCTACCAAAAATTATCGGTTAGCGGTCAGCAGCAGCAACAGCAGGCGATCGGTGAGCGAAAAACGCAGCTCGTAGTTAGTCACGCGCAGCCAGGCGGTAGCGAGATCGTGCAGCAACGTTCGACCCCGTGTCAGTTCAGTACGTTCAAATCGTCCCCGGTTAGGGTAACGCAAAACGTCGTGTCCCTGGACATGTCCGGCTTGAGTCTGGGACAGCGGGACGCGGTCGCGTCGCCTAACCGCGATTATCAGACGGTCAGCCGATTGCGCGAGCCGAGTCCCCAGCTGGAGAATCGCCGGTGTTCCTGGTACACGGTGGGCAAGGACGCAGATCGCGAAGTGGTGACGTTCCATGGCAGCCCGGAGACCAAGCGCGATCGCAAGGAGGATCGCGCGGCTTCCGCCGGCTCTTTGAATTGCTTCGGCAGCGTTGATAGAGACCCCGAGGACAAAAAGAGAGGTTGTCGACGAGCGGACGTGCGACGTCACTCGGGAAACGTCGAGTACCTCGACAAAGAGACCGAGTTCTTCAAGAAGATCATCCTGAACGACTCGTCGAAGCCCAGAAAGAACTTCTCGTTCGCCAGCAAAGAGGAGAAGGCTCACAGAAGTTTGGAGTCCATGGACCGGAGCGTCGACCTGTCCCGCCTGAACAGACTGGTGCTTCTGTTCGACGATCGGCCCAAAACCTTGTGCAACCGTAAACTGTGGAGCCTCGACTACTCGCAGCGGTCAAAAAAGTCGATCGACACCTCCGCGAACAAAGCGCCCCCCCAGCCGAGGCGGCCGAATTTCTTCCAGCGCGTCCGACGTGGCTGGCATTTTTTACTCAAGCAACGAAGAATCCGGCGACGGAATAAATACGAGCGGCCGCAGAGCGTGCAGGAGAAGTGCGAGTATTTTTTACAGAAGTACCAGAAGAACGAGTTCCTCGTGCAGAGCACGGCGGCCACGGACACGGAGGAGATCGTCGCCAAGTCGGAGGACAGCACGTTTCGCGTGAAGAAGGACAACGAGGAAGACAATTTGCTCGATGGAGACGCCACCAGTGACCTCGATAAGGAGCCCGAGGCGAGTCCTTCAATCGGCAACTGCTCGCCCGACGGGTCCAACGATCGTAAGAATGGCAATGGCAGCAACGCAACCTACGAGACCAAGCCTCCGGATTCTCCTAGCAACGCTCAGGACGGTTTCAACGGGAACAAGGAGGCTGACGTTGGATACTCGACGAGCCAATTGGGCAAGCTCTGCCTGCAGAACATGCAAAACGCTAATCGTAACGACGTTCTCTACTCGCACGAAGTCGCTGGCAACGACAAGGAGGGACAACAGTTCATGGACTGGATCGACAACATGAAGGGCACCGTCAGCCTCGGAACGAACACCAGCGATTCGCTGGGACACGGAAAGATGGATCGGAACCTGACGGATATTCTAACGGGTATCTTGCTGGATATGTTCATCTGCATCTGCATCTAAGTGATATCTAGCTGTCCAACGCACCACCGACCGATCTACGTCCCGCAGGTCCTTTTCTCCGTATGTTATGCTTGAATTGGTTTCGTCGGGATTTCGGCCTCTCTCCCTCCCTCCCTCCCTCTCAACCATACGTATATATTTTTCTGAACTATTTACGCTACCTATATATATATATACACACGGAGGTTGCACTTTGAGAATAATTTGGCCGCGATAGCGACGTACAACTAACGGAACCGACTCCTCTTCTCTTTCTCGCGCGAGAGCGGAGGCTCGATTCTTTATACGCGACGCGTGCACCCTCGCATACCAAACCGCAGCGCCTAACGTATGTTAGAAAAGGGAACGTTCAACGATACCGCGACGATTGTATTCGATTTCGGAGGTAGATAGGTGGTGGACGGTGAACACCGGGGTAAAAGCGAAACCGGAAAATTCGATCGCCCTACGATCTGTAGGAAGGAAATCCTGAAACTCGTTGATCGGATTTCAATCTTTCGAATTTTCCAAAACAGAATCGGACGGGAGAAATTGTCGATTGGTTACCACCAGGTGTTCGAAGATCGATTTGGCCGAGCCTTACACAGTTAGCTTTACTAAATAATACCACTGTTTTTCCGCGGCATTTCACAGCTGGTTACAAAAGTATCTTCCGTTGCTCGGAGTCGACGAGCTCTCGGGTTCGTCAACATTGATTCGAAAACTTTGTGTTATCGAGAATCGTAGAAGAAACGAAAGTGTCTGTTGTTCTTTCGCGCGTGACTCGTCTGTACGTCTTATTTATTTTAAAACGATAGCCTCTTCAAATCTTCCTGAACGCGTTTTAAAACATTAACGATTCGAATTTTGAAATCGTTTCGATAGTACGTGTGTCGTAATGTTATGCGATTTATCCAGCTATTTTTGTAACCAATTGCGTCGAACATTGTAAATTAACCGAGGCGTTTATTGTCGTTGTTTCTGCTAATCGTTCGATCGCTTCACGAAAAATAGGAGAATGGAGGATTCTCTGTTCGACCCGTTGACTCGCGTCGCCATTGGCGAAAATCAGTATTACTCGAAGCATTCGGTATGGACGAGAAAAAATTGTTGAAAAGAAAATATTCCTCGATAGTCAACGCGTCGAACGAACACGTCGATATTGTTCGATGGTAAGCGTGTTAACTTTTCGAAGCGTGGCAAAATTGATTCGAATTTGGGAATGATCAATCCCCTCGATGAAGAGTTAACGAGTCGTGTCGTCGCGTTCGTTTGGTCTTTTTGTTTTTCGGTATTTCGGCTGGATTCGATGAAAGAAGGACCGGATATGTACGAGAGAATCGGACGCAGAGGAGGCGCTTCGCAAATATCGTTCATTTGTGTTTCGTTTCATTTTTAGCGGTGTTATTGCAAATATCACGTTTCGTTTCCATCGTCGAAGAAAAATCGTTCTTTCGTTTTTGGTCAAGGATTTGCAAATCAATTTCTTTCACAAGTTCGATAATTTTGAACAAGGAACTTCTTAGTTTTACGATCAATTTATTAAATACTAGTCATTCCTTACAACTCATTTATACTTTACGCAACATTAAATTATAATGTTTTCTTATTTACAATACTCTAATCTCGTTCAAAGATATAATATTCGTAGATAGTTCACACAATGGATTAGCGCGCATCGGAAAATATCACGTGTCGTAAGTTTTGCACACAGCTTCACACCGATCAATTGCACACTGCCATTTTTTACGACCAATTGTACTCCCTTTACAAACCTAGCGGTAAGAAGGAAAAGTAACGATGAAAGTTGCACGTGATATTTTCTAGAAAGCTTTAATAATTGAAAATTGTCGGAACTGCCGTATGCAAAAGTAGATGTACTTTCGTGGGAGATTATTAATTACATGAATTCATGCACACACGTTGCAGTGGAAACCAAACGAAACCTCATCGAACGCACTGTCGATAAATTAATAATATTAAGAGACCACTGCCACTTCGACAGGTACTTTTAGTATTAAGTTAAGGAGAGAAAAAAAGACTACTCATTTTTCACATTTGTCACAAGTGCATAAAATTTCGAGTCCATTCATTTTTGAAAGAACGTAGAGCTAATCCTCGCGTACGTTCCTCTCGTATACTTTTCCCCGGCAACCGATCGTGATCGACAACGCAGCGAAGTTTTCCGAGATGTCCGGACAGGTTACCAAAGCTTAGATAGTGTCCTAATTTTTCTACGCTCTAATTACGATCTCAAAGACTTCGCTCGTCTGACAAACGGTAGCAATCGATCCCAACGATCTTTCGGGGATCTGCGAAACGATCGACTTCATCGAAAAAAGCTGGCTGGATCCCACGTACGTACACAGTGACGAGAATATAAACAGGTGATCGCTTATCCATATACAAGTACAATTCAATTACGTTGCCACAAGTTAGATTTCGTTTGCATGGTACACCGTTCGGAGATGCGCCGATTAATTCTTTAACAATTTACTTAATCATCGATTGCTTAAGCTTAAGCTTCCGTTTCTTTTAATTCAAGAAAATTTCAAGATCACTTGTTACTTTGTACAACGATTTTCCCTATTTATAATCTCGCCGCAGTCTATCTATGTATACAAGAAAGAAACAAGAAGTCGTCGTTCCCCTTCGTTATCACGCATTTCTTCATTCATGATTGTCGCTTGTCCCAGAGAATTCTTCGTAATCGCGTGTCTATTTGTAATCATTCTGTTTTTTATTGATAGTAACGATGATGATGATGATGATTATGATGATGATGATGCTGATGGGAAAGTAGCAAATAAACGTTTTTCCATTCAAGGACTGGTCTTCTTTATTTATTTCACCACATGACATTGTCGAATATCCTTGTCAAAATTGTATTTTTTGTTTTCTCACTTGGCTTGAATGGAAAAACCAAAATTGTACGACACGTCTCGAATCCAGTCACGCCGCGGATCATCTTTTTCTGGGATTCGTGAGAAGAGGCTTCCCGGAGCTCGTCCGATTCGATCCGAGCGGGGAATCCACTTGTGTTTTGCGAACACATTTTCTTTGTCAATTCCATCGCATCGTCTGTCCTCACGAAGGCGCTGCTCTTTTTACCGTTCATCGAGCGCCTTTTCTCGTATCATTGTACCACAATCTGCCAGAGAGAATTTTTTCCATTTCAACCGCCAAGCGTGAAAGATCGTCCATTGATCCTGTGCTCGTCCGTTGTGGCCTCTTCGAAGTTGAGAAAATTCGCTTTCAAGCTTCCTACACAAATCTTAAAAGTAATTCTTTTCAGAAAGAATCGCACGTTTACGCAAAATTTGTCCATTAAATTATTTCGGGATAGTGGAGTTTTTTATAAGAAATTTCTAGTTTCGTTCTAAATATTGGAGAAAAGTTGCAATGCGAGAAATCATACTGAACTTCGCGGGGACCATGTAACAAATTGCGAATATCCTTGAGCGGGTGCGTTAATTCAATTCACAAATAAGAATTGCGAGATTTAGATGAAATTATAATTAAAGACACGTTCTACTGTCATGGCTTCGACGAATCGGTCTTTCTTCGCTTTTCTTATTATATTTCCAAAAGAGAAACGATTGAAAAGTAATCTTAAACGCGCGAACCCTAGAATTATTCTATTCATCGAATTTTCCCAAAGAAATCGGGTTTTCTGGCCGTTAGAGTAGGAATCCGTTTGAAACAATACCGAACGAACGTGTCCTTTGACCCGCGCCGCGCGCCGTCAGAAGCGTGTAACCATCTTGCAACTAATTGGAGCGTCGCGCACAGTGGATGCAACTCCCAACATACCAACAGTGGTCATTCAAGACGCGCGCTTTTGCAATGCGAGCACCGTGTTCTCCAGTTTCTTATTTTTATTCTGCGTCGACCAGAGCTACCGCACGAATGCGAATGCGTTTCGACACTCCTCTTCTCTCGGGGGAACGACCGGACCGTTCCGCGGAGAATTCCGCAGGTTCCCGATTTATGGCCTGCGTCAAACGAACAACGCGATACAAAACCATTTTCGCAAGACAATAGACTAGATGCCAAAATACAAAGAAGAAATTACACTTGAACATAACGTTAGTTAGTTTATCCTGTAATTTACGGTAGATAGAGTATATCGCGCGTCGATGATTTTCGAGGCACTTGCCGATGTATCATACGATCTGTTATTTTCTTACTGGTCTATTTCAGTGACGGGCTTGCCCGGCCCGGAGCGAAGGGTCAGCATGAGGCTGCACCGTAGGGACGCAGCCGCAGCTGCGGGCGAAATGCAGCCGAAGTCCAAGTGAGTTGCTATATCACGCAAGCAAGCAGTATCATCGCCGCGCTAAAGCACCTAAGTATAACTCGCTCTTTGCCTAGCATTTAGGGTGTGGTCTTTCGCTGTATGTGGCTTCGTATAACCGGTTGTACCGTCTCGGTTCCTCTCGATCTTGTCAATTCGAATCGTCGCGCGTCGGTATATACATATTAGGGCTGTTACTTTCCTTCGAAGGACGAAGTTTTCGAAGCTTCGATTTCAGGAACTTCGAAGGTGATGAATAGACTGCGGATTTCATGCATTTATGAAACAAATACAAGTAAAAGTACAATTTAGAGCAGTGGACGTGTTAAAAATATTCAAGGACATCAAGGTATCAGTTTCAGTTTAATAGGATAATTAAAAGAAGAATACAATTTTTATCTGGCTCCTGTGTTCTGCAATCAATGCGAACATTTTTTATTTGGCATAAAGATCCGCTGTCTAGTGATGAGAATCGAAATTCGAACCTCCGTAGTCATTTACACTGTCCAACAAATTTCAACTTTCTTTTGTTTTCCCTAATTACTTAATTAATTTCCTAATTAATTAATTATAGAGTTTTCTGCGCTGATTCCGAATCCGCCCTTAATTTTTCTACTGGACGCTCAGTTTTTGAAAATCATGACTTTGAAAAAGAACGTATTTTTCAACTTTAAACAAATATTATGATGTTAAAATAATCATTAAAGACGGAGAGACACCACTTTGGCACCAATTTTTGAGAATATTTTTCAATTTATCTGAAAAAATAAGGGTCCAGCGGAAAATCGAACTATACCACCGAGAAACCACCCTTTCAAGTCTGGAACATCGACGTTTTCTTCGAACCAGAAAACAAAATATCTTCGTCCGACATGAGTTGCCGCCAGTGGCGCTCACCACTAGAACGGGCGTTCTCCGTACCGTATCCTGTTTAAACAGGTTTAAACAATCATAATGTATTAATATTGGATATTACTGTATCCGGGGAAGTCTACTGAATCTTTTGCTGTAAAGAACAATTCAATATCTTTTATAATAACATCATAATATTTGTTTATAGTTGAAAAATATGTTTTTTTTCAAAGTCATGTTTCTCAAAAACTGTGCGTCTAGGAGAAAAATTAAGTACAGATTCGGAATCAGCGCAAAATACTCTATAAGAACCACCCAACAGTAATTGTGGAACTAATTTACTGTCGAACAGTGTTATTAGAGGTTTAAAAGAACAGGAGTTTCGAAGCTTTGAACTTCGAAATTTCGCTGCTAAGTAAGTTATATTTCATACAATTACAGACACTACTACTTTCCGAAAAAGTACGCCTCTACAGCTAAAAGATTGATTAAGTTGCAACTTCGTGCGATTTGAAGATTTCGAACACTTCGAAGTTCCCTTCGTTCCTTCGAATTCTTCGAATATTCGAAGAGTCGAAGCTTCGGAAAAGTAACAGCCCTAGTACATGTACGGCACGGTAAACGCTGCACCCGCGGGATCTAATTCGCGTCTCGTTTCCTTTCGATCCTCCCGGATCTCGCTCGATTCAATCAACAATTATTTCTCACATCGTGTTCCGTCTACTGTCTTCCTCTCTTTCTCCGTTATCCGTTGTCGTTTGCTTTTCCGAAAGGTAAAGAAGATACACCTGCTATCAAACTGCAGATTTTTTTATTTCAATTTTCAGTCTTTGAATTTTTACTGTAATAAAACTGCTAGGGAATTCTGATCGATTTTATCTTTCCAGTTTCGATTCGATCAAACGAATTCCTTCGATTTTGTTCGATTTGATTTTCTAGCAGTTGCATTTTCACAACGTTAAATATAAGCTGTAAAATAATAGAAAGGTGGTTTCTTCTTTCGGAACAGATGATAGCGAAGGCGTTAACTACATGTAATAGTTATAAATGGATTATGGAAGTGGCCAGCGCGGTAACTTCGATAAAACGAGAGAACGAAAGAAGGCGAGATACCGAGCTCGTTACACTTGGTGCTTTGTCATCGACGATTGCATGGAACGGTCATCGAATCATCGCGAATTCATTCGATCGACAGCATAGTTGGACAGGAATGATTTCGAATAACGAATTAACCCATTAATCATCTATTTATTCTATATAAATTCGTTTGTTCGTTCGTTATCTTCTTGTTAAAAATGACGATTAAATTCGGTAGGAAGTATGTAGTAGTTCGTTATTCGAATAATGGCCAACTATGATCGATAGCTTGTGTTTCTCCAACGATACAGCCTCTCGCGTGTTCCTCGCATAGCTTCCGATCGCTGTTGTACTTACCGGTTCGATGCACCGTCGTATTTACGAGCGCACGCGCGGTTTTCTGGATATCTATTACGACTTACGGCTTACGACTGGCAATGTACATACATACATCAGGTTTCTCGTGTCGAAAACCGGGCTGCGATCAGATCTCGCGTTTCACCGAATTCTGCCGTAGAGGCTCCCGTGCTGCTTGCGAACTAGATCTCGATGTGGATGTCGCGTCGGTGTTAATAGTTGAATCTTTTACTTGGCTCTAATTTCTTGCCAGGTCAGATGTTTGGTAGATTTCGGTGTCTTGATACCGTGGCATGGTTCTCGTCCGGATCCGGATCACCTAGAGATCCGGGGAGAAGTTGAGTGGGGAAAGGGAGAGCACTGTCATCATTTCGAAAGAATGTTGATCACCGATTCCGCTAAATTAAAGTCTCGTTTCACAGGTTTGGAATGCTCGCACTCGCGAATTATTTAACTTTTGAATGGGAAATCGAGTGAGCACATTCTTTCTAAAATGCAACGTTACAATCTGTTTGCCTGCTATCGGGTGCACTGGGATATGGTATTTTTTCTTCGATCACGATTGTTACCAGTTGGCATGTTTCGCGTAACACATAGGAACGAGTGCGACACACGAATGGATGGGATTCTTTTACGCTGATGGGTCGATACATACTTCCTCTCTCCACCACTGATTTTGTTCGTTTTATCGTCGTGTTGGTAACGCGGTGAACGTGTCCCGGATGACGTCGCCTGTACAGCGATCGAGATCCATGAAATTGGTTCAAACATTCCTATTCCTCGTTCGTAAGCGGAGGTGTACGAGAACCCGAAAATCTCCGGTTGACGGAGAATTTCATCGGAATCGAGACATCATCGTCTACTCGACATTTTCGGGTTCTTCTCGCGCACCTCTGTTCCCAAACCAACACCGTAGACCCAGAAGCCCGTCGTTCAAGTAGCGATGGGACCGATCCCAAGAGGATACATACTCGGTATCGATCGGTCGATGCGTATTCATACTTTCGCCTTGATTTCGATACGGCGTATCGAAATTGGTATCGAGCGAAGACTAATCTATATCAATAATTGTAATTATAATTAATAGCAAATACCTGACAAAATTTCGATCCCATCGCTACGATTTAAGTTCACCGGAAAACCCGCTTTATGTTCTTTCGTTGACTGTTTTTTCAGGTAACCGAAAGCCAACTCACTAATTCTAAATCACGAAAGTAGGCAAAGAGGGGGCGAAATAATCTCCTGTGCCACGGTAGCGGACACCGGCGAAACACTGAAATCGTGGATAAACGATTCGCCTAGCGATCCTTCTCTCTGACGACGCGACTGCGATGGCCCGACGGTCTCGAGCCTCTCGCTTATCCGATCGATCATCCCCGTTCGAGCATCCGCCATTCTCAAGAGACAGAAACCAAACCGTTTAACAAAACAAAAAATAATCGATTCCTTCACCGACACGCATCAAAAACAAACAAAAAATATGTCGAGACAACGAGAGAAAGCAAAATTTCACATCTCTTTTTCTCTCTCTCCCTCCCTCTCTCTCTCTCTCTCTCTCTCTCTCTCTCTCTCTCTCGAGTGCGCAGGTCGAAGCGAGTTTATCTAACGGTTTTCCCGATCGTCTAGAAATCAAAAAACTACTCTTTGCTAAGAACAAAAGAAACGAAAGGCGTTCGTTGGGACGAGGGAACGAAAGACACTAATGTCGCTGTTTTGTGTGTCTTTTGTTTTGGAAGCGCCAATGCGATGGCAATGGCCCCGCCCATCCGGATGGACAAGCTGCCAGCCGTAAAGCACAAGTGAATCAACTACTACAACGTCAGCAGCAATAGCAGGCTCGTCGTCGGCGCGATCGTTAGCGGAGTCGTCGTCGTCGTCGTCGTCGACAGTTTCGTCGGTGTTGTGTGCCCCGCGCGATCTGAGATCTAAGAGTCTACCTGGTCGACGATCGATTCGGACGATCAAACCCGTTGTGGATCCAGAATGCTCCCGAATGACGCGACTGTCTAGCTAAGAGTACCCGCGAATTCCAGAAGAAGCTATGTATGTCAGTGATGCGAACGCTCGAGGAGACGCCGCGCCGAGAACCTGAAACAC
This sequence comes from Lasioglossum oenotherae, assembly GCA_028455765.1. NCBI lineage: Eukaryota > Metazoa > Arthropoda > Insecta > Hymenoptera > Halictidae > Lasioglossum > Lasioglossum oenotherae. Next base: position 15,341,143 of record CM052294.1, on the reverse strand, counting down.
AGCTGGGAAGACCTCAACGAAGATCGAGGATCGTGGGAACTGTTCCCAACGAGGCCGATCGACCCGGAACGGAACAGCCAGCGAGCGAACCGGATGCAAGATCTAGAAGATCGTCTGGCGGTTGTTCCAGTGCGCGCAGAAGGATGCTCGGTGTCCCGACGAACCGTCGCTCCGCGGAGTGATCCCGGATACCCCGGAGCGGAACGACGATCAAATCTCGTCCTGATCGTTTCGCTACAGATCTCTGGACAGCTTTAGAGATCGAGGGCAAAGACAGCGTCTAGAGAAGACTGAACTTCCTCTTGCCGTTCTTGCAGTCTGAATCAAACAAAGTCTCTTTGGGTATTCTGGTGGTCCGTTCGCTATCGCCGACGCGCTCTCTGCCACGACACTGGATCTCGTTGGAAGCGTCGCGTTAGCTCGCAACCTTGTTGTTAAATTGAACCGCACCTCGGTCGAGATTCGAATTCGTACGTGTTAATTCGTTTTGTCGTTCGTAGACCGCGGGTGTTTGTTTGTTTATGTGAATGTTAACGTTTCGAAGTAATCGTCGGAGGAAAATCTGTAAATTGTATCGAGAAATTGTAACTGTTGTTTTGCGTAAGCGATCGCGTAATCCGACCGTTCCTTTTACCGCTTTCTAGAGGATAAGGATCATCGTCGGGAGATTAGCACGAATTCGCGAGGTTGCGGAGGTGTTTTTTTTTTTTTTTAGAGTAGTCACGATCGTCCGTGTCGTGGCGAATGATCGAGGCGCCGCGCTGGCGAACGCGTCGAGAACCCAGAAACGATCAACTGTATAAATATGTAATGTACCCGATCAACCGTGATTTGTACATAGACAAAATCGCGAAAATCGATGGCTGGACGAAGCGTCTCAGACGTCGATAGCCCTTGGAGCTGTGAATGTCTCGAACGAAAACGCGCGAACTTTCGCGAGAAGCTCGATTATTCTTTGAACGGTCCCCCTGAATACGACGTTAAGAAACACGGCCGATCAATGGCCACACCCGGTTGTGATGAACGCTCGCTCCTATCGATCGTAGGCCAACGGTGCTCCGATGTTCACCCATAGACCAACATATTTCCGTAAAACACGATGGACGCAATGAAAATCAAAACGTTAGCAGCTTGTCGCAGCAGACTAAGTCGTAGAAATTCTGTGGACGTTTACCATTCGTTCGATTTGCGATTTATAAATGAAACTTGGTTTCGTTCAGCTCCTTCGAAAACTATACAAAGGAACTTCCGTCGCGTCGAGTCGAGTCGAACAAAAAAAAAATAGAAATCTGTATTTCCACTTTTTTTTACTATTCAAACTGTCCGTCGATCGAAACGATCTTCTACTCTCGATACTTGCCCAGAAAAGAATGTAAATTTCTATGAAAATTCTCGGTCTATTCCCAATAGAACTTGCACCTGCAAACAGGTGTTTTCAATCGACCCGAAATTAACAAGTTTTGTGCAACAAAAGTTGCCTCTGCTTCGATCTTTTCAGTTCTTTTAATAAATATATGTATGTATATTAACGATATTTCATTAAATATACATAGACCAATGAACGAACAAAAATGTGGTTCCATCGATTTCAGTGATCTTGTTGATCCTACATAGTATAATACGGCCTTCTTTTGCTGTTTACTCTTCGAATCGACTTACATTGTGCCTCCTAAGTGAACTGAGGATTTCAACGGTAGAGATTGAAACTTTGAACATTAAAAGTGTCGAAGAGTATCGAGACGCTACTTTCGTCCTGCTAAAAGTCTCAGAGGAATTACCTTGTAATTAACGAAGAAAATGTTTATTTTTCATAAAGATAGAAAACGTAGTCTACTAGTAAGTTCGGGCCTCGTGCCGCGCTCAGAATGAAAATAAACATTCGATGGCAGCTAGAAGGAGATAAACTTGCGTCGTGCGAAAATGGACGGAAATGTGAGGCTGGTTTATGGCATCGGTTGACAACGAATGGCCGGGAATTATGCGGGCAGCGCGAGGAGTATCGCGCGAACCTTGCCAAGATCGATCGAGCGTGAGCGTACCGTACAGTTCTTGTCCTAGCGACGTTTTCGCGGTTTCGCACGCGTAAACCCGTCAACGATCGGTTCGCTCGGAGAAGAAGGCGATCTTTTGGCACGATTCGAGGCTTCCCGTTCCATTCGCCCTTCTTTTTTATACTAATCGAGCCATGCCCGGCGAGAGATCGTAGGATTGTAATCACGTGGGTTTGGTTCTGTTCACGGTTGTCGTCCGAAAAAGGCGACGAGGCGGGCGTAACTTTTTGATCTTTCTAACTATTCGAAGAGGTGTTCGAAGCGCGAGAGCTTTCTGCGAACAGCACCGAACTCTGTCAATTATCAACTCGCGTTAACGGTTCAGCTCTGTTCGCAGGCGTTTCCGGAAAAGAGACGAGCAACGCGTAACCGAAACATAGAAAAATCGATTTAGAGGAAGGAAAGATGCGACCACGCTCTAGATTCTAGATCTAGACGAATTCGAAGGATCATTTTGTGTAATTCGGACATCGAAGAACTATCGGGAAGTTTGGAACGTTGACGAACTGTGTACCAAATTATATGTGTTCTCGTTGTTAGGACTTGGTCCGGTCCAATGTTCTCTTTTTATTACGTAGATTCGGTCCTGTGCAGGATTACTTGTTAATCCGCGCGACGAATTACGGTGCAGTTTCATTGTGAAACTAAGCGCGAACGCCGAGTTCGTCGGCCTTGGGGAAAAGGCTGTAGACATGTGTATTTAGACATTTCAGACGAACGGTGCCGGTTCGCAATTATTGACCGAACAGAAAAACCAGATGTCGAATCTAGAAATAAGTATCAATTATAATTGAATGTTAAGGAGCGGCAGGTGACTATAGACAGGAAGTTGTCTAAGAATCGTATGGAAATACATATTCTATTCTTTGTATCCCGAAGAATTGATTCTTTTTGTGATTGTTTATAAAAACCGGAGGAGAGAAACGTGATTTAATCGAGAATAAATCGAGAGGGTCCGTCTGCCTGTGTGTATCTCTGCCCGTGTCTAAACGGGCAGGGAGAAGAAGCGCGTAGTTTTAGACTGTTGCGAACGCTATTAACAATTCAGAAACGCAAGGCAGTTGGTAAAAGGTTTGCCAGTGAACAGCACCAAACTCCATCTTGTCTAGCGTGTTAGGAAAGTCCCAGGAATGTTTGTTAAGCTTTACGGAAAATCGATTATATCGATTAAGCGATCGAACGACTTAACCTACTTACGAATTCGAGTAGTCCAGTGAATTTCACTTGGTTCCCTATTATTATTTACATTCGATCGAAATCGCTCGCCGCGTTGAAAGCTGCAAGTCGTCGCGCTGCGTTTTTAAATGATGAAAATTATCTAGTTGTATTCCGTAAGATTTTTACATACTTTGATACGATCGATCTTTATAAAAGGTTCTATATCGAATTTTTGTTAGAAAAAAGTCTAATCCGCGCAGCCTTTGGAATATTGACAAAATCAAGCGAATATTAAACTCGAAGAGTTTAGAAGTTGTCAAAAGGATTTTCCTAACACTCTAATTCTCGCTAGACTGCGGATCTCGATGCGAACTCCCATTTTTATAGCTTATTTTAGAAATTTCATGGAGGAAGGAATTCCATTTCGACTACGATTCGTAAGAACAAAGTAGAAACATTGGTGATATATACTGTATGTATGTATCTACGAGCCTTCGTGCGACGCGACGCGAACGCGTAAAGATCCGCAGTGTAGTCTCACAGTGTGCGTTTCGTGTGCGTGTCCCTCTTCGTCCCGTGTGCTTGTATCTCGACTTACGTGTTCGTGTACGTGCGTAATTTCGTCTGCTCAGACTACGGAGACTTTCGGCGTAGGAGAGGAGAGAGCGAGGAAAGAGAGATTTCTCTCGGACTTGCGTAAAAACCGAGCGAAACCGCATCGATCGAATTTTGTAACTCGTGGCACCAAGAGAACTCGCTGTCCCCGGTCCAACAATAATTGAAAAATGTGCAATACATTCTTTCGTATGAGCCTTCGTTCGCAATGATACAAATTCTAAAATAACGTCTACGATATCGGTAGCTTTAAGTGTTTTGTATCTACTTTGAGAAGAAAAAAAAAAGAAATAATTATCCGATTAAGTAAACATCTCACTCGTATTTATTGCAATCATCCATCAAAACGGAGGCAGGAAGCTTCGGAACGCCGCGCGGCGCGAGTCGGAAACGAGTATGTATACGATTTCATAGGAATCTAAAAGTTTAGACAAATGAATATTTGAATAAACTCTACCAAATTATACAATCTATTTATCTATTTATTATTTTCTAGATTACACGGATATAGGAACGTTTGCATAGCAACGATGTGATTTTTCCAACGCCTATACTTATTTCCGAGTCGCTCCGCGCAACGCCTCGTCGCAAATAAAAGATTCTTTGCGACTTATAAACATACGAAGGCGAGTTAACAAAGTCCCTCCGAGGCCAGAAGTCGCGCGGCAGCCATCGCTCGAATCTTCAGCCCCGACTTTCAGGGAATAACGAAGACTCATATAAGAAGATAATACATTCGATATTCGCCAGAAATAAGACCGAAAACTTTATCGAGAAACTAGAAATCTTGTTTCCCTCGATATCGTGGCTCTTTGCCTCGAGTCCTCGAGTTCTCTTGAGCCCGATTCAACCCGTTCGCTATTCTTCGCGTTCTTTTTCGATTTTCTTAGTCGATCGATGCGTTTTGGAAAAAGAGAGAGGGTAAGAATCAAAACCAAAAGTCCGAGAGATAAACAGTCCCAGCAAAAGAACAACCAGATTTTCATCGACTACTCTCTTTAACGAAAGTGATTTTTCAAAAGCAATTCTCGGGAGAAACGACCGATGAACTGATCCAGCGTTACCGAAAAACAACACGAATTAACCCGCGCATTCGATTCCATCATTCGCCGCCGTGTTTTCCATTCCTCGTCGCTTCCTGTTTCGTCGTTATTCATTTCCCCCTCTCCTCCATTAACCCGCCGCCGCGCCGAATCAACTCGTCTTGTGTAACGAACAAAAAAATGATCGTGAACGTACGAGTAAACGTACGAGTAAACATGCAAAAAACGATAAATTAAAAGAACAAAAAAAACGTGATAAGAAATGGTGTGTATATATACATGTAATATGTATACATATACACGCATACAACAACAAAAATATATATTATACCGACACGTGTTTTTCTATGTATGATTTGTTTTCATAGCGTACGCTACTACCGCTACTATTAATTACTATTACCATTAACTATTAGCTATTAACTACTAGCAACTATTACTACTACCAACTACTACCGCTGCTGCTACCGCTCATTACGCTATTTACTATGTTGTAACTGTAACTGGTACAGCGACACGAATTGGTCGCGCAACGATGTGCTTGGGGGAACGAAACGAATGGGTCTCGATCGACCCGGGAACCGGACGCGGCGCTTTTCACCGTGTGCCCTCCACATCTTTATCGCGTATTTCTTTCCCGTATTTTTGTTTTTCACTTCTTTCTTGATTTCTCATTTATAAGAGAACTGAAACGCTAGCTGTTCCACGCTCGACGATCTAAAACCGATTGATCGTTCGTTCGCCAAGTCCCTCGAGTCTGATTTGTCGTACCATTTTCGCGAACTATCGGAAAGAATCGTGTTTAGTCGACGATCGATTGGATAGAATTATATCGGATCGGTGAGATCGCTCTCGAGCTTTCAACACGGAGGAAACGAACACTGCCAGCGCGAACTATCCTTGCGTTCTACCGACGCGACGCGACGCGTCGTGACTCACGGCCGGCACGACTGAAAGGCACACGGACACGAGTACCTTAATCGATGGAAACATCGATTCGCCGCCTCCGTGTCCCTAGATCGGGCATGGGCAATAATACATACATGCATCTTTGCTGATACACAGGAAAGCTTCGGTTCTTTCTATCTCTCCTTTCTTTTCGTTTGAACGGACCTCCGAATGCCGAGTGGATCACTTCGAGGAGACGTCCTACTACGATCCGTTTACTTTCTACCGTTAGCATTATTTTATTTTAGCCCTATAATTTTCTTCGTACCTGGGTACCTATCGTATAGACTATAGACTCTCTTTTGTTCGTTCGCGATTTTCATTGTATTTTAACTATACTAATATCGGGCAACTGTATCGAAGAGACCAGTTTGTATATGTACATAACATGCGATTAACTATGATCGATTAAGACGGAGAACAAGAAGAAGCAGCGACCGAATAACGATAAAGAAAAAGATCGATCGCTATACAATATAATAATAAGCGATAAAGCGAGCGCTCGAGGAAGGTCTTCTCTGTGTTCGCGGATGTTTGCGTGTACGCGTCGAAATCACCGAACGAACGAAAGAAAGGGTCAGACGATTGATTTAGCTGACAACGAGAATAAACGCGAGAACGAACGCAGACTGACAGTGCGAAGACCTGCTTCCGTGTAACATAAAAGAAAAATCGTTTCAGGCGGCGTCGAACTGTTTCCCTTTCATTGTTCCTCGCGATTCGTCGAGCTTCAACAACGGTATAGTCGTATTCGCTTCTGGGAAACAAATACTTGCTACAGAGAACGCAGCAAGCTGGCGAAACTCGAATTAGAAAGATTCGTGTTTCGCGCAGCGATTGTAAAAAGAAAATCGAGAGGAAAAGCGATCGAATGTGCGTGGGTGCGTGCGGAGCGTGTCGAGGAACCGCGGAGGAATACGCGATTCGTGGTTTTTGTTTCTAAACGCACCTATTGCCGATCAGCCAGTTTCGAGTTTTCTCTTACAGATATTCACGGTTTTCCTTTCTTTGTAGGTTGATGAAAAGCACGAGCGGCTGACCGTCGACTCGATCGACGCGCCCCTAGCTATCCGTGGATCTCGGTCGCATCCGTAAGTGATCTACTTTCCTTTTCCTTTTCCGTTTCCGACAGGGATTCGCGGAGGACCTGCACCCGAGGGAGGCTCGATCAATTCCCGGCGGGACCCGGGACTTGCGTTTTCTTTTCACGCTGCTACTCTTCGTGATTCTTTCGGACAACGCGCGCAGCCGAGCGCAAAAGGTTCCTACTTCGGAGGCGCGCGGCACTCGCAAAACAATTTCAGAACGCGTCAACAGTTCCTGGAAAGTGGAAAGATTACAAAAGATTTAGCGAGTTCCGCGTGCTCTCGAACAAAGCATAAGTAAATCTGTTATGTCCCTTATTTCAAAGTTGTCCACTAGCCACGCCGGAGAGTAAGAGAGAAGATTTTATTCTCACCCAAGACCACGAGTCTTGCGTTCGGATCTGTCCGGGTTCCAGACCTCTCCCCGAGGTTCGTCGACCCTAAGGGCTGTATAGCACACCCTGGTATAGTTGTTTTTTCGAAACTACAGACTGTATTGGTCTAACCTCCTCGAATCCGAGAACTTTTTGCCGCGGCGCCGAGACCTGATCGTTACGAATAATGCCCTTAGGATGAACACACTCGGTCGCTTGGCTAGCTATACTCGCAGACGGTTCGCCAAACCGCCCAGAGTCCCCCGAAGAGCGGCGACGCCCCTCCGATAGGACTCGACTAGGCCGGTTTGCTGGATCGCCGATTCCCGTCAGAGAAATACAAGTTTCTTCTTTGAAAGGGCATGAGCATTCCCCGGCTATCTCCGCCGCACGCTCGCCGAGTCTAGTTGAATAATACAAAAAGAAGAAACGAAACATTTTTTAAATTAAACGAGATAAAAGAAAAACTGCGTTTTTTCAACCCCGTCGCTTCCCGAATCTCCATTTCCCTGTTCCTCCGGCGAAGGCGAAATGTAAACATTTAATAAGTTTAGTATCATCTTATTTTTCATAATCCCCTTATACACGATAAAGCAAATATTTCGCAGAAAGTATTTGTTCGTTAATTTATATATATATATATATATATATATATATATATATATATATATACATAATCTTAATATTTATAAGGCGAGATTCGATTAGTATGCTGTAAATGAGATTCGTCGAGCATTGACCGATGCCTTACGTCGCCAAAAATCCACCGTCGATCGGTAACGTGGTTCCGTTGATCATGGAACTTCGATCGCTCAAGAAGAAGACGATTGCGTCCACGACTTCGTGCACCTCTGCAAACAGGGTAATACAAAAATCAGAATTGTCGTCGAAATCGTTCTACATATAAAATATTGTCGTAGAGATCGGTCCATATGCATTACCGGCAAATCGGCCCAACGGTATCTTATTTAGCATGGTTTTCGCCTTCTCCGGATCGCTCCAGCCCAGTTTTCCCATATCAGTCATCACCACCGTAGGGTTCACGGAGTTTACTCGAATCTTGTGTGGACCAAACTCGAGAGCCATCACCCTGAAGAAGATAGACATCGTAAGTAAAATGGTAAAACGCATGGATCGCCCGAATTATTCTTCCGTTGTCAATGGTCTAACGGTAACGTAGCTCGGGGACGTTGCTGTGACACAGGTAATTTTCAATATCTATACCGGTGCCGGTAGATAATGTGTAAAGATATTAATTGAACAATTAGTTTCCATACTTGGACAGCATGTCCACCGCTGCCTTGGTAGCGCAATAGATAGAATGATCCGCCAAAGCGGCCTGGCTAGCCTGCGAAGATACGTTGACGATGCTGCCGCCGACCTTTCTCTTAATCATGTCGGCGGCGACAGACTGAGTGACGTTCACGATCGATTTCACGTTAGCGTCGATGCTCAAGTCGAAGTCTTCCTCCGTGACTTCCATGAACGGTTGGAGAACGGCGACGGCGGCATTGTTCACCAGCAAATCGATAGGCAGAACGCTTTCGATAGCTTTCTTGGTCGCTTTCCAGTCGAGAAGGTTTACGCAAACGGTTTGGATGCTGGGATCCGCGGCAACGAGTTTATCCAGGTTTGCCTGCGTTTTGGATAGGGCGATTACCCGACCTTTGTACTTGGACAGACGCAGCGCCACGTCCCTGCCGATACCTAGAATTTATCAATGCGTTAATTCGGGAGGATCGATTAAATCGTTCTTTCTAGCAGATAAGTTAAAATTGTTAAAAACGTTGATTTTTGGAAAATGATCGTTTAGAATCTAGAAAAATAAAAAAAGAGCCAACAGCACGCGGTGTTCCCAGACGGTCACCCATCCAGGTGTATACTAACGACTAACACTAATCACGATCAACGCTGTTTAACTTTGGTGATCGGACGAGAACCAGTTCTCTGCAGCGTGATATGCCCGTTGGCGACTACACTATAATTTCATTCCGAAATGACGCGATTGGAGCATTTCATTAAATACATATTCCAAAAATGAGAAAAGTTTCTTCACGAAATCTATAAGAATAGATTTATTTAAAATGCGTCTTTCCAACATTTATCGCTTCGCTTTCGTATTCATCCACTGAACTTATTTACAACGATTTATTAATGTAATCGTTACGAGAATGTTTCATTATTACATTACTAATCATTTCTGTTTCGCATGATCAAACGTTTCCATTCGCATTTGTAAATAGAGATATATCATACATACATATATGTACTACTGCCACTTACGGCATTTACTAATCGCCGGTTTCTACGCGAAAGAATCATTTGATCTGATTGGTTCGTTTCGAGCTGTTGCCCAATTGGCGATAACCTCTCTTATCAAACCGTGGTATTTAGTCTTACTAATCTTGTCAAACCGTATGATTCCATTCATCCGGAATGGAATCATATATATAATAAATAAATAAATATATATATATATATATAAAATTTACTTACAAGTTACAAGTAAAATAAAAATATCGTATCCGTTTGTCGATTCGACAACGATGGCTTACCTTGACCGGCACCTGTTACGAGGATACGTTTCCCTTCGAAGTTGATGTTCATCGTGGACGAATCCGTTACCGACTGATTATTGCTGCTTAAAATCAACCATGGCATCCGAGGCTTTTTCAAAGGCTACCATGGCTACGGCCCCCTCGTCGCGCTCCCTGTTGCTGTCCCCGAGACGTGACATGACCGTCACGTGTCACGTGTTACGGCCCGTACCCACTGATATATATATATATATATATATATATATATACTAATTATATATATAATATATAATATATTATAGTATATATATCAGTGCCCGTACCCCGTACCGTATGCGTTATGCATGGCACATTAGGGCGACTCTCTCGTGTCTGCGGCTATACAATATGTATATGTATATAAGTGGGCTTCGCTTGGATAAAGCCAAAACTTCAATAGAACAAGATATCAACACAATCTGTATACAACAATGTAACTAAAATCACATTCAAGTCCTTCGCGCCACATATGTGCATATTTGAAACTTCACGATAGAAAGCGAATGGAAATATCGATATTGTACATTGTACATATTGATGGCAATTGATGGCGTAATCGTGTAAATCGTCGATGAACTGTGGAAACGTATTTATTTACCTGTATCCTGCTCATGTTTGCATTAAAATTTGACGATTGCATCGTTGATCTGTCTTTATTCGAATTATAACAATTAAAGTGAGTAGTTGTAAACATGTATTATAAACGTTTTGAACATTGTAAATGTCGTGATTATTGAATATTGTTTGACGTTCAACGAAACATAACCTCGATACATCAACGTTTTATGGAAAACTGGTTGCGTGGAAGCAACGTCGATGGTTCTCATCTATATGAATTTAAGATGGATGTTGTCGTCCATGGTGTGGTGATTTATTTGCTCGGTTTAAAGCGATAATAGAGACCACCTGTGGAAACTATGCAACAAATTGTTTCTGCCATGAATGTTCAGGAATCATATCAGTATCCATCTGTGTTCGAATCGAAACAGCAAAACGATTAAGCAATATCAATAGTAAAGAACAGCCTTGATATTCGTATCATTATACCAAGGTAATGAACGCAATGGCGTTCAAAGTGTTCTTGGCAACAGGTAGCACGTTCCATCGTGCCTTAATCTTCATGCTTAAACTTGGGTGGCAATCACGTTTCCGTTTACCGATGCTTCTGGTCATGTTGTGCGTGGCCACGGACAACAGGCTCCAAATGGTAGTCGATTTTGGAAATACGGAACAACATAATCATTTGTGATTAAGGATAAGAACAAACTATCGGCTAAATTATGTAACCGTAAGCATTAGCTCAATATAGAAAATGTAAATTTGTTACTTATTTTTCAATTTATCTAGGATAAGGTATTGTAAGGATGGAAGGGTATCGTTGAAACTTTGATTAACTTCTGTTTTAACCTCGTCTTAAACTGATCTCCGCATTGCAAATGCATATAGTAGGATAACGAAGAGCTAGTACTAGCGTGGAAAGAATATATGTATATGCTGGTAAATGTTGTTTGTGCGAAACGCATACAATTTTATATGTTATTACTATTTAGATTAATATCTACGATAAATCTATTTGTTACATTGTGGGCAAAATAATTTTGTATTTACCTAAATCCATAGTATTAAGAAAACTAACTTATTCCTGGATTAAGTTAAGCGTTTGAGACTGATTGATTTTATTAGAATACTAAAGTTATATAGTCATATGTATAAGTCGGAAAATCTGTTAGACTAACAAAAATTATAATTGTTATTTAATTGTTACATATATACGTGGGAGTTGTGCGAATACATACATTATCATTGCTGTACGCGTCTGTAAAATTTGTCTCGTATCGATGCTACCTTTTTTAAGAAGCTCAAACAAAGCAGACCTAAAATGTTCATAATCATCGGAGAAAAATGGAGATTTAAGTTTAGATAACGAATAAAGTAGGTAAAAATAATTCTCTGAAAGTAGCAGAGCTTAGTGCTTGAATAATTCGACCATTTAAATATTAAATGTTACTCGAATAAAGTATGATATGATTATGAATAATATGTTATCGATTAAACCTATCTCGAAACGTATAGCGGTATAACTAAGTAAATTCCGAATAGTTTACGTATGAATATTTCTTCTTTATTGACAAATCTTTGTATATTATACTTTGTTTTTCGTTAATTATTTATAAACTTTTTACATTAGCCTTGAATAATATTATACAATGTTTCGTTTCGAATTGAACGATGCCTCCTATGTACTTGTCTACAATCTAGACATTCTAGACCCACGAAATCGGCGATTAAAATAAGGTCGGGTGAACTGCATACTCGTTATTCTTTCGTTTTCATGCCAATTATCAATATCGGCAATTCTTGAAAAGTCTAATGGAACGCTAGACGAAATGAGTTTCTTTGACGTTGTCTTCTTCCAAAGTTTTGTAGTTTCTCGAAATTCGTTGGAGACGGTTGTTTTTTTCTACGTTTAAATATGACAAGCGTGAACAACGTTATCTTTCGAAATAAGAAAACTGGAAACTGATAGCTCAACTTGCACAAAGTGGAATGACAGTTTTTCTCTATACAATACGTTTTCTATTTATTCCAACAAAGTAGTATCGATAAAATGAATAATCAATAGTATATTCCCCAGTCGATTAAACGTGAGTACGCGACTTTGAAACTCGGTAATTAATAACGGGTAGCGGCACTCATCCATTCTTGTTCTCGTTCTCTCTCCCTCTCTCTCTCTCTCTCTCTCTCTCTCTCTCTCTCTCTCTCTCTCGTTTCTAGTTGTCAGACAACAGTTTCGCATTCGCTCGAATTTACAATCGTTTGAGAGCTCCCAAGTCTCGCAATGGTGTGCAATAGTTCCCAAATATCTTAATTTTATTTCTTAAATTTATTCAAATTTAACATTACCGTGGCACCCGATTTTCTATTTTCAAATCTAACAACCGAATCCATTTGCGATTCGTTTTTACACAGATCGAATTGCGCGTTAATTGGTTTTCAATTGTTAGAGTAGACCAGAACAATTTCCTCGGATGCCTAAGTATAAAAATATTTGAAGTGCACGAGTATTACTCTTTTGGGACCACCATGGCACTCTACTCGACCCGGAGACTTACTATAGGAATATCAACTCGCGCAGTGAAATCTTTAAAAATATATGCTTACGGATAGAGGATACGATGCGAGCGAGCGCAATTCGGTATTAATGCGAAGAAAGTATAAAATGTTAAAAGCACCTGACCAGTTTTGTGTTTGCATCGAGGAACAACAAAACTTTGGATAAAATTAGCCGAACTGAAAAGAATTTGCGATACTCGCAGACGGCAAAAACTATTTTGTCGGAAGTTCTACAATTTTCCAAGATTCTAAAAGTCGCTGATATTTGGCATGATACTCTTAACATGTTACACTTGAATCGTACTGATTCATGCACATGCATGTTGTTTCGTCGGATGCACGCCGCATTGTCTGGCTCTATCGAATGAGCTACTTTCGCGATACCGAGGGCTTAGAGCTTAACGCTGACTCGACAAATCGTCTCTCATGCACCAATTTACTCACACTACCCCACCGTCCACAATACGTGTGACTAGCAATAAATGTTACTCGAATATAACTTAAATATCTTTTCCTTGCTATTTATACGCGCGTGCACGAATGTACACATATGTACGTCTAGAAATTTCTTTCACTTTCAGGCTTCCGCTTTCCATCGCTTTCTATAAAAAAATGTCTAAGTGGAATGATCGTTATAACTGGGAACTTAAGAGCGTTGAACGCTGATAAAAAGTAGGGTTGCTAAAAAGGTATGCAGGCTCGACCACAGGAGACGGATCGGTCGGGTATCGGACGCGCTAATCTGTTTACCGGGTAATACTTCTTCGTCGTGGCTATATATGTATATATGGTTATGATTCGAATGTGAGTAATGTTAAACAAAATAAATAAGAACGAGCGAAATTAGAGAAGGATACGATTGAATATATAAATAATGAGTTAAATCGTCCTGTCCGACTTACAGATTAAATCGACCAGACGCGTTCGACCGTCCCCCGTGTTTCCTGCCATACCCTGTACAAATTTCAACCTCTTCCGCGTGTTCCAACCCGTTCGCGGGTGGCTCTTATAAAATATTCTAACGCAAATACGAGTCTAAAAATCGATTTTTTCCAGCGCTACATTTCGGAGAAATTTCATTGGTAAATAGCCAAGTTTCTTTGAAGGAACGAACGTATAGACTACTCGAAATGCAACGATAAATATTTTTAGCGTATCGAGATTATTGAAATCTAGCAAAATCACCTATCGATCGTTGAGACCTAAAATAAGTGTTGGACAATGCTATCGATGTACTTAGGGGAGCCACTCGTGCTACCAACGTACTACACGCTTTCATTTTTAAACATTGAATTGTGCCAATCACAGGAAGAACGAGAAGAGTCAATAGTGGAAGTATATTGATTTTTTTGGTCAAGAATAGATTCCCAAAACGAACAATAAAATAAAAGGTTGGCCGTTCTGTAATTCGGTGGCTTCCGGATACGATATCGATGCTCGACGATAGATCGCTGTCGCGTCGTAGTTAGTAAGTATGCTTACGCGATTGCAAATGACATATAGATATATGTAAAGATATATATGTTTGTGTGTTTGTGTGTGTTTGCATATATGACTGTTGTACGTTCGCGTGGACTCGTGTATACAATATATATATATACATACATACATACATACACACATACATACATATATGTATGTATATATATTAATTATCGAGATAAGGCCACTAGTGGGTGATAAAAATATAATATAAATATTCCAGTTAAGCGATAGTTTCAAAGCAATGGTTAGCGACTACATGGTATGTCCAGAGAAGAATAATTTTTGTTTTCGTTTGGATAGAAATGAATGGTGATACACGCGAATCCTATCGCACGCAAGATTCGCTTTATTGTCATAGTTTCCATCGTGAACCACGACTGTATTCTGTGTTCGATGTACAGGGGCATCGATTCGCGCGATAATAAAAAGAAACGTCGCGGTGAACTCTTTGACACGGCCACATTCTTCCCAGACACACATAGGATGGGTTACCTATCGCGTCGAAGATCTAATATATTATTATATTAACGATAGACGACTCGTAACGAGGGACTCGTGGTACTCGATACTAAATATAATATAATTTGTCCTTTCTTTAAAAAGTTCTACTAACTGCTACACAATGTACAATACAGTTCGCGCAATCTGTATACAAACACGTTATAAATTACAAAAGAATCACTAATGCCTCGAGTTCCGCTCCCGCGCTCGGAAGAAATACTCGTCGAACGCCGCCGTATTGGCTTATCGTGGAAATATAATGCGATATCGAGAGAACTACGTGTGGCACTGATATTTTTTTCGCACGTTCGACGGTCGCTTAGAAAGAGAAAGCATATTCTTCGCGATACGAAACGAATGTACTTAAGGTTCGCGGATAATCGTCTGTATTCCGGTTATGCTAGCTTTTTTTGGAAAGTTTTGCGACACACCAGGTTCCAGGCACTACACGTTGAGCGATGCTCCAGCCAGATCGCGTCCGGCTTAGATCGTGTGTTACAAAGTTGACTCGTGAATGATCGTGGTGTCTGGATCGCTGCTGCTGTGGATGATTGTCGACTGTGGCACATGCGGTATCAACGTGATGGACGACATTTTCCGGACGGGTTTCGGCGAAGCCTGAAAGAATAATTGCGATCATAATCTCGAAGAAAATAATGTAACGAGCAAACTGCGGGTCTTATCGCAACCTATACCTAGGGGTGAACGCGAGCAAGAGTTAACGGACATACCCATTCCCTTCTGCAAGGCGCTTCGTCGTCCGAGTAGTGATCTATCTGACCAAGGTCCGTTTCGGTCGCAACGTTCCTCTTCTTTGGTTGCAAGGTGGCATAATTGCGGCAGCCTCTGTTGAAGTTTGTCATGTTCTTCTCCTCCACGATCTTCTCCTGACAAAGTATTTCTTGCGACTTGCTTTGGTTATTGTTCGTGACGTTGCTGTTAGTCTTATTGTTGAAATAGAACGGTGGCATTTTCGAAACCCAGTGGTCGAGCCCGGAGCCGGTCGAACTGGTGGACGCTGCCGAAGAGGTTCCCGAATTGTTGGTCAATCCTCTCCGCTGATAAAACAGCATGTAAGCAGCATTGGTTATCAGGTTCGTGTCGTTGACTGCTTCGACTCTGGTGTCGTCGAAGCAATACCACTGAGTGTCGTAAGGGTTCCGACAGAACGCGGTGTAATGTCCACCCTGCAGATCTTGGCCGTGGTGATTACATATCGCGTAAAGGTCGTAGACGTTCTCGTCGTACTTTGGAATATTTTGTTGGCGCGGTCTGGGCTTCTTCCAGGGTGACCAGCCCAAGCCACCCAAAGCGCTAACGTTGTTGTGAGCCTGGACTCCGTTGTGCGCCAAGTGCGGTGTCATGTCGAAACCGTACAACGGAAAATCGACCAGCATCGTCAGCTTCGAGGTGGATCTCTGTTTCGACTGTTGCCGAAATCTTTTCAAGTGTATCACCAAGATGTCGGGCAGGGACCAGAGGCCCAGCTTCTTCACGACTTCCTGTTTCTTGTTACAGTAGGGACAATGCCACGCGTCCTCCGCTCCCAAAATCTCGGCTCTGGTGTAGAGATCGAAGCATTCTTCCAGAGTGACGGCTCCTCCCAGCTCGGAGTTGCTCTTCAACTGTTTCACGCTGGCGTGTTCCTCGATCTGATCGGTGTCGTCCTGAATGATGTTGCGCTTCGTGGCTTCGTCCCATTCCAAGATCAGTTTGACGTGTTGCGGACCGGAGTCGTCGGCGCAAAGAGCCAACGCCTGCTCGATCTGCTCCGTGTACAGAGGATGCTCGACGCAGGGATCTATGCAAGGGTGTTCGTCCTGAACCGGCGTGGCAGCCGGGTCTGCGACCCGGATGTTGAACAGTCCAGGACTTTGACTAGACGTGAGAACATCGTCGGCCAGAACACTGTGCATTTCCTTCAGCAGAAGCTTTTGCAGGTCTTCGTAGGACGTCTCTCTGGAGACTTGCATCGTGTACGGACTGCCGAAGCGTTGCCTGAGGTCTCCTTTCGCCTGAACGTTGATCCATACGAGAAGAATGTAAGCCTGCTCCGCCGGTTCTTTCAGTTGTGGCAGTTCTATGCAGTAGAGTGGGTCGTTTTCGGTGATCACAGATAGAGGTTGGCAATCCGAGAATGTTCTAGAAAGAATAAATAACAAGAATTAGCAACTATAGAACAGTTTCGGTAAACGCGGACAACATACATACATACTTGACGTTCGAGACGTTTACCTGTGAAATCCTTCGTCGTGGACTTCCGTCAGCAACATATGATTTTCGTCGATCCCGGTGTCGCTCGCCAAAATTTCCCTCAGTTCTCTCACGTTAGCCGCCTGGTTCACGCTAACGCCAATTTTCACTTGTCGCGGCTGCTGCGACGTGTACAACACGTTCACGAAAAGGTTCATCTGTCGGTGGTTCTGCGGGACTGGTACCGACACACAGAGGAAAGGATCGAACGTGTTCGACTGCCGATGACATCTTGGACAGGTCAGACTAGATCGGAACTGAGCTTGGAACACTGCGTGCACGAACGAGTTGTTGCACCGAACATGGTTCGCTAGCGTTTCTGCTGCAACGATATCGTCCGGACGCCCGAACGAGTTCTGCAAACGAAAATCACGATTAATCTCATATTATATTACAGTACATAGGAAAATCGATCTTATCATCTAATCGAATCGAATCTAATGTAATTTACAGGAATCGATACCTGGAAGCATGAAATTCATTTGTATCAATATTTTCTTTTTCTGACAACACTCGACTGATTTTTCCGTTGGCCCAGAATACCGTGTACCAATTTAACGGAAACGAGGTGAGTTGGACAACAGTCCGAGAGAGAAAACGGGGAAACTTTCTATCCTGCGGAGCATCGGTTTTATTCGATTATCAACGAAAGGTGAGCCACAGGAATGAATGTTTATCGATATCGGAACTCGTGGAATTCGTTGAGAAATCATAGAGCGCAAGATCTTTGAAACATTCCTCGTCGATGCATTACGAAGAATGACTCCTACGTTCGCGTTCCACGATAATTGGCGGGAGTTTCAAACTTTCACGTTGCGTAATAGTGAAATAGATGTCGGCGAGTCCTTAATCGAAAACATTTTAAATTGGTAAGAAATTCTCCTTTATCGGTGATATGTACTGTTTTGAAACCGCATACGACCTTATCGCAGGAAACCGTTTGTACGCGCGCAATCACGAAACAATATATGTACATAATCCTTATCGTTCGTAAATTATGAAGTGTATCGATAACGACGCGCGGAACCATAATGTAAATACCCGTTGCCTTCGATGCGCGCGTAAGCGGTGCAGCTGCATTTAATCGGGCCTAGAGGAGTTTCTTTTATTTCGTGTAATAAAGAAAGAAGCCGGACAAACAACGAACGCGTTGCTAAAATTAATTGTTGAAACGATGGAAAACCACCGAAAGAGGGACGTAATCAGTCGTACGATCGTAATCTCGCAGTCTGTATACATAGAATCGAAGAGCGCTTCATGGAAGTGTAATCGATTTTTGATAATGTTTCGCAAATCCCGATGAAGTAACTTTATCTGTCGATTAGAGAAAACGTACTCGAGAATGTCGGAGATGCCTTTAGGTAAATAGGAAATGCGCGTACCGCTTATGTACGATCTGGCTCGATGTTACGCGTCACGACGAACGAGTCTACGTTCATAAAATGATTAACCCTCTCGCATATAATCTTGCATATCTGTTTAATAATAGATTTAATTATTTCTTTCTGCTATCGCAATTGCTCGATTGTTGGCAGGACACGAATCAACGGCTGGCCTGGCGGAGCGTCTAATAGATTTCTGCTCTGCAACGACAAGGAGGTGGCGCCGCCATTGCTGCGATTAACAGTTACACGTGCGTCCAGCGTGGGGATTCACGTGTGACAAGCGATTCCGTCGACATATTTTTTGCTGATTGGACGCGTGACAATCACGAAACCAGTTTACCTCCTAATGTACACAAAGATAAACGCTTATAACGGGGCTGTTCTAATAATAACTGTCTACACCGGCGCGGCGCGGCGCGACGCGACGGTTCGCGCTTCTCTACAGAGCCTGTCGTCGTCTGCCCTCATGCCCCTTATTTTCTGTCACCGAGTTTCGCAACCGGGTCCCGCCGCGAGCCGCGAGCCGCGCGCCAAGCCGGATGGAGCAAACCGACTGCGAGTATGCTAATAAACGGCAGACAATTGTCGCCTGTTCGCTAAAACTCACAAAGTTGTTTGCGTTTGATCGGAGCAACCTCTCCCGGCAGACAGTGTGGATTAGAAGATCTCAAAGTCCGCCACCAAAGTGTCAATCACCTGAAAAACGCGGAGCTAGCTATCGTCGCGCGTGTATGTATGTATTTGCTTATACGTAAATAGAATGTAACGCCAAAACGGGGAGAAATAGCGGTTGCGAATAACTGCTCGAACGAATGTCAAGAAACAGCTCGAGAACCAACAAATGAACCTTGACGCGAAGCATGTCAGAGAAATATTTTACAAAGATTTATTTGGACGTCTGCGTCGGGCGTCGGTTACGCAGACTTTGACTGGTATCGATCGGAAATTTTTCAATGATAATTGAATTAGTTTCATTGGTAACGTTTAGCGAACCGCCTGCAAAGCCTCGCGTGCTTTTTTTCCTCAACCCCCTTTTCGGTCAGTGGATTCCCGGTACAGAGTACTCGCGATCGGCGTGGAAGGCTTCACTTAACCAGATCACGAATCTCCTGTTTTCATGACCTTCGAAATACGCTGTTTTCAAACACCACCCACGTACATATGTATTCTACGCGCGACCAACGTAATCGCGAAACAGAAATTACAAAGGGAGACACGCAAGGATGTCCACTAACATATCTACCCTTAAAAGGTTCTTAATGGATTGAAAAATATAGCTACACCGGGTCGGTTTCGATCCATCAACATTTTTATTACACAAACATTTCATCTACTTTTCCGATGGAAAAGAACAACGTTATTTTATCCTTGGCATACGAAAATTCTAAACATATATGTACCGTTGCGTCATTGGATAGGGATAGATAGATAGATACAAACTTGGCGTATTTTGTTGATACGGATCAGACGTAACTCAGCGTTAAGCAAGATTCGAGGATAGTGACTTCGACGAGACAAGTATTTCTCAGCAGATTGCGCGAAGCGTTGCGCTTTCGAATGGCCGGGCCCCGCATATGTATTTGTATTGGCTGCTTTCGCAAAGACAACTGGTCGCTCTTCCATTACAGCATAGATAAGGCTAATTGTTTCGTGCAGGCGATAACTCGGAGCGTGTGCATTCGTAAGCTACCGGATTGGGATAACTGTTGAGCCATCCGCAGGATGTGTATCGTCGATCCGGTTGCCGGAAGTAATTTTCAATGCTTACAGGTTGTAACGACTCACGCTACGATTCACGCGACTCACAATTGGTCAATGTCACGTCGGTGCATACGTACAGGGTGTCGCGAAAATAATTTTCTGATCTGGGGACGATTCTAACCAGGGCTTCGGAGTCGGAGTTTGGGAGTAATTGCTGATCACTGGAGTCGGAGTCGGAGCCGGAGTAAGAAAAAGGATCGGAAAAAAATATATCGACTCCGACTCCAACTCTGGCTCTTTTGTTTATAAATCATTGATAGATTTACGTATACATAAATAACTTGCTAATATTCTATCTACAGTATAGACGTATTGTATATGTATATACCTCGGCACTATGTAGAGGAGAAACAGTTAAAGTTATGGTAGTAGTATTTTCTAACTATTTCCTGAAAGTGAGAAAGTAACAGTCGTGTCGTGTTGTATCAGAGTTATCTGTTCCATGTTCTTAGACTTTAATACAATATTTCAACTATTTATTCAGTTCTATTACAACTCTTAATTATTTTGAGTACATATTTTTTCAATTTGGAGTGTCGGAGTCGAAATCGGTGTCGGAGGTAAAAAGAAAGAGGAGTTGGAGTTAAGAATTTTGTCTACCGACTCCGAAGCCCTGATTCTAACTAGAAATTATTTCACTTTTGTTTCGATCGTGTATCACATATGTAGAAATCAGGGTTCCTAATCGTTGTAATTTCTCGACCAAGAACTCTGCTCCAAAAATCAACAAAACTAAATCGTGTGCGAATACTTTCGAGTAGCCATGGAAACGAATTGTTCATATTGATATTTAATTCTAATGAACCGAAGCGCGATACGAATGCCATGTGGATTGCGCAATGGATTTCGCGTCGACTTCCATTAGATTCGAGCGTCGCGTCGTGATATTTTTTTAAGCTGTGCGAACAACGATCGCGACGCAATCCGCCGACGTTGCTACAAAAAAGCAACAATATCCGAGCGCAGGAACGGATCGTTTTCTATATCGTTGCAAAACAAAGGACCGGAAGTTGGACGCCTCTAAACATTCTTTACGTAACAGTGGCAATCAACGGCTCTCGGCTCTCGGCTCTCGGCTCGTAACTCATAATTAACTTCTTTCGACCTGACAAACAGGGAACGCGTTCGAACGTATGCATTTCGATGCATAATACAATACGCTTCGAATCCGACACCGCTCGAATTACCTTCCGTGTCCCCGGTGTAAAAAAATTCGATACTGACACTGTAGAAATTTATGCAAATTCACGTTTTTGTAATCGATATATTGGCACAGCAGCAATCGAGTTTGCAAAAAAATAAGAAGTGTAAGCGTTGACTCGTTGACACACGAATTAAATGGAATTGAACGGAATTTAATCTAGCCAAAGATACGTTCGGTTGCAAATAAAAGTGTGTTCTAATTTTACCAATATATGTAGTTGTGACTCATTGCAAACGTTGATAACTGTGATTAAATAAATACTACTTGTAGCCGACGACTTCATAATTGAACGATTGATATAAAATGAGTATGTATTCGTAAAAAATTCATGGTTGAATATAAATTGAGAAGCGTCTTTATACGCGAAGGAGTTGTACAACACTTTCTGTGAACGATATTGATCTACGATCATTAACATTAAATCGTGCATCCTCCTGTAGTGTAGACTGTAGATGTAGATTATAGATTCAGCAAATGATTCTTGCCGCTCGGACATAGCGGTATCTAGGCAGATTCGGCGACTGTTCTTTCGCACAGAGAGCTCCGAGCTTGCCGGTATATCATCAATGACAACGTGTCAACGAAAAGATTTCTCCCAAACATTGACACGCGTAATGTGTCATTCAGAAGACAATTTGTGCACGTGCGGTCTACGATTGATGGATGAGCTGAATCCGAATATGTAAACTGATCGCGTCGACTTGAAACTTGAAACCGGTGGTGTGTTTGTAAATAACCGGTGCAAAGAGCAACAGAGATGGCTTCGAGCGCAACAATACTGGATTCGTCGCTATGATTTCCTCGTTCAACAGTCATACAGTCACAGTAATATTTAGTCAAGTCAACGAAAACTTGTAGAGGGAAATGGAAGGAACACAATTTTTAACTTTGGGACTTTGTTTGGACTAGTTAGGAGGTAAACATTCTAAAAGTCCCTACTCCTAGGAGGTGAGCGGGCTACAGGGGGGCACGTAGAAGTCACCTTTTCCGGTTTTCCGCGTATATCTGGGAAACTATGCGTCCTAGCGATAAGACTATTCCATACAAAATTAAAGCTGACAAAATGTGCCACAAGATTGATTCAATTCAGTTTTTCACTATTTCGCATAGTTTCCGAGATATCCGCGCTCAAAGTTCACTAATTGTACTGAAGCTAGTCAAGTAATGCAGAAAACGTGAGGCAAAAGTTTCTTTTGCACAATTCGTGAACTTTGAGCGCTGATATCTCGGAAACTATGCGAGAAAAACTGAATGGAATCAATCCCATAGCACATTTTGTTAGCTTTAATTTTGTATGAAATGGTATTATCGCTGGGACACATAGTTTCCGAGATATAAGCGGAAAACCGAAAAAGGTGACTTCTACGTGCCCCCCTGTAGCCCGCTCACCTCCTAGGAGTAGGGACTTTTAGAATGTTTACCTCCTAACACTAGTCCAAACAAAGTCCCAAAGTTAAAAATTGTGTTCCTTCCATTTCCCTCTACGCTAATTATAAACAATTGAAATATATATTTTTAACACCCTACTAAATAAGTTACATATGTATGTATGTATGTATGTATGTATGTATGTATGTATATTGTAAATAATAGTTTAGCAAATATTGTTGCGATATAAAAATGTAGATGATCGGTTAACGGTTAACGGTTAAAGGTTTGGTAGGATCGCGTGAAAAAATTGGTCACATAAATATATACCTACATACAGCACATATGTATGTACAATATCGGATTACGTGGATTCCATTTAAATTAGTTCCACCGCAAACATGCTCGCGTTAATTGGATTTGTTAATAAACGGACGCTGTAATTCGTCAGGGTCATTTAGCCGTCGTCGATGATAATTAGACGGCGTGAGTGGAGATAGTAATTAATTCGTGAGTATTATTCAGTATACAGAGGAAGGTCACCACGGAAACGGAAAGCCATGATTAATCCGTTAATCAGCTGGTTTTTCGAGCATAAATGCGCACACAGGCGTAACGCGTATTGCAAGCAAATTTAATACATATACATAACGACAATTTGCGGCAATAATTCTCGTGTGCGCGGTGTTTCATTGGATAGAATAGAATAGAATAGAATAGAATAGATCATCTCTTTGATGAAATACGGACAAATCGGACAAAGAGAAATAAGACCTCAACAAAATAGAATAAACCAAAATATACGAATTAGGAGAACAAAGAAGAAAATAACAAAAGGGGTTACCAAGGGATAAAGAGGAATCGGCTTTTTATCGGGTTGATTTTACAGCAGTAATGATTTGCATGTTTATATTAATGACACTCATTAGGCGACTGATTCGTTCGATCGAATATCCACTGTTATTATTCTCGGATCATGACTCATCCTGCACAGTCGACGAACGAATCGAGGAAATAGTTGACTGAAACAGCAAATAAAAGAGGGGACGTTTTGTTTCCAGCCGCGTCTTAGAAAGATTCGTTTTACGCTCTTGCTGCAATCGCGCTCCGATATTTCTACATTGGTGAGCAACGAATACGCGTAACAACCTTGATGACACAACAATACACAGCGATTTCGCGTGGAATTTGAACCCGTTGCTTAATGTCCGAGTATCTTTTGTACTTCGACGAACAATTTGTCGCATTCCGCTGCGAAGACGTTCGCAAACGATACCCCGTTCACTTTTGCATATTTCCAACGGTCGGATAATTAATAATAACTAAACGTGAAAAAGATATACATACATATGTACATATTCGAAATTCTCGACATGAAACCAGCAATTCCGTGGATGCAAACCGATAATTAAGACCGAGTGGAAAAGAGAAAATTACACCCGCTGATGGCAATTAACTCGGCCATGCCACCATGGAAAATTACACGCTTCTGAACTTTATATGAACGTACATATTGCGATATACTCTGTATGCAAGTATGGCATTCTTCGCTTTCGCGCGCGAATATATATGTATGAAATCTATAGGCTGAATCGTTCGACCGAATTCCATCGATGACCCAACGGCGTATGCGAATAAAAACCGCCATTTGTCAACGGAAGCTACGAAAAAGACCGTGTCTTTGACCGTGTTGACCGTGTTTCGCAAAACGGTGGAACGGTCGTGGAACGACTGGCCCCATTCAAGGTCGGTCCTTGTTATGGTACCGCTTCATATCCGCTGGAATTGTAGTACAGGGTGCGTTGACAAAAAGGAAAAAAGCGAGGAAGCCTACTAAACAAAACGTATACGTATTTATATTCAAATTTAATCGAAACGTTTATAAAGCGTTATCCCTATCGCATGTAACAGACGGAACTGTTTGTAAGAGGAAGTCGACAGCTTTGCGGTTAAACGTTACTCAAATTTGATTAGCCACTGATAAAAGAAAGAAAGGAGTGTATTTTGACAAAACTGACAAAGAACGGGCCGGTTCTCTCTTCTATTTGCATACCTGTTCCGCCGAGTGTGTTAACAAGTGTAAAACGTCAAGTTATTTTGAAAAACAATCGTGGTCGGAAATTTTCCAATTCTTCTGTCGGCGCGCGGCGCGGCGCCTAAAAGTTTGCGCTTATCGGGCGCAGATTCGCGAACATAAGAGGTGATTTATACAGGGTGTCCCAAAATTCCTTCAACAGCCAGAAATGGGAGCTTCCTCAGATCATTTGAAGCAACATTTCCCTTTGCAAAAATGTTATCCGTGGCTTTGTTTAGGAGTGATTAACGAAAAATACGGACCAATCAGAGCGCGACCTAGACGTGAGTTGGCACAGTCGGCCAATCGACAGTTGGCGCGCCACAGTTGACTGTGCCAACTCACGTCTAGGTCGCGCTCTGATTGGTCCGTATTTTTCGTTAATAACTCCTAAGCAAAGCCACGGATAACATTTTTGCAAAGGAAAATGTTGCTTCAAATGATCTGAGGAAGCTCCTATTTCCGTCTGTTGAAGGAATTTTGGGACACCCTGTAGACAGACGGATGATCCTGCGGGAGTGGCGACGACGAACATGAAAAAGTGACGAACGAACCCGATTTTCCTCCTCGACGATAAACACTCGTGTTTACATTGACCAGCCCTCGATACACATATTATCTCTCTTTGTTTTCCTGCACGATTCTTATCAAACATTCTGCGCTGCATCGAAACCGTTTCGAACGACACGGCGAAAGTCTGCACGTTTTCGGATACGAATACACAGACATCGATGCTCAACGACTACACTACGGATCTTCGTGCATTTATTCTTTTCTTATCTTCGGGCATTTGCAAATATGTAAAATACAAGGCATACACGTTATGTCTACAAGAAAGGTTCTAGTTAACAAACGATATATTTTCCTCATTCTTTAAGGAATGGCTTATCTAAATAGGAACTTGTGACTAACTGTGACATACATACTATGATGATAAAATGTTTGGTTGAATTAAGCAGACAATGACGAATTAATTGGTCTCAAATATTCCGTAACGCTAAACGTACCGAGCATTAAAACGGCACCCTGTGTCAAAACTACAATATTGAATTTATATAAATGTGATGAATGTGGTGATTAAAATCTGAGACCGTTCGTCTAGCCGGAAGCGAACTAAATATGTAAACAGAATAGCTGCTGTTGTCGATTGGAAGCGAGATCCAGAGAGCTTCGCTTCCCATCAATGAAATTTGTACTGTTGTAGGGCATTGCTCTATTGCATTTTCTTCGAATGAATATTTATAATTGAAAATGAAAGTCGCGAGAGAAAGTTCGGTACGTTGCGCAGCGTCGGCATTGTCCACGGAACGCTGGCCCCTGCCCTGACACGGTCATAACATGAAGCCATGGAGCAAGAATGCGTCGTTAACTATAAATATTTAGCGTTGGAAATCTAATAGAAAGCTGTTTTCACATTTTCCATCTACACCGTAGATGGAGAAGATCGAATGGAACTACATATATACATACTTGCGATCGAAGAAATCGGTCGATCGTTCCCCGACTGCTCCGCGCCGCGCCGGTGTCCATTTAACGCGTTCACGCCTTGTAGATTTTAATCCCAACAAAAACATCCTGTAAACAGGAGCCAAGTTCCTATTGCCGTAAAAAGTTGCGAGATTAAACAAAATACGGCCAAGTTCGTTAGTTTAGAAATACCTCTTGCAATACTGAAAAAAGCGTTTGTAAAAATTAGTTTAAAAGAACGCTATTTAATTTTGAAAGAGTTACATGGACTGCTAAATTATTCAAACACTTGGCCGTTACTTTTTAAACCAGTGGCCATAAAAGGTGTTAGGTAGCGGCCAAGTTTGAATAATTTAGCCCTCCATGTAATTCATTAAAAATTAAATAGCGTTCTTTTAAACTAATTTTTACAAACGCTCTTTTCAGTATTGCAAGAGGTATTCCTAAGCTAACGAACTTGGCCGTACTTTTTTGATCTCACAAGTTTTTACGGCCATAGGAACTTGGCTCCTGTTTACAGGATGTTTTTGTTGGGATTTCATCAATTATCAAGTAGGTATCAAAGATTAACCCTCTGCCGGCGAATTAGAACCCAACTTTACCTAGATTTTTTTTCTTATAATTTTAGTGTCATTTTCTACCTTATCGTAATCTAACAGTTTGAGCTTTTTGCCACTACCTCGAATGGTGCTGTACGGACGTGTGAAGAGAGCAGATGATTCTTTCCAGAATGTACACGGTTCCTTATGGGAAAAGCGGCATATTTCATTTTCTCCATACATAACCTATTTCGTAATGTTTTTTTTTTTTTAATACAACCCCTTTAAGGTGTAAAATTTCAAACTTTGATAATTATTCCTTCGAGTGTTTGTTATGGTGGACCTATGTACCAAATTTCAAGCTTGTAGGTCAATGGGAAGTACCCAAAACAGGTTTTGATGATCCGTCAGTCAGTCAGTCAGTCAGTGACAAATTTAGCGATTTTTGAGGTCCTATATCTCGGAACTTACTAATGTTGGCAGATTAATGTCTTGTTAATATTGAGATATGATAGCATTTAACAAGTGTGCGAAATTACATCTGTCCATCTGCCTCCAGTGCCGAGTTATAACCCTCTAAAAAACGGCTAAGTTGTTTCATGTAAAAGGAGGTACATAGTGCGAGGAACTTGGCTGGTGCACTACCGTGCACTTGGATAAAATTTCGTTTGCTTAATCGATGGCGATCAAAATTAATTTTCAGATTAAGCGGAAGTCCTCTACCTCTACCGTCACCGTTCCCGTTCCCGTTCACGTTCCCCCGATAGTTAGCCTCTCTACGAGTGTATCAATTTTCCATAATATTTTCTTCTTGATCTCCGAACCGAGACGACCTCCGGCACGAAAACACGCGTGTCGCGTTGCACGCATGCAAGGTCTCGTCCAAGGTGTTGCACGTTTTCATAAAACGCGGCTGCACACCGACGCGACGCGACGTTTGAATGAAGAACGACTGCACTCAGTTGTAAATTGAAAATATTCAATTTGCCATTCCTTTGAACGTTGCGTCAAAGTTAGTCAACCGTAACTAGATCATAGTTAAATATGTACTATATGCAGAGTAACTATATATGTATGTAGTTCGCATAAAACTTTCGAAGCATTTCACTGAAAAAACTACATTTGAAAAATCTTTTACAGAAAATTCGATAAATGCCTCCGACGGTAGTTTCAGTGTTAACGACGGCGTGTATAAATAAATAATGAAAATTTGAAATTCAGTGTTTGCTGCCAAATCTCCTTCACCCGACACGTGCTATGCGACGCGTCAGGTGTGATTTGCACGTTTGAATTACGACCCTCTTGGATGAATACACGAGGTGCCGAAGGACGTCTGCGAGCACTGTCCCGGATGAATCGCAAACGACCGCGTGAATAAGAGTTCGATAGGAGCGACCTGCGATGGAAATCGGAACACGATTGGCTAAAGGACACGCGTGATGTTTGTACACACTGCGCACCGGTACGGTTCATGGCGAGATAACAGAATCCGTAATGAACGCGCGTCACTCCATCGTCGCACAGATTTTACCAAACCGACTACATACATACATACATACATACATGTCGACTTGTCTTGCTTGCGCAACATTCAAATGTCCTTTCAAAATGTTTTTATTTGAAATCGGGATGATCGGGAACAAGGCTAGACTATGCAAGCAAATATTTACTTTAGACCTTCGATAACGGTTGAAAAATTGAATTATAGCTGGACGAGGAAAAAGAGTTTAGGACTTGTAGAGAAAGTGAGGAGGGCGGGCTGACGAAAAATATTTCGAATAAAACCGCAGCTGCGCGAAACGTTCGATGTAATTAAAAAAGATGCGGTAACCGGTGTACGCATAAACGATGCGTGTAATTAATCGGATGAAGGTAGGAGCAAGTTGTTCGAGGAGTGATCTGTATTTACATTTACGCATCGAGCGTTATCCCCGAAGCCAGCCTAAAAGGATGATAAATTATTCACACGTTTGCCTTTCCCTATGTGCTAATCAAGTCTGCGCCGGTCGCCTCGATACACCTTAATGTATGATAAAAATTCACGGTACGAAGATAGAGAAGACCTTATCGATAACGTCACCGAGGCCGTTTATCTCGAACCACGCAAACCGCGTATCCTAATTTTAAAAGGAGAAGAGAGCTAACGATCTTATCGCAAGGTCAACAATACGCGCGGCGGCACCGTAGCTTCAGCACGTGCCCTCGAGTGGCACACCGAGCATTTTGAGAACCGCGTCGAACTTGTCCCGGATGCTCCGTGACCCGCCGCGCCGATTCATCGGCTGCGACAACGTGCACGTGTCCGCGGTGCACTGCGACCGGATTTACGAGCTACCGACACAGGTCGCAATCACCTGCTCCCACAAGAGAAATTACTTTTCTCCAATCGACCAAACGATTTGAATTGTTTCAACGCATTCGTTGGCAACATTTGTCAAGGAGTCTCGAACGAAGGTTAAGGAGACGCTACGGGGTCTTTGAATTTTCAAGGCGTCTCAATGACCGATTCCGGAGAAGTCGGTCAACGTGTCCGACACCCAAGGGCACTCGACGAGGAGGGAAAACCAAAAAGAACCGGCTACGAAAAAGTGGCACGAGGCAGCGGCCATTAACAAGAGGGGCAACATGTCGGACACAGTCGGTTACCGATCCGGATTATCGACTACGCTTTGCCGAAGATCGCTTCATTATCCGATGCCCGGCAAATAACTTTGACCGCGCACGCAAGGAATAGTCGATAAGATAGCTTCGCGGAATCTGGAGTCGCGTATACATTCATGTACTTACATGGCAAGTTGTGTGGAAAAAGAAGGGAAAAGAAAAAATTCGAGATATGGGAAATAACTGCAACTGTAATTCTAGAGCTATGTGCAGCTAAAGCCATGGAAAAAACTATGTACAGACATGTATACAGACATACATACGTATGTAGTTGGGACTAATTGTAAGAATAAACGGTTAGCTATCGTTCAAGGCGGTTACATTGAATCGGACCTGCGGGCACAGGCATTTTTCATAGTTTCGAAATTACTTCCTGGAATCGGTTATGTAAATTTTTCAAATTCTTTGTAGTTAAATAGAAATAAAATAAAATTTCAATTCGAATTCAAATTCAAACTACTTGAAGCTTTTCTCGCGGTGCAAAGAAACTCATTGTTTCAGATTGAAATTTCGCACAGACTTAGCTGCGTACACTGTACACTGTACACGATTTCTTATGAATGTAAAAGTTAAATGACTCTGATCGACCTTTCACGATAAGACAACACGTATAACAAAAGAATCGCCGTTGTTACCGCGAAATGGCCAGTAGAAAGTTCGCGTCCAGGAGAAGAGAAAATTCAGTTGTTCTCGTAATTATGTAGTAGTTTTTACTGCATTTATCCCTGTACTTGTTAGCCACGCCAGGAGAGTAATTGCATCGATGGCGAATGACGTACAATTTCACGATGTTTTCTCCTCTGTCACGGCCGACGACCTTCTCGATTCTTTTTACGCGACGGCGACGTGTATGTACACCGCGGGGGAAGCGTAAAAATAATTCGTTAAACAAATACCGAGGAAGTCGACCTATGTAAATCGGAAACAATATCTCGTGCACGCAATGTGTAATTGCACATTCGTTCAGTAATATATTCGAAACCGCGATAAAAAGAAAAGTTGGTGAAAAATGATCGATCACACTAGTTGTGTAACACCTAATCGACGCGAGAATAAGATTAAGAATCGCTAGCCGCTATATTATCTATTATGTATCGAGGCTCTGTTTGTTCGCTAATTACTCTATCGTAATATGTATGTATGCATTCATCTTTCTAGTAATACATATTAGTGGTTATTTAAGGCACCGATAGATATTGCAACAGTCAACGAAAAGTTGTAGAAGGAAATGGAAGGAACACTTTGTCAGCTTTAGTTTTGTATGGAATGATCTTATCGCTAGGACGCAGAATTTCCAAGATATACGCGGAAGACCGAAAAAGGGGACCTTCTACGTGCCTCCCTGCACCCATCTCACCTTCAAGGAGTGGGGACTTTTAATATGTTCACCTCCTCACTAGTCCAAACAAAGACCCAAAATTAAAAATTGTGTTCCTTCCATTTCCCTCTACGCCCCCTTATGAGCATTCATTGACTGGACTACATCGAGAAGCGACAGGATGCGTTTTGTCGTATTGTGGCTGGAAACTAAAAACGATATTGAACTGAAAAACATGTAAATCGATACGCGAGTTGAAAGTGAAACGGAGCAACGCTGAACAAGTTGACAAACATCGTCGAGTAATTAATTACCGTCGATCAGGGGGCAAAAGAAAACGAAGAAGCAACTCGAGACTGTGTTCCAGCGCTTTCATCGGGTCTGCCGGTTGTTTTTTTCCGCCGTGAACCGTTCCTCTTTTGTTCGACGCGCGGCAAGCGGCGAGTGGCGCGGGATGATTCACGGTTCTGTTTTGCAGTCGTTTTTCTCCGACTCTCTTACCTCACCGTTCATGTAATCGCCATAGTAGAACCGTTGCAGACTGCGGCGTGGCGGCTGCGAATGTCCGCGGATCGTCTAAGCGACACACCGTGTTTTTCCTCCGAATTTCTGCGAGATCGTTTCGTTGCGAACGATCGGGAGCCGTATACCGGTAAACAATTGACCGGGGCACGTAATGCTGCGCACTTTTGTCTAAGCATTACGTCATAGTTATCGTACGAGCATCTCGTGCGGTGAATCATCCAACTGAAATTCGTCTCGTGAGGTTCGCTCTCTTCCTTCGAACACACGCGTTACGTTGTCGCTTGTGAGTTGTGACACAAAAGCGCGTGGCACGGCCGGCCAATCATGTTCATGTTCGCGCTTATCGAGTATTCGAGAGTGTTGACTATTTTTAGCGGCAGAGCACCGACTGTCTCTTGGCCCTGTATTTTAAAAATGCCTTATTTCCTTGCTTGCTTCCTTCCTTCCTTCGTATGAAACCCCTTCTTTCTTCCGGGGAATCGTGCGCGTATTTGAAAAGTTTCATGTGGTAATACCCGTCTTTGCATATCGCTTGAATTATCAATCGAGACCGCTGTAAATTATCATTCATCTCTATACTATTCCCTTCCATGCGTACCTTTTCAGTACCTACTCTGTACCTAGAAATTTAGTCGGGAGTTGCAAAAACGGAAAAAATATAAACAATTATTCCTCGGTACATACATACTATCTATATATTATGTATAGTGGTCAGTATGCGTCCTCAGAAACAGTACAGATGCGTACGTTTTGTTTCCCATCTCTTTTTTGGCAATACATACATATGTACATATACATATTTTAGCGGTAAGTGCAATGTCGACGTGACCGGCCAGATTACGCGTACTCGATATTCGAGTCTTTAGTCTCAAGTTTTCTCTACAAGTCATATTCTCCTTTTGCACGTTTAAGGAAGTACATACTTGTTCTCTTTATGTTAAGTTTCCTGTTCATGTATATATGCAATTGTTATTTTTTTTTGGCTGAATAAACGTACGTTATCAAAAGAAAAGTGGTCAGTATCCCCGACTGTCGCGCGGGAGACCGGTGTTCGATTCCTCGTCGCGACGCGTCGCGTCGCGTCGGAAAGATATTATTTTTATTGTTTAACAATTAAAATTTTTAATAATTTAAAAATTATCATAAATTCCCAAAACTAAAATTAGAAAACGGCACTACACTTGATATTGTAAGAGTTGTGTTCTTCTTTTTTTACAAAAATGATTTGTAAAAATAAAAAGACTTTCGAAGAGTTTACCGCAGCTCTTTTCCTCTGTAACTTCTACACGGTCGTACGATCGTGTGCCATTGATTCAGAGAAAAAGAAAATCCACGTAAAACCGATTTTCGTGTATGCATTTTGAAATTTTGCTTTTCTCCGAAGCAATTCCATTTCTGCAACATCGCCCGGTCCAGGTCCAGGTCCAGGCTCTACTGGCCTCGTTAAAAAAGCGCGGCATGTAGCATTCAAACGCGAAATAAATTTAGGTTAAGGCCTCGTCGCGATCGACTGACACACACTCCGTGCTGCGTACTAAAAAATAAATAAAATCCACTCGAGCCTGCATGAACGTGCGATTCCTTCTAACCGACGCGACAAACATCGATAAGAACAAGTTAAAACATCTTCGAATATACTTATGTATGTATCATACTTTTTTCTTGTTCTCGTTCGACGGTAACTCGAAAGAAGAAAAAACATGTGAGATTTTCATGGACCGATATCCCAGATTTCCAAGCGTCATTTTTAAGCATGCTCCGGTGACTGTTTAACGAGTATGTATTCGTATTATGTAATCAATCGACAAGAACGATTACAAACCTGTCCGTCACACGCAACGCGAGAAACGCGTATGTATGTATTTAGTAGGTATGTATGTATGTACATCGCACACGCGGGCAAAGGCATGCACAAACATTGACACGAAGACCACACGAAGCGGTATGCTACGACTTTTAGCTGTCACTATCAAAGCGACGGTAAGTTGATACGAAACTGAAGAATCCTTCTGTCGTTTCAACTCGCGTACGGTGCCCTGCTCTATGTTCCGTATATGTAATAAAAAGACCTCGATCTCCCTTCGGTAAAAAGCAACGCGCAATGGTTTCAGTTTAAACAGACGTTAACCTCGCAACTAGATAACGAATATATTCGTAACTTGAAATAGTGAACAAAATTCGCGCCGTTGTAAAATATGTTTACTTAGACTTTGATCTAACAATAAATACGAAGAATAGAAGCACGACAGGCTTAATATTTGAATAGACGGCGAAGTTTGCGTAAACGATTTGGAACAATCGGTCTAAATATGTATGTACGATTGAACCGTGTGACGCGGTACGTTCGAATTTGACCGCGCTAATGGAAATGCAACGCTTGGCTCGTTCGGTGACCGAGTCACAGAGAATCGGATAGCTTGCTTACCTTAATAATTTTATATTTCTTTTTGGTAGCCTGATTCAGGTCCTCGTGCACTTTATCCAATAGCCACAACAAAAACTCCTGAGCGTCGTGCTGCAAGTTGCCCCGGTATTGGCTGCCGTATTTGTCGACGACGCTTTTGAACGCGGTGCTCATCTCCGGGTCGTACTGACAGCTCCATATAGCCTTGAGTAGGAGGGCCAACTGTTCGGTGATCTCGCCTTTCGTCCCGTACTTCTTCGAGTTGAGCTTGTTCCGTCTGGATAGATCGACCTTGTACTGGTCGAGCACGAAGTACTCGGCGAGTATGTCCGTATGGGATAGACACTGCAGCACGGCGTTCATGAAACACGTGTTACCGTGGTTGCGTAAACCTATGACCCCTGGCACACGATCCGGCGGTATGTGCGCGGGCCGAGGCGGTGGGACCCTAATGTCCCCAGCACTCGACCCTAGATCGTCCCTATGGGAGGTTTTATGGTTTTGCGCGCCCACGTTGGACATGTGCTGAACCATCCTGTTAATGAACTTCCTCCAGGACGGCCTGCGAAACACTTTCTTCTCCGAATATATTTGCCCGTTCGCGTGCAGCCTGCCCATATGGGGCTGTTGCATGCTCTCGACTTGCTGCTGCATATTGTTTCGCTCCTTATTGCCGCTCGTTCCGCCGCTGTTGTCTTTCGATTCGCGGTTCTGTTTCGGACGTCGCCGTGACATCTTAGCGTTCTGAAACGGATTCCGCGGCAACGTGAAAGTACGCTTCAGCCGCGAAGCGGACTCCCGTGCCTTCGCCTCGGACGATTTAACCTCTTCCACGCCCAGCTCACCCTCCGACACCGATTTCATCACCGCACTATTCGCCTTCTCACCGTCCATCGCCGGCCACGGAAACAACCGTTCGAGCCTTCCGCCTGCCCACCTCGCCCCGTTCACATCACGACAGGATCCGTTGTTTCGCGAGACACGATCGACACACCACCGTCAGACACGTCTAAACCATGTCGTGCCCGTCAACAACTGACCCGCGGCCCGCGGAGAAAAAACGTCATACGCGTAACCCGCTCTCGTACGCTGCGGCGGCCATTTGCCTTTTATCACGGGCTTCCACGATTCCGTGACCGCCGTGACGCCTCTGTCCTAAACTACGCGAATCGGTTGATGGGAACCACGACGCGACGTGGCCCTTCCTACCACTTCGCGCGACCTCTGCCACCGACGAGATACTATTAATAGTATCTCGTCTGTGTCGGTGCCTCTGCGCTGGCGGCTGAGATCTTCTTACCGGCAGTCGATAACGTACAGCCTAATGTATTCTTCTGTCTCATCCTACCGTATCGGTCGGAACTAATATTGTGGAACTAACGCAGTCTTTAATAGTATCTCGTCGGTGATTGGTTCACCGACGAGATACTACCTTATGGGAGTTCGTGTCACTCGAAAATTTCGGTGTCCTCTTACGCCCTCTAACAATAAGATATATTCTGACTGGAGTGAGAAACAGAAGGCCATCGACATGATCTCGTCGGTGCAGAAGGCTACTGAGGAGATTCTCGTCGGTGAGAAGACAAATCGTCACGGAACCATATATTCATCATCATGAATTGTTACATTCTGTACCAAGCAGATATTTCAGACGATGTTGGTTTCAATATTAAAAGCAAAACTCAAGGATAAAGAATTCCTAGAAATATATTATTCAATCATAATTTTAGGAAAATCAACAATTCCTATTTCAAATTTTATACGAGACACCTCAGTTTGTAATTTCAAAACATTTCATAAACGAGAATTATTACCTTTCACAGAAATATTTTGAAAAGACTTTACTGTAAAAAATTAGATGGCAAGGTGTTCAAGGGAGAGTTCGTCCACATCGTTGGCAAAAGGAATTATTATAAACATTAATTAGCTAGAATTAATAAATGTCTCATAGTATTATTTTGAATAAATTAATGCGTGCGAATGTTCATGGTTTAAAAGTTATTCTAAATCTCGAGTTTTATTGTCTATTTTTACGAAAAATTTAGACGGCAAGGTGGTCAAGGGAGTGTTCGTTGACATCGTTAGCAAAAGAAATTGTTATAAATATTAAACAGCCAGATATAATAATTTTATCTGTGAATTGTATTAAATAAATGAATGCCTGCAAATGTTATGATTTAAAAGTTATTCTCAATCTCGAGTTTTATTGTCTATTTTTACGAAAAATTTAGATGACAAGGTGGTCAAGGGAGTGCTCGTTAACATCAGTAGCAAAAGGAATTGTTATAAACATTAAGTAGCCAGAAATAATAAATTTATCTGTGAATTGTATCGAATAAATTAATGCGTGCGAATGTTATGGTTTAAAAGTTATTCCGTATCACGAAGACTATTAGCCACTTTGACTAAAAAATTAGGTGGTCAGATAGCCAAGGAATTACTTGTGGACATCGCTGTAAAATAGAATTGTTATAAATATTAACCAGCTGGAAATAATAAATTTTTCAATAATTGTCACGGCGATCGACATCGATCGATATTCGGCGGAGTGGGGGGCGCCGCTCGAGCTCGGCGGCTCGGCGAGAGCTCTCCGTCAGTCAGTCAGTCGGGCCGGGGGGAGCGGCGTGAGCGGACGTGCTGCGGGACCAGGAGCGCCAAAAGGACCGGAGGGACCAGACGTGGACCAGAGGTGGACAAGGGGTCATCAACAGCTACCCTGGCCTACCTTGACCTACCTTCAACACCAGTAAGTTTTATTACTATTACTAACATTGTTCAATCTTTGTCTACCCAGCTTCAACAAACATGTTCTTCAACTGCTCGTTCAACGAATACCATCAATTTTTATCTTCAATATGCCAATTGGAATTTCCATCGAAAATTTCAATATTGAGTCTTCTTCAAATTTATATTTCTTGATTGAAATTGGTATTCCTCTAATCGGAGGTCCCTCAGGGGCTCACTCACGGATGGAGGTGGTTACAATTGCTCCTGCAAACTGGTTGTATTAGCACTGCGAGATTACAATTGCTCTCATGAGTTGGTTCTCTGATTGTATTCACACTCATGTGCAGTGTTATAATTGCTCTTGTGAGCTGCTTCGCTGGTTGTATTCGCACATCTGTGCAGGGTTGCAATTGCTCTCATGAGCTCTGGTTCTCGCGTTGTATTCGCACTCATGTGCAGGATTATGATTGGTCTTGTGACTGTTGAATTGAATTTCCAATTGTTTGCATCGGAACTTTCACAACTTCGGATGGGGCCGTGAGTGAGTACGGGGTGTAGCGTCCCCGGGGCACCCGAATCGCCTATAGGCCGCACTCGTGTGCGGGGTTAGCTTGACTCTCGTGAGCTGCCGTTAGGTTGGCTCTCGCGAGCGGGGTTAATTTGGCTCTCGTGAGCTGGTTAGATTCGCACTCGTGTGCGGGGTTAGTTTGGTTCTCGTGAACTGGTTTTAGGTTTGCTCTCGTGAGCGGGTATTAGGTGTGCACTCGTGTGCAGGGTTATGTATTGTTATGTCTAACTATTATTAGTCTGTTTCAGCTAAAATATACCATGAAGAGTTTACACCAAGAAGAGGACAAACCCAGAAGAGGACAAACCAAGAAGACTGCGGCGTATTCTTAAGTAAGTTTTATTTGCCGAGCAATTATTGTCTTAGCGTCACCCCCGAGCCAGAGCCTTCTGCTTTGGCTCATATTTCTTCTTTGTGAATCAAAGCCTTCTGCTTTGATTGTTCCCCCTTTTGCTGGTAATCTTTTGGCTCACAATAATTGCTCGGCTTGCGTGCGTTAATTTTGTATTATACCCATTTGTATATACAGATAATCTTGTAGTAATTATTGGCATTGGTATTATTTGCTCGATTTAATGTTTTTGGTTCAGTCTCTAAATCTATTATTACAGATTTAGGTGTATACATATACATATACTTGTCCATATCTAGATAGCAGGATATCAGGATACAAAGGTATCAGCATATCAGTTTATCAGTATATAGCCTTCTGCTGTGTCGGACCTTGCTTGCATGTACCAGACCGGTTGGGGCCGGTATTCGGCGTCGATACATTGAGAGGGATGGTTCATTGAGACCTGTTCACTCGTGTAGCCATGCTACAGTGTCCTCTCTATTCGTCATCCTACCCAAGTCACCTCAACGCATTACGTTGCCTGGTGACAGGTAGTTGGTAGAGAAATGGGATATCGTTTGAACACTTCTCACTGTCCATTCCTCTTGGTGAGGACACGTCGGGTATCGGCTCTGGCTGGAGTTGGGCTGCAAGCATTGTACGCGCCGCGTCACCTTCGAACCAGAGCCTTCTGCTCTGGTTCGCTCTTGTTTCTCACTTTGAAAGAATCAGAGCCTTCTGCCTGATTCGCCTTTGATCCCCCCGTGGATCGGAGACTTCTTCTCCGATTCACACCTTTTGCTCCGCGATAATTACTCGACATACTTGCGTAATTTAGTATAAGTCCATCGTTGTAAGAAAGGGAGCCAGAAGGAATATTGCATTCGTTCTGACTCCCTTTCGGGTCTCTTGTGCAGCAACCTCCTCGTGCTGAGACCTGGGCAATCGGTATTATCCTTTATTTGTAAAACCTTCTAGTGTCTTATGAATAAAGGATAATATCGAGCTAATAGCTGCACATTTAATAAATATGTTGATTTTTCAATAAATTCTATTCCTATACGTATTGTCTTTCACAACATTTTGCAATTTTACCTTCCTCAGATCAAAACATATGTATTATTCAAACTGGTTCGCCCCGGGCGTGAACAATGTCATATATCGTCTGGTTCTATTTAGGTAAAGAGACGAGATAGTATCTCGTCGGTGACAGTATTATAAGGCAATTACAGTATGGGTAATGTGAGCATTCTACACTATATCATTCTTCTTCTACTTGACGAGTATCTCGTCGGTGGTAGAACTTTTAGCGATGTGGTATTTCAGATCACTGTAAGTTCCACGTTATCCCCGCGCCCGGTTACCGGTCCCGCTGAATAACACTCGTCGGTGATTGGTTACAGACGCTACACTAGTATTTAAAGTCGCCTATAGAGCGCACCACAGATCTGCCTACCAAGATGGCCGACAAGTTGCTTCCCCTTCCGTCTTTCGGGACACCCCCCCTCCAGGCCCCAGGGTTACGCTCAGTCCTTAGTGGTCCGTGTGGTCCTTAGGCCGCTATTAGACGAGGCTCAGGCTCAGCACGTCGTGGGGCATTGAATTGTAGCGTGACCCGTTGATCACGCGAACATAGTTACGAATAGCGCTACTGCCCTTGTATGTTCGATTAATGGCGCTGAGAGGGAAATTTGAATATAAAACATAATGTTTCAAGCCGTATATTTCATATACACATATTTTATTCAGGCTCGATAGCTTAGGCTTAGAACAAGTAGAGAAACAAGAGGTTTCCACAGAGATCCTTGACGAAACCAGATGGGCGAGACTAATCGAGGAATTTGGGTAAAGTCACGTAACCTCTTGGAGGAGCTTCTCCAATTTCGCATAAATAGACAGTCGAAGTCTAGAATCGGTCGAGGACAGGAAGTCGTAAATTCTTAGTCAAGGACCTCTTGGGACTCCCTCGGACCTCTCTCTCGCTCGGTCCCACGACCCTTGTTTTGGCGGGCCTTCACCCTCGCGTGTACCCCACTCTCGTGTGCGCGCTACTGAGACACCCCCACCACCAATCACCATCGAGCAGCAACCAAAGACGAGCCACCCGACGAATCAACGTTCAGCTCCGGAAGATCCGAATTTTCCTATTGGCTAAGGAAAAGGATGCTGGAAGAAGATAAAACTTCAGGACGAGGCAAATACGAAGCAGATAGAATTCTCAGATCATAGAGTCGACTACCAGAAGTTTAGTTAAATAAAGTCTATTTTTATTTTTCCATTACACTACATTGTTCAGAGTTATTTTCTGCAAACCTTCCACGAGCAGAGTGCTTCAGCGCTCCACGGGCACCCGAACCCAGCAAATTCCCTAATCCCACCACACTGCGACGTAACAGAATCATATGGAGCCTATTACACGAGGACACTTGGTGGAGCCACCAAAAATTGTTGCCGATCTGGTGGACGGCATCGGCAACCGGCCGGGCAACATTTGGTGGCGCCGCCACCAGTCGGGGCATTGATTTGAATGTAGCCTATTAGACAAAGCCACCAAAGTTGCGCCACCAGAATCACGAAAACATGAACAATTGACGACATTGACGTTCAAATTACCACCAATTACCACCACATTTATCGTAAAATGTTTATCGGAACGCTTGGCGGTACCACCTGAACCGGAACCGAGTTGCGCCACCAAGTGTCCTCGTGTAATAGCGGCCTTAGGTCCGTGTGGGTCCGTGTTCATGCGTGTGGTACTGACAGTACTGACCGTCATCCACCGTCATCGGATCGAATCGTCAACAACGTGGTAGAAGGAACAATCTTTACGCTTGCATTGAAAAGTTTTAAGTCGTTAACTTGAGTACCAGATAATTAAACAGCCGGAACGATGGCGGAATTTGTAGACAAACGATGCGAGGATATGATCCCCGAATTAGAACAAATGGAGAAAATCAAATTATTTGATAAAAGTGAAATTCGGTAGTTACAACAGGTTATCTTTCGGTACTGTTCATCTATGTTGATTTTTTAAATAATTACTAATGAAAATATTTCTATAGGGGAATCGCGAAGAAATTGAAGGAAAATGAGTACAAAATTCAGCGACATTCGAAAACCAAAGAGGACTATTTGCGATACATACAATATTTGATGGACCTTCTTAAGTTGATCAAACAACGTAGAAATGTAAGTATTCTACACTTTTGAAGCAATCTTTAAGAAGATAGTAATCGATGTTGTAATTTTATTAGAAATTCGGCATTAATCAAAAACAGTCGGAAATCGATCACATTATCACAAATAAAATTAATTATTTGTACAAAGATGCGATATTTAAGTTTCAAGACGACATACGTTTCTGGATCGCTTATATCAAATTTTGTAAGCACGTTGTAAGTATTTTTCCAAATAATCATACTTTTAGAAAGTTTATTTATTTTTTAATGAGCGATCATGAATACGATATTCGACAGCATTTTAAAAACAGCGTTAGTCACATATTAGGCAGAATGTTGCAAGTACATCAAGACAAACCAAAGTGTTGGCACATTGCTGCTCGTTGGGAGCTAGAAGAAAATAAAAATAAGCAGACCGCTCGTCAATTTCTGCTCAGAGGACTGCATATACACCCGACTTCCCAATTATTGTTTACGGATGCTTTCAGGTAAACATATTGAAATGGGTAACTTTTTCAAAATTTGTATACATATGTATGATTCAGATTAGAATTGGACGAGGCATTGGCTAACGATCAAAAGAACAAAGCTAATGGTGACCCCGCAGCTACATCGGCAGGGGAAGATGACATGACTATAGGGTTAAAGAGAGCTTACATTATATATCAACAAGCATCAAAATGCGTCAAGGATATTAAGTTCATAGTAGAATTGCTCAACATTACGAAGGAGCGCAGCAACTCGGAAAAGCTACAAAATAGAATTGTTAGGTAGGCAAAGAAAATAATGCATTAATAGGATATATAAATGCATAATTTTAATCTCTGTAATAGCGACATGATTCAAGAATATGCTCATGAACCCCTAATGTGGGATACAATGGCGAGAAGAGAATTGGAAGGGCTTGTTCAGCCTTCTCTCAACGACAATGCTATGGAAGTAGATAGTTCGGAACAGAGTTCGTTGAGAGATTGTATAACATCTTGTAATAAAGTATACCAAACGGCAGTTAAAAAAATTAAAACCGAAGAAATGTGGACCTTATATGTAGAATGTATATTAGAAATCAATCAGAAAGGCGGATCACTGCCCAATTTTAAAAGGAAGTTATTAAAAACTGCGTTTACTCAAGCTCATCAAGCGAAAAAGTTGAAAGAAAAATATTACTTGCTATGGGTTGGTAACGCTTGCAATTACTTAACGATACAATGACTTTTCGATCTCTTCAGAATTGTTTCCTTGCAGATTAACATGTTAAATGCCGAGAAAAAGGATGAAAGTACCATAAAGAAGATAAAAGAAATTTTATGCATTGCTACGGAGACTATACCAAACAGTGTAAGTTTATGGCATGCTAGACTGAGGTACTTGTTGGCCTCCGGGTTAGAAGAGGAAGCCGAAGCTGTCTTTCCAAAGGTATAAATATTTAAATCGTGTATTGTAACATGCCCGAAATCTGCGTATTAGCGTGGCTAATAATGTATCTGTTAGGCAACCCAAATTCTCGGAGACAAATCGTTACCTTTGTGGAAAATGAGGATACTACATATGCAAACTAAAACTCCTGAAAGAACGGA
The DNA here is from genome assembly GCA_028455765.1 of Lasioglossum oenotherae. Lineage (NCBI taxonomy): Eukaryota > Metazoa > Arthropoda > Insecta > Hymenoptera > Halictidae > Lasioglossum > Lasioglossum oenotherae. The sequence goes on along the minus strand of CM052294.1, from coordinate 15,298,849 downwards.
AGAAGTATTCCAAGCAGCTTTACAAGGACACCCGAGCGTAGCTCAAGAAATGAAACCTACCTACATAGAGTGGCTGATTCTAACAAAAAGTCTGTACGCGTAATAGAATTATGATTAACGATTTTTATATTACACATAATATTTATTTTAGGCATACAAGCTACGCGGAAAGTTTACGACAGACTTTATCTACAACCACCATTTTCCATTAAAATGCATAAGAAGATGGCGGAACTAGAATTGATGCAACCTGAAATATCGTTGAAGCATCTCAGAAAATGTTATGATATGTCAACGTTACAATTTGGCAAAAATAACACGAGCGTTTGGATAGATTACATTCAATTCGAAATGAAACACGGCGATCCAACAAAAGTTGGAGACCTGCACAGAAGAGCGGTGAAGACGTTAGAGCCAGGATTGACGGATTCGTTTATTTCAGAATACAGTTTAATGAAGGCAGATCCAGATTTTTCGAACACGGATACGTAAGCGCCAACAAAATAGAGAAACGCGTTGGACGAATATATTACCGAGCGACACAAGAAACAAACATATTTGATATGTTTAAGCAGAATTCTGTCCAGTACAAGCTCATGAACATTATACAGACTCGAGTGGTATTTCCTTCTCCATCCGCGTGAGAACGATGTTGCGGTCCGTTTCATTAGGTAATCGCGTCCTATCCCCGGATTTTAATGTTGCTCTCATGTCTAAGCACATCACATCCGTTGATAACGAGTGTTCTTTATCATCCAGATTTCCCTCAATTTTTAGAAGTAAACTTTCGAGATTATTATACGCTCCTCTGAAGAAAAAAAGAATATAAATATGAAATAAAATACCTGTAAGAATACTGTTATTGCATATCCATTCTGTTGCAATTAATATGTCCGTCGAAAATATCTCTCGAATGCTCGAGCGAAAGCAATGGGGTTTGCGGTATCATGAAAATTAACAAAAATATTTTGGGCGGTCATATTAATTGGTACGTCGTGGCAAATGCGCGCAGGTACTTGGAGTCGACGATAATATTCTTCAAATCTTTTTCAGTCTGTCGCAACTGTAATACTTCGTCTTTCAAACCGCCGTCCACTTCGTCGCGACAGAGCTCGAAGCCAGGACGATAAGTGCGATTCTCTAATCTTGTTTCTGCGCATTTGATCGAATCGGTCTTATGCAACAGCGCATCCTCCAGCCGTACGATTTCTTTCTGCATGATCTCCATTTCTTTTTGTATCTGTAAATTGCAATTAGATCTGCTTGCATATTAATTGCTTCGCTGGGAGTCTCTATACATGTAGATGCGGTTGCCACGTGTACCTTAAGCTTTTGCCATTCCAGTTCATTGCGACCTTTCTGTGTCTGATATATTCTTTTCCTTAAACTGAAGTCTGTTACATCCTGCTGAGCCTTGATATCGTTCCGCGCACGTTCTCGCATAACGTTCATAGACTCGCGGAAATTGTACACGTCGTTCAACTCGTTATCAGCTAACGTTTTCGTACGCTGGCAGTGTTCCAACCAAGCTTTGTAGGATATTGCACTGTAAAACAAAGCTACTATTTTATGTTTATCCTGCTATGCGTGGTTCTAGCATAATGCCTTGATAAACTGCTTATTACGACACCGATAGCTTATCAAGTTTTATTGGATACATCGCGATCATATTTTAGTCGTAGAAAAATCAAATAAAAGATAAAAATAATATACCAGTTAAAAACAGTGTCCTTACTCTTTTGGAGTCCTCAGCGCGTTCGGTTTATAACTAATGTTCGCACATGTACGATCCAAACTGAGGTTTTCTTTATCTATTTTTATAGTTTCATCCTTATCTTCGACTTCCAACGATATTTTAAATCGAACTTCCTCTAGACGATTTAGTTTTTCCCATGCAGCTTGGATTCTGTAGAAAATATTAGATCGGTGCAAAAATTCGTACTCGATACCTTCTTGTATTTTAATATGAAATTGTTCACGATGAACTTTTGCACTGATTGAAAATATGTTTCATTGTTCGTATACTAATACCATACCTCGCAGTCAACGATTGTTTCACATTCTCTATTACGCAAAGTTCTTTTTTCAATTCTGTATCAGCTTCGTCGTATGTCAACTCTGTTCCTCTACGACAATCTCTCATAGAAATACATTGTGCTGTTACTTGTAAAGGATAATTTAAAGTTTCTAGTTCCTTTTCTGCATCAGCCTTTTCATCTTTCAGAAAATGAATCTCCGACAACAGTTTGTCTAAGAGATTCTGAAGCGCTTCCCTCCATCTTGATAATTCTGTTACCCTATGAACATGAAAAATTGTGAATTCGTTTACTTTTTGGGAATAATACGAGGTATCAATTACCTATCAGCAAGGCGAGCATTGTTCATATATGTATCCCATATAGTCTTCACCATTGTCTCAGACTGAATAATTTTCCCTGAATTTCTCAATGCAAATGCTTCTGCGCTTTGGGCATCAGCGTTTTGTTGAAGGTCCCATTGTTTAGCATACCAATCTGCTAATCCTATTTTATGGGACATTAATGTATTTCGGTCAGAAAACGATTTAAACGATACTCCGTGAAAAATGCAAATAAATAAAAATGATAATTACCTATATGCGGTAAAGGTTTTTCATATGTGGTCACGGATTTGTTAGCCATGATTTTCAAAAAATTTAACTCAGACTGTGAAGGTATATATATATATATATAAAAAAAGTTGTAAATGTACAGACGAAATACTGGCCTAACAGTGACAGCGATACTTTGTTGTTATCGGTCACCAAAGCAACCAAAGTATATATGTACCTCGTATAAGTCGTATACCGAATTAAATATTGATTTAATAATGTGTACTTCATTATATTTAATTATCGTCTGCATATAATATAAATTAATTGTTACCATAGTAATTTGACAAATACTTCGCGAATTCGTTTATCGTATTGCTTTCCGACTTATCGACTCGATTAATAGGGTCGCGATAGATTTACATAAAAATGATTACGCGGTCGATGTAAACCAAGTGAATCCAAAATCTATAAATGAGATTTTAAAATAAAACCTGAATATATATTTTCTTGTTACATTTCCTTATATCATCGTTACAAATTCTAGATCAAAATATGTATATATTTAACTAAATAAAGTAACAAATGTAACGAATAGCCTGTGGATTTTTGTGCGAGAGAAAAATTGTCTGGATTAATTGCATTTATATTTGTTTCCTAAATCGTACAGTATATATATATGTAGAATCTTGAAGTTCTTTAAAAGTTTTTACTATTTTGCATATATGTATATACGATCTATCATATAATTTTCATAATAAATGCATAATATTCGCAGTCTAGTAACTGTAGTAACGAGCATTCGTTATTTGATTAGGCAGAGCATTTTGAAAGTTATCTGTTTGAACGGAAACAGCTGTATATGGTCTTATTGTCAGACTTATATTACTTGAATTGGAACATTATTGACAACGTTTCAAAGGTTGCTGGCGTTCCTGACGAAATAAATATTTCGAACTGTAAAAAATGTGTTTAGCATCGAAATCATTAATATATAATTTGTACTCGAATAAAGATAAATAGCAAAGAAAGATCGTCGATCGACAAATCCTTTGTAAATATACAGAAAGCGGAAGTCTATGTTAACCGATTTTGTAACTTCTGCTTGGACTTGCGTATTGGAATTATTTAGTTATTATGGTTACACATATTAGGAAAGTTATCGATGAAACCGATACCGCGTCCATCAATCAAATCTTGCTATTTCGATCGATATACAATATTGCGGAATGGAAATTCTGGAAGCAATAAGGCGTCATATGCAAGTTTCCCCAACATATAAAAACCGGACAACTATTTACCGCTTTTAATTTTGAGCATCGTATATTTCGAAAAAACTGGCACAGATAGTGAAAATTTATGAAGAAAATTATGAAAAAATTTATGAAATTTTTGACGGTATACTAAGAATGGCGATGGTCGAGCGAGAGATTTGTTCACATTCGAACGGACAGAAGAGTGGTCCGTTTGTGCCGCGCTGAATTGGAAGTTTTTGCCATTCTGCTCCGGCACGTCTGCGCAAGAAGTTTGTATTTGTATTGCCATTCTGAGTTGTTTACAGGAATACGAGTTGCAACGGTTTTATAAGATAAGCGGTAAGAAAGAATTGTGAAACGGGGACGCAGGACATTTAGGACTGTTTAAAAAGGTAATCTGCTGGGAAAAATCGAATTTTGTCACCGGCTGGAATAGTATGCGAAGATTGAGTATGAAGAGCAAACGTAGAAAGTCCGAAACGTCGAACGAAGGAGACTCAGAGGAAGATGGCGTCGGTCGTTCAATGGCTAACGAGATCGACGAAATGAAGAAAGGCAAGGAAGACGGTGACTCCATGGACTCGTCGCGCAGAAGTGCAACCAAGAAGCGGCCCTCTCGTAGCAGACATAGCCTCAAAGGAATCGACGATAATGCCGCGAAATCAGACGAAGAGGACGCGCAGGAAAACACCATCGATGAAGATGAAAACAAGAATACCGGGAAGGGTGGAGCGAACAAACGTCTTAAAAAGGACGATTCGAGAGCCTCCTCCTCGATAAGGCAAGACGGAAATGAGAAAAGAGAATACGAGGTTCGTTTTTGTTTGTCATTTTTATCGCGTTTATCTATACATATATGTATGTATATATTTACATTCTAACATATTTATTTACGCGGCGCGGCGCGGCGCGGCGTCGGTAGGCTGACTATTTACGTTTTATGCAACCGTAAAATATTCAAGTCTCTGACAGTAGTCGGCTACGTCCAGCTTTCACCTTGAAACTTTTACAAATCAAACGTACAAGTGTTTTCCTGTAGTAAACATTTCGATCTATTTAATAATACGTTACGTCCTATATTATTATCGTGCACGATCGATTTTAATCCGCAGTTGATCCACAGTTTTACTTTCTCAAGATAATATGAAATACATTTATCGAACAGGTAGAGAGAATCGTTGGACAACGTTTGGTCAAAGGGCGAAAACGACAATTTCTGGTCAGATGGAAGGGATACGATGAAAATTCAGACACTTGGGAACTAGAGAAGGATTTGAATTGTCCGGAATTGATCGAAGAGTTCTTGGCCGAGGATTTAGAGAACGTAGAAGATAAATCGAAAAAGTCGGAAGACTCTCCGAAAGGAGGGAAAGCTAAAACTCCGAAAATGGATAAGAAAGCTAAGAAATCGAAAGTTAGCGCAAAGAAGCTGTCGGAAAATGGTACATTTCTTTTTCTGTATCCCCACGTTTACTTAGGGATCGTTAGAGAAGTTGATTTATTTATTATTTACTTGATCTTAGACAAAGCGATAACTACGTCGGATGAATCGAAGAACGATAAAGATGACCAGAAGGAGTTCGAAGTTGAGAAAATTATAGAAGTGCATTTTAAAAAAAACAAGACAAAACAGTTTCTAATTCGTTGGAAAGGATTTTCACAGGCTGACGATACATGGGAACCGGAAGAGAACTTGAATTGTCCTAATCTCATCGAGAAGTTTATGCAAAAGGTAGAAAAGGCTAAAACCGCAGATGTACGCGAACTCCGGACAAACCGTCCTCACACAAAGCGATACACGTTAGCTACGCACGAACAGGGACGCAGATTATCACGTCGAAATATGAATAAGCAAAGGTAATTTGTTTTACTTATTATTTTCATGATTTCTTCCTTTTGTATCTCTTAATTTATGTTTATTTTCTTTTTATAGAGCTACGTATCATGAATGTGATGAATAAGTAGTCGCAAACATGTCAAGACACAGACAGAATCTGTAGCGTTCTAAAAAAAAGTAATACTTCTTCAAAACAGTAAACATAAGTGACTTTCCACCTTATAAAAATTTAAAGTAAGATTAGCACTTTAACTGTAATGTTGTTTGTGTGTGTCTTAAGTACATAATATATCACTTCGTATACTGTACACTATGAAATGTGAACTTTAAAACTATGGTATTTCATTTACTTTTTTTGCTATTTTGTAAAGTGTATAAAATAGGTATATGTTACATTGTAACAATCAATATTAGTTCGCGAGATATCGACAAGTCAGAGTTTTTATAATTTTCATATTAGTTTATAACCGTTTTATAAACTCGAATATTCCCATATATCATGTTGAAACGTACCGAAAAAACAAATACGTTTCAAAAACAAATATTATACATTTTTTTAACTGAATGTTATTATGTAATAGAGAGATTAGAAAAATCTCCAAACAGATAGTTTACTTTGATGCAAAGTAAGTAAAGCAGGAAAAGCAAAGGAACTTCGTATTCGGTAATTACCTACAATTAGGCTAAGAAGTGCAATGCATAAAATAATTTGTGTAACTAATAGTAGCATATAATAAAATCGTCCCTGCTGTAATACGAAATTAAGAGTGTAATTATATAGAGCGGAAACATACAAACGTTTATTATTTAGTTCTGCTACCTTCGATGTGCTATTCATAGAAATTACAGTTTATATTAAGCAGTGCCATTATATAAACAAACAAAAAAAAAGATAGAAACGCTCGGGTCTCGAATGTTTCTATTTCTAATCGGGATATTATTTTTAATGATAAATGTCACATTTGTGTATTTATTATATTATACTTTCACGGTGACTATTACTTTTAGCGATATTGTGAACATGTATGTTGTATAACAAGTGAAAGTGCATTTGCTGTTTTATGAATGACTGATGAACATGACAACTTGTTTCAAGATGAAGCTATAATAAAAATTTAAACCTCGAATAACATTTTTATATTTTCGAACATTATTCATATCGATACTAACAACGAATCGTGCAAAAAGGTACGTTTACGCATAGTTCTATGCAACGTTTCCTGAAAAATAACATTAGTTATCTCCGTTGTCTGTAACTCTTAATAGTCCCTATTCGTTCATTTTGAATCTGCATAAATAAATACTGTAGTATCGCGTGAACAAATTCATCATTAATTTATACACAAAAACATGTTATCTTTTTTTAATTCAGTTTTGGGTAGTTCTGCAGCACTTCATGTCTCGCAACGGTGACGAAAACGGTAATAAAAGTTTATTACACGTATATAGGTGAGCATCGACATCGTACAGGTATAAGGATAAAAATTATTTAAAGCTCTAATTAATGTACAATTATAGCGTAGAACTCAAACGAACAGGAATGGAAGTATATAAAACCAGAAAAAAGTTCTATAAACTTGATAACGAGTCGGAAACATTTTTGGGCTACTTGTGGACAATATGGGTTCCAGTCCTCGTCGTCTTGCTTCTAATTGTTCTATGCATATTCTGTTATTTGTACAATCATGGACGAATTATCTCCATTTGCAAAAGGTTCAACATTGTTTCGTTTACGCACATATAGCACACTTATATTTTTTTACTATACCTATGTCTGTATTCAGTTATTGGTGCAATCCTAAAATTACGTTAACAAAGGTGTCTTATACGGCAAAACAAGGAAAGAAATATTGACGACAGAGTGCCTATATTCAATGAAGACAACAATGAATTATGCTCAAAACCGCTATGTCTAAATGCATATAAAACATCAAGATCCAAAAAATCTAATAATCAAAGGAATAGGCAACATGAAGATACGGATTACGAATTAAAGACCATTTTACCGGTATCGTATAAAATATATTTTCAAACACCATTAATCGTATATTCTAAATGATAACTAAACTAATAGGAAAAAGAAAAACTACTCAACCCCAGCGGAAGTAAAACCGAAGATATCGCTAATAGCGCAGATTTAAGAAAACGGTTATTATTAAAAATATCTGCTGCGTCTTTCTTATCGGCTAATAAAAAATCTAAAATTACAAATAGCGAAATATTGAACAAAAGGGATATCAAAGATTTAGAACATAATAAAGATAACGAAACAAGTACTCCAAGTATAACACTTTTTGATCGTAACAAGGTATAAACTGAATTGTATAAGCCTAATCGTGTTTCTGGCCTATTACATTCTAATGATTTTTCTTTTTAGAATGACAAAAGTATCTGCTTCTCAGACACAAATCTAAAGCTTTTGACGAAACCAATATTTTCAGAAACATCCGAAATGAAGAAACACGATGAAAAAATATTATTCTGTGAATGGAATTCTAGAATCATTGATAATTATTATAAAGAACATACCGACACAGGTTCCAAATTAATTGAACTTAAATTTCGAGATACGAACCCATTTAACGACGACACGCATGAATATGGAAATCGAAATTCGAGGACAAATTATTCGCACTGTTCTTTTACATCTAAAACTTACGATTCGAAATACTTTTCGGATTCTGTGATAAGCAGACTGGACAGTTTCCCGAACTTAAAACTCAAACATTTTCGAAGGTTTTTAAGAAATTAAATTGGATCGTTCTCGTGTGTAAGTCGTGAGTATATAAATTTTGTGTCGTATGTGTTTTAGGTCGATAAATTCATCTACAGCGTCGAGCATGTCTACTACAAATACTGTGAAAATCAAGTATCCGTTAATCGAAGAAGCAATCGTAAAAAATCATTCAGAAGTATTAAACGTAAAATCAAGAAAAAATTCTGACTTTGCAATAGATAAATATGGTTCGAATTCAACAAAACAATTACACGAAACTGAATCAAAAATAAGATTGTACGAGTACATTAGACAGTTAAAGAGAATGAAGTCATCGGTAGACATACAGCTAAATTGTTTTAGAGAAGTAAAGAGTCCTAGGAGAAAAACAAAATCGGATGAAAATGTTACTTACGGAATTATATCTCCCACGGTACGAAGTAGAATAAACAATTGTTTTTCTCCTAGAGACTTCACCACGTTAACCGAAAGTCTAGTTCATAGCAATGAAGGCACTCATGCGCTATTAGACCAACAATCAGAAGTAAGCGAGACTTACAACGAACTAGGAATGTTGTTTTCTCAATACCTGAAGCACCAAATTCATTTATGTGAAAGAAAAGCTTGTCCCCTTTCGAGACATTTAAAACGAAAATCTAAACATAGTACAAGACAGTGTCGAAGAAAATTGAATTATCGCCCAACATATCCTTACGATCAAAGACCCGCGTGTAACAGCGGAAACGTGTGCACAGACACGTACGACGAGCTAAAATTAATGTGCACATCACCTTCGAAACGAAACAATATTTATCGATGCATGTTTAATAGAAGAAAAGAATTTTTAAATCAATCATGCACCATACCTGTTCAAAATATTGTAACAACAATGTAATCGAGTATGAAATATAGAAATTACTATTTCTTAACGATCGTGCCTTTTATTTCCCTTCAGTATCCTTCATATTTTGTTATAACGTTACAGCAAATAAAATAGTCGTAGGTACGTTTTAAAAAAATTATTTTATTTAATTAGTTACATGCGCTCACTCCTTTTAACTTCTTTCACTTGAAGACCTAGACAATCAAAGATAAATTGTTAAACGAGAAGCAAAGATTTCAGAATTACACGAAATTCGAATCGATAAATACCTGGAGGTAAAGATTGCTTCAATTTTTCTGCCTTCTCTTTGTCTGTAATTACAAGGGTATACAGAAACCTGGAGCAGCGAACCTTGAACTTAACATTGTCAGCGTTCTTCTTGATTTTTACAGCTGTATCATAATAGACGATAGATTAGTAAATTAGTAATCGTAAGAATGACTAAAATGACACAATTTTAAGCACTCACATTTTGCGTCTTTCCTCCTAGCTTTCAAGAGGAAGTCCTTAATTTCTTTGATTTCACGTGGCTGTAATATTTGAAAAGATTAAAATAGGTACAGTACGTACAAACTCGTCAAAAAGATTTTGTCATTTCATTGAGGTTAAGTCGTATGCACACACTTCTTTTGTAACATGTATCAAATTGTCAAAACGAATGTTTTAGATTATGAAATGAAATAGAGCAACATCTCTCTCTCTCTCAAATAAGAAATACTAAAGTAAAAATGTCAATGAAAATTTAATGCTTACCATGATGATCCGAAATAGGACGATTGGGTTACCTGGAAAACGTAAGACGTTTAAACATTACTAAGTTATAAAAATGGTTAGATTAGATATTAAAAAATATTGTCATATAACGCGCGTTAATAGTTTCGAGTCGAAATAGAAAGGGATTTTTCCATAAAATATGGATTTTGTGGAACGGAGTAGTATACAACACGTACCCGATCGAGTTAACACCGGAAAAAGAGATGTCGCATCAAATCAGCAACAAAAGCTTAAGAGAGTTTGTATTTCCACTTTATGAAATTACGATGAAATTTTCTATACAACGATGTAAAAATATTTATTAAATTTATCAAAATCGATACGATCCATTAATTATTATTCGTTGATTTTAATTAAAATTTGAATTGTGTTGCAATGAATTTGTTAGAAAAAACTCTAGCGCCATCCGTGGCAAAGATGCCATCCGTGGTAATGTTTGAAATTTCATCGATTGGATGATTGGAGTTTGCTGCCTTAAAATTTAAAATTAATGTATTTATTCTATGATTTCTTTCTCGAACGAATATGGATTACTATCCAGAAAGAAGAGATAAATAATAAAATTTAACACGTTTGTATCTTTCTTTAAAATCTATAAAACATTGATACAAACCAAGGAAATATGTATTACACATATATATATGTATTTCACACATCACACATATATATGTATATTATTCATTATTCGGGCAGATTCAAGCTCTCATGTACGTGTGAGAATGAGATTGTGTGTAGCAGCGTGTCCATGTAGCCCATGCTAAGGTATATATATATGTGCCACGCAATTATACACCGTGGTATGTATTGCTGTGGGCTGAATACATGAAAGCTTGAACATATATAGACTTATGCGCGGCCTGTATTTACGAAGCGTTGAAGCCTGCCATGGCGGCTGGTCGTATATCTATCTCACTCGCACACCGATAGTTGGTGGGGGCGCAGCGAGCCAGTCAACTCTCACTTCCTACGCACTCCCCACTTTCATTGAGCGAATCTCTCCCCATCAACTCGTCAATTAGAAAGAGAGCGCCTTACGACCAAAACAGGCTCTCTCTCTCTCACTCTTTATACCCCGGCCGCCATGGCAGGCTTCAACGCTTTGTACAGGCCGCGTAGTCTATCTTATCTCTATAAGTCTATGCGCGCACAAAAAAAATAAATTAATTTCTACTAATTTCTAATTTTCGATCTAGCCGATAGAAAGGATGTTTTGAAGTATGCGGAGAGATTGACTGTACGATGTTTCACAGTTGATGTTTTGGTGAAATATCTCGTCGGTGCACTGGGTTCGAAACAATGCAACAGGACTTTTAAATTTTGTAAATGTTTTTACTGTTTTGCATTTGATCTATCCATTTTTCTCGTAAATGCATAAAATCCGTAGTCTATATAGTTATTAGGTGTAAATAAAGTGGTTGCAGGGAATACTTAGGCCTTAGGCTGTTTAAATTTGGCGGGAAATGAATTCGCAATTTTGATATGCACAACACCGTCTGTGTATATAATTGTTTGTTGGTGTGCGTTTCGTAGTGTTCCGTGAGTTCCGTCATCACGTCATCAGTCATCTTTTTAGTGTTGGTGTTGGTGTTGGTGACGTTGGTGCGTTGGTGTCAGTCAGTGTCAGTTGGTGTACGCCGTTGTACTATTGCTGCGGCAACTGTAGAGATTCATTCGCAAAAGACGCGTTTACGTTTTGGTTTTGCCGTCCAAATAGAATTTTTCGCTTTGTAGTCGCATAACGTGACAGGTTGTTTCGTCGAGGAATAATTTCGGGGATTCGATAACAAATGGATAGTCCGTTACCGCATATTTTAGAAAGCGCAGATTGTGATGGTCCGGGCAAACCGAAAGACAGGTTAGTCAATCTCCTTGATCAAATCGAAATGCACGTAGAACAACTGAGGAAGGATGCCTGGCGGCTCGAGGAGGAGAAAGACATTCTCTTGACAACTCTAGACACGCTTAAAAACAATGAAATCCTAGGAGGACTTGAAGAAAGTGAGTGCCTCTATCAACTTATAGCGATAAACGCAAACTTTCTTTCTTTCTATATAGAATGTCTAGAAACACAATTGACAGTACACCTGATGTTTTTCCAAAATAATTCTCGTTTGTTCCTTGTCAAATTTCTAATTTTCAACGTCACGATAAATTACGATAAATTAATTTCTACTAATTTCTAATTTTCGATCTAGCCGATAGAGAGGATGTTTTGAGGTATGCAGAGAGATTGACTGTACGATGTTTGACAGTTGATGTTTTGGTGAAAGTTCAACGAGATCAAATTCAGCAGGAAGCATTGCATCAGGTATATTATTTATATCGTGCTAACATATCGTCAACCGGATCCAATTAACACAGATTACTTTTAGGTAAACGATTTGATCGATAACTTAATAATTGGTCTTCGAGATGATCCATCTATGACTCGGCAACGTTGTACATCCTTCATGAACGCTTGTTCTTCGCACGGCTACGGACTAACAGATAAGACCTTTGAAACTGCTATTCTTGGATGTACCATGGAGGATCAAAAACGGATAAAGAAAAGACTGCAGGGTTTATTGGATTACATCGATAAGATGCATACGATTCAACTACTATGAAGGCGTTCTTCGATCGATGCATTTGAGAAAGGAAAAAGATAAGTTTTCAACCGAACAATTAATTTGTATTAATTGTTCTACCGGGAATTTGATAAAAATAAATTAAACCAGGGTGCTGGATGGGAATTCAATGGCGACGCTTTATGGTAAACGTAGAAGAAGTCGTTACATAAGACACGGAAACCGTATCTTCTCTACATATGCCATAATGTTTCAATAATAACACTCGCCATTGTATAACTAAGCTTCTGTCCACTTTATATTTGCATATTATAGTAGGTTGTAGCGACAAAACTGCTATTAAAATTTCATGAATATTCTGACAATTGTTTGAAAACTTTTCAATGAATAATTATAGTATTACACGATCGATGGAACTATGGTGAAACGAATAGCCTTCTTAGAAATTTAATGCGGTACAATATCTGTGTGCAGAGCATACATATGTTTTGTCAGGGTGATCTTATTAACGGTTTGGTATTTGTAAATTAAAATATATTCTCGTCTTCTTTTTTTTTTTAATTTTAATTGTAAAAACGGTGATACACACACACGCACTAGTAGAATTGCTTGTAATTTGATTTTTGTGCGGATATCACGAATACGTGACTGCTGGTTGGTCATGTCAATATGCCCTTGTAATAACAACTTTTTTTTCATTACTTTGAATTATTTATGCTTCCTATTACTAAAGCAACTTACAGAAGCGTATTTGGCTTTCGTATTCTTTACATTCTGATAAATACTATATCCAACAATTATTGTAGTATTATACACTATTAAATGTGGAAATTTATTGCATACTAAGACGACGAAGAAAATGTATCAGGATTGTATGTATGTACGTCCGGACATGGTTTTAAAGGAACGTTCAGTTCATGTGACAAACAACTTAATTATTTTTTTTTTATTTTACACTATGTACCTAAATAGTTTATTGTTAAAGATAGTGGCAGACCATGTTATTCGTACAATTTTCGTTCACTTATTTTATTTTAAATATGCTATCTATGTCTAGTACATTCTTTCAATTTTAGTATAAGTTTCAAGTCCAGGATTAGTGTACAATGCATTTCCTTGTGTGATTCGAATGAAAGAAATAAAATATTGTTTATACCTAAAAATAGGCGAGCGTTTATTAATATTTATTAATATGAAATTTATCGTTCTCTTATGCTTTTGAAGGTGTCGATTGAAACAAACTCTCTAAAAATCGTAACATCTCAGTTTATTTATTTCTCGTTGTTACCATTCGCGGAAAATTGGTTTCTAACAACATAATGTTCTTCTTCTTATAACGTAGAATATTTGGTTAGCCATTATATTGATATCTGTTTACATATAAATTAAAGTCTATAAAAAGTCAAAACGATTTAAAAACATCTTTTAATATTAAACATATTTTCAGGAGAAAAAAAGTTTATCGCGCGCGCGCTTGTTACAATTACATTGACTCAACGTGCATAAAGAAGAGAAAACACTGTACTCTTCGTCAACGTTCGTCTTTTACACGTACAAATAATATATTTACTTGATTCGAGATATGAAGTGTCTCTGCGAAATTGGCTTAAACGATTACGATACTGACGTATGCTTCAGATTGAAGTGGAGATTAACCTTACAAGTATTTACATAGTGCACTCATTATGTATAGTAGTGTCGGTGAGTTAAAAGAAATTCGATCTAGAAGTCATCTACGTAAAAAAAATGCATAAGATTCTTTGTGTCTAAAATGTTATTCTTCTTATCGTCGCGTGAACTTTCTAAATTTGTATATTTCTTCTCGTTAGGAAAGCACAGTAATTGCTTCGAATTAATATAAATATAAATTATCGTCTCGAGGCGAGTCGAATTTCTCAGCTTACCGCCACTAAATGCGTTTTGGTAACACTGCCTATCAATTTTTTCCTTCAATTTGTTGATAGACGATTCTTGTAGAATTTGAACGTTCCGAATGCTCGATATTCAGTGTACGAAAGTCTATAAGAATAGACAGACAGTGTAATCATTGAAACCATGCAGCACGTTCAATCACATCCTACACGATCAGTTGTAATTATCGAATTAATTACACGACGTGCGTGTAGGCTCATATCCATCTCTCATAAATATGAATATCAGTCTGTACACGGTTAGAGATTAATTCGTGAACCTTTTTTCACGCATTTACTTCACGCAGAGATTAAAGTAGCCTACACGCGTTTTTCACGAAATTCCTCTTCTTATGGTTTTTTGCCTTGGTTCCTGGCCGCAATACAATCGTACCATTTGCCGTACTCCGGCCGCATGTCGATCCATTAGGACTAAAAGCACCTAGAACACGTATACATACATTTATATTTTCATAAACCGAGAAACAGAATGAAAGGATTGTTTTATTGTAGTTGATAGTGCAACCGACGATTATGCGAACCTCCTTTAGAATGGATACAATGGGAGAAAAAACAATATTTATACACTACTTGTCCCTCGCAGTCGACCAACAATAGAATTTTTAATGTAACAAGAAATCAAATTATTTTCATAAGCTAACGCTATAATCAATCTAAATTCCTGTCAAATAATTCGGTATGAATTTTTTAATCTAATATTGGGAACGGTATCGAGACTTTATCGACTGGTAGTGATTTCATAGTTCCTTGAAAACTCAATAGCAACTTGAATGTACACTAGCAAATTACTGTCGGTGTACAAAGTATTCGTACACATTTTAAAAACGAATAACTTTTTCAAAAGTGGACCCAATAGCTTGAGTTTTTTTCAGACGTTAGAAGGATTAGTTTACTAGCTGATGTGTAAATAACTTTTTAAAAAATTGTTATTGTTCGCAATTGCGGAGGAAAAAGTAAAGGTAACGATTTTTAAATTTTTTATCTGTGTCTGTAATGAAAATTTAAAACATGTGTATTGTAAATCTAAGTTAGTTCTATACATGTACAAAGTTTCATTGAAATCGGTTGACGCATAAAAAAGCAATGGGCATTGTAAGATGTTAAAATCATTGAATTTAGGGTTTGCGATACATTTAATTCACACATTCCTACAATTTTTGCTATTTTCAATCAATTATATTTCATAAGAACCCTGATCGATTTTGATGAAACTTTGTACACGTATAGAACTGACATAGATTTACAAAACACATGTTTTAAATTTTCATTACAGGCACAGATAAAAAATTTAAAAATCATGACCTTTACTTTTTCCTCCGCAATTGGGAACAATAACAATTTTTTAAAAAATTATTTACACATCAGCTAGTAAACTAATCCTTCTAACGTCCGAAAAAAAACTCAAGCTATTGGGTCCACTTTTGAAAAAGTTGTTCGTTTTTATAAAATGTGTACGAATACTTTGTACACCAATTGTATATCTATGGACGATAGAATTCAATCATTTCTTTCGAGATTATTTTTTAGAAGAAAATTATCGAGTTATCGATGCGCTTCTAGTAATTCAAGTTAAAGTGTTATCAGTTGATAGATAACTGACTAGCAGTGTACGAATACATTTTTGTCTCACATACACGTTGTCTCCGCCGATATCGTTTTAGTTGAAGTCGTTCACGTTCACATTCACATTTTATTCGATACAATACTGGAAATATCCGTTCAACATTCTCAAATGTTACGTCCAACGCGATGTAATAAATATTTTCATCAGCGTATGGTATAGCGTCCAGTTGTAGAGCACCGAACGTCATGTATATTTATTGTGCAATACGTACACTTAGTACACAGCAGCAGACTCTTTCCATAGTGCTACATAAATAGTAATACCGTATGCACCATGTAGATCATTACGTGTTTAAGTATGAGTAAGAAATAATTGCACGCGAAGCATACTAACGAAGATGTACAACGGTACGGAAAATGTATGGGACCCTAACGTCGTTTCTAACGAGTACTAAATGTGATAGAGCCAGTGAGAGCAACAATGGCAGAGCGAGAAAAGATTCAAAACGCCATAGTGCTTGTTTCGACGAATCTTAACGTACTCACGTGTTTAATCGATGTACTTTAGATTACTTGCGTAGGCTGTAAACGTTTAGGCAGTTACTTGTATTATCATATTGTTTATGAATAAAATGATTCTTACATTACATCGTCCGGCAAGTTTTGTCTTCTTCTTTGTCTCTTTACTAACTCTACGAATTACAAATACTATCACAAAAACACGGAGCTGAAATATAAATAAAATTTTGAGTGACCGTGTAAGGACGTGCGCTCGAGCACAAAGAACGAGTTAATTGGTCTACTTAGCGATCGGGTTATCGTAGAAAGCGAAAAGTTCTTCCTTTGGGCAATGCCCGGTCCGGCTCGGTCCGGCTCGGCAGCCACTGGAAAATGTTATACGCTCGCGCGCGCGTGTGTGCGCGCTGGGTTCACGTGCACAGAAGGGCCACGAACACCGGCGCGTTATTCAAGAATCAAGATCGATGGTAGCAGTCACGCGATCTGAAGACGTACATATGTATACGTACTTACTTACACACCGTGCAGCAGCGTATTCCAAGTCCCCGAACGGCTATTGATCTGTGATGTTCACGATCATCTACATGTATCTATATCTACAAACCCCAATATCGCACGAATAAACGCTCTACGACCACCGCTCGATATTTTTGATCGAGTTTTGAAGCGCTTGCGGCTTACGGGAACCGGAAACTTCGAGCAGCACGAAACACGTTCGTTAAACCGTGAAATTATAGAGGGTGTTCGAGAAATAGCGGATTAAACTAAATGAGTAACAAAGCTAGATTCTCCGATACTACTGACACAGCTTCTCCACATACGTATATTGTTTGTTTAGCGGCTGAAGAAAGTGTTGGCAATTTACTCTCACTTTCGGTCGTTAGCACGGTTTCCAACCAGTTAGAAATATCCTATCAGGCGGCTATTCAAATTCGAAAGACCGCGCTACACCAACACCATTCTATTTGAATGCAAGTACAGCAGAGTTTCTCGCTTGTAGTTGAGAGTTTTTGTTGGGCGAACCGGTCCGATTAAATAGTTTATCT
The DNA here is from genome assembly GCA_028455765.1 of Lasioglossum oenotherae. NCBI lineage: Eukaryota > Metazoa > Arthropoda > Insecta > Hymenoptera > Halictidae > Lasioglossum > Lasioglossum oenotherae. The sequence continues at coordinate 15,281,188 of CM052294.1, read as the reverse complement.
AGCAGGGAGAGTAATCGGCGACGAGTGCGATCGAAAAATCCTGTCTTCGTTTCCGTCACCCTGTATAGGTACACCTGTCCAGTCGGTTCATCGAATGCGTCCCTGCTCGAGGCGAAACAGAACCTGCTGATCTATACATTCCCTGCAGGCTGCACACTGCACACACGTGACTGCGGGTCAAAAACTGACCAGGGCGGACCACCTGGCAAATCTGGGCCAACTGTCCCTTATCTTATCTTCTGCTACCTGTTCGACTTCTCGAATTGGCAAGCTGTTAATCCTCGGATACTGGGTACCATTTTTGGTCAACGGGGCGACCCATTTATTTTTCCAGTTCTTCCGAGAATTGCTCGCGTCCTCGCAAAAATATCGCGAAACTGGTCTGTAGTCTGGAGTATTTTTTAGACACTGTTATGTCCGTTTAGGTTTATGCGCTGACCCCGTTGCTACTTTCCTCGATTATTTCTTTACAGTTTTGTTGCAGAGGAATTACGTGTAGTCCAGTCAACGAAAAGTTGTAGAGGGAAATGGAAGGAACACAATTTTTAACTTCGGATCTTTGTTTGGACTAGTTAGGAGGTAAACATACTAAAAGTCCCAAAGTTAAAAATTGTGTTCCTTCCATTTCCCTCTACACTCCCCTTATGAGCATTCATTGACTGGACTAGTGTAGGGGCGATTGAAAACATTAAAAATCTTGATCATAGGAAAAATGAACCGCGCTTTATTGGTTTTTGAAAATTCTTTTAAACCCTGAACGCATAAAGAGATGTCGATTCTTAATTTTCGTCGCACAGCGATGACGAAGTATACATATAGGGATAGAACCGAGCCGAGCTGTACCTACACGCGTGCGTATCCAGTATCCGGCACGGTTTATACATTATGCATCATCTCCACGGAGGAGTTTCCAAGAAAGTGTACTATTCTTTTCGCACAGCCATTATGGTCTTAAACGACTGGTGAACGACTGCGTCGGATCGACCACGTGTGAACCGGCATCAGACTATTGTTCCCTGTTACAGATTTGTTATGGGTACCACTACTACTCGATGCTCACTGTCGTCGCGCTTTAGCCTTCATTATATTCCGTGTAATCTAATATGTGAATTTCTCCTATAATTGAATTCCGCTTCAATTTGCAACGGGCACGTTTGTGGTTCGGTTTATACGGCGCGGCGTCGCGTCGTCTTATCCATGGGACATATCGGGGGTAAATACCGTCGGGAGCTGAAGAAGTTGACGGGCAAGTTGGCAGCCAGGGTCAAGATAGTAATGTCTCGATATATGCGCGTGTACAGACGCTATTCTTTGATCAATTTGCTCGTTTAAGGAATTTTTCTCGACCGAAGAAATTCTGGATGTTGGATTGTATTGTGCTTACTTATTACAGAAGGCGACCTGGGGCCGGACGAGTACAATCTTAGGTCGTCTTGATAATCGTCGTCGCAGCGTCGCATCTCGTGGAGACATCGCGACGCCAGGTGCCGGAAGACGCTCATGACACCGACGTCCTCTTTCACGGATGTCCGGAGCAGTTTACAGCCGAGCGCCCGACCTAGCCTCTCTGCCTCGTCCCTGGAACAGTCGCTTTGCTCGAGATTACTCGAAATTACACGGGTCAATCAAATTAAAGAAACCAGACGCCACGCTTACGGATCGATCACGCACTGGTCGACCAGATCCATCTTGTTCTGTACGAGGACCGTGGGAATCTCGCCGCACTCGTTCTCTACCTGCGAAACAAAACTCATCTTATCGTCGCTCTCCCATCAATGTATCGCATGCTTATGCGAATCATCGTTTCTTAATAAAGATCGATCGATTGGCAACATACGTATGTGTCAGGATAAAAGTTGGAACGTGTTCAGTACATTTTATAACTTAACATCGTAGATCGAGAGAAATAAATAGAGAAGAGCGGTTCTGAAGAAAAAGTAACTCTAGAATCGAAGAAAAGTTCATGTTGCAATTAGCAAGCGGTAAAAGACGGAATAAAATAAGAAGGATGCAGTTCCTCGGCTACATGGTTCGCCTCGATATACGGGGTGGTTAATGAGAAGAGCAGCGAAATATCTCGGCTCAGAGACCGCGTCGAGTATTTGACGAGATTAATCGAACAACCGGCAAGAATTTGGAGCAGCGCAAGACCAACCGGAAAGAAAAGGACAGGCACTGGAAACGCAGAACACAACGCGACGCGACGCGACGAGAATCCCCCAGCGATTTGTGCATGTTTCAAGGTTCGCGGGCCGCACCATTTCCCGCCAGTTTCTCCGACAGTCGAAGAAAAAAGCGAACGCGCAAGTTTCTACGAAAGGAATTCGAGAGCGTGTCCGATGATCTCGGACGTCTTCGAGATTTGCAGTCGTGTTTTCTTTTCGCCGTGCGTACACCGATACGCGTCGATGCAAATTACTTTGCGCCACATAACGAAGAGGATTCTGCCCTGGCTTCGGAGCAAATCGTTCGTGATCCTCGGCAATTATTGATCCCGGCCAGAAGAATTTCTATTTCGTGATTATACGCGACTACAGGATCTCGAAAACGGTAACGGCCGACAGCAGGTAGATCGGCGTTTTTCGATTTGAATATTCAGAAGGTACGAAGAAAAATGCTAGACTCCATAGAGGTTGGATATATTCGTTTCGATTGGGTCCTAACATAAATTCGGTCGGTCATCTTCGATATCTTTATTTACTATACTATGTAAGTATAGTCCCGCCGCGCATAAAACTTAATCTTCTAGCATTCCGGAAACATATTGCTACTGGAAAGAAAAAGATGTTTGACATTTTAGCGAAGATGCGAAGCTGAGTTTGTGGGAGATAAATCTTGTTCAGTGTTATGATCGCGAACGCAGAGCGATGGGATTAGGATTAGACTATTATCGGTTGCAGGATAGCTCGTAGAGAAGGCATTCCCGGTTGGACTGATCTAGCGTCAGCGTTAGCGGGAATGGAAACGTGGCGACGCGACGACGCGGAGCGATTGAAAATCAGCCCCCTTGCTTTAATGGCACCTTCACTTTCACATTCCACCATCCGTCGTGACTACCTACGGAAACGTGCTTGCACCGGTTCGCCGCGGCGTGTATGTCTGCTGGTGCAGCAAGAGTCGTACCTTCTGCTTCCACGAAGGAATGGCGTCGAAGGAATCTCTGTCAGTGGCTGAATAAGCGAGGACGCAGGCATGGGCGCCGCGATAATAAGCCGCGGTGATTGCGTCGAATTCCTCCTGGCCCGCGGTATCCCACAGCATCAATCTAACGTCCTCGCCGTCCACCCTGCGGAACAGACAATGCTTTGGTTAATGTGCTACCGAGAACTCCGAATCTCTTGGATCAAACCAGGAACATGATCGTATCCACCCTCTAGCCTTTCATCTCCGAAAACGATAGCCATCGAGGACGGCTGATCTCTGTTTCTGAAATTCTGTTTAAAGTTAAGGTTCTCTCTCTCTCTCTCTCTCGGCTATCCCCTATCAAATTACGAGACTGGAACAGCTGTGAATTCCGTGGTCTCGTCGCCTGTACGCCAACGTCCCCATAAATTTCCCACTGTCGTCGCATCGAAATTCCGTCGATAGTTGGCCGCGCGTGAATTATTTGCATATGGCCGCGCTCTCGTGGAGCCTTTATCCATGAGTAGCTGCACGCTTCTGGGTCCTTGAGAAATGCGCCTCTTATTCGTCCCGACGCGATGCGACGCGACGCCAGCAATCGTGGGATACTTCCTCATGCATGTTTGCTACGGTTCATCCGCCCGCTATAGGCTACCGGTGCGAGAGCTCGCCTTTTTCAGAAGGAAAGCATCTTTTTTGCGACCCCCTTTCTTTCGTCGCGAATTTACACCGTGGGACTGTAGCGTTCGTTGCTCGCGAAAGCTTCAGAACCGGAAGCGCTTGTTCGGGACCGGAGACAGCCGAAATTGTACTTCCCGGTGTGCGTGGCTTCCTCTTTCCAAACTTGCAGAGTTATCGTTTCTCGATTAACGTTAAAACTACCGAGCCGTTATACTTTATACTTGTAATAACAACGGCATCGAATTTATTTAGATTTCATAGGATCCATAGATCGGGTTCAGATTCAACGAAAGATGAGGTTGTCGATCCGGGAGCGTTTACCCGATGAAGAACAGGCCTCGCCGCTGGGCGGCGGATAAAAATCATCGATGTCCGCGGGCGTTAATGAGAACACAGTAACCGCACAACGTAATGAATGGACATTGGCACGGATTCCTCGCGGATTAAATAACGGAATGCGATAATGGTCCATCGCGCAACCGAGTTATGGGAGAACCGTTTGGGAGAAACGCGGACGAGTTTTCTCTTTTTCCTTTTTCGCGATGCTTAAGTAGATCGCAGAGAGCTCACGCCGAAGTCGCCTGTTGTCACGCTTGACGCTTTATCCGCTAATACGATCGCTTCAACATGATCCGCGCGCGGCGCAGCGCGGCGCCACCATTCCCAGTTCAAACTTGCCATTGAGTGAACATTTCAATGTTGGAGCTAGCGCTTTGACTAATGTTCCAAGTTGCAGACAATTCGACTCGGTGCGAAATAATTAAATGGAAGTCAATTAATTTCATTCGATTCTAAACTAGGTAGTAAAAGTATTCGTGTAGCTACAACTACATGAAGCATCTCGGCCAACTATTCACGGTCGTTCATTTCTTACCGAATTCATTACGGCGCGGCGCTCTTATTTGCGGGTTTGCTAATCGTACCGTAACGAACCGTTCATTTACATTTCTTCTCAGTTTCTCTCAGAGTTTTCTTTTTCTTTGTTCTATATCTAATTACGTTATCTCGTACACGAATACGCGCATACGTGAATTATTTCAATTTCATGTAAAGAGTATTTGCACTTTCAAGCGTGCGTTTTGTTCCAACTGTTTTCGAGTACATTTACCGAATTCGATAAATTCGAGCTTTCGCTATTGGTTTAGGGCATTTGAAATAAACACTCACAATATATTTTAACATTATTTCTCTTTATTGCTTGACCAAAGGAAGGCACGTTTTTACTTCACGAACGACGCACTTAGGCTGACTATCGTGGACGAAGAAATTTGCCGCGTGTTTATTTACTTCATCGGTCGTTCTCATGGAAACAAAAAAAAAAAACAAAGTGCCACAGGTACGCGGACCCATCCCGCTTGTATTGAAATCATGCCGTGAAAAGAACGAGAGAAAGAAAAGATAATTTTTGTATAACAAAAGAAAACCAACATTCGCAAGAATGGTTCGGATAAACGGTTCTTCGCTGTGATCCTAAATAAAAATCGCGGTTGAAACGCGATTTTCGAAGGGTTGACGACTATTTTCGCAAAGCCGCATAGGATATGAGGTAATGGGGCCGATAAGTAGGTTACGCGCGTGTTCCATGCGAGCGCTTTATGGTTGAAGGAAAAAGAGTCGCGTTTGTAGGATCGTTGTCGATCGATCATTCCAAGCGGCGGCGAAGTCGCTCGAAAAAAAGAAGAAAATGATAAAAACCGAACGAAATTGCGAGCGGTTCATGCATACACGTCTGGTAGCGTTTGAAATACGGGACACCTGCCGCGGCCGGTGACCTTCGTCACGACAGACCTCTCTGTTTCCATGTAACGAGGACTTTCTTTCAGCGCGAGAAACATTAATTAAATATAATCGTCCGCGAGTGGGGAGGTTCGGTGCGCGACCTTCCGGTTCGCGTGATTTTCGCGCAGTCCACACTCCGTCCGTGGCCGACGACATTATGAAAAACGCAAGTGTTTCGCCGTTTTCATTTCATCCCGGCTAATCAGACCCCGTCCGTTTCGTTTCATTCTTCTCCCTCGCCGCTCTCTGCCTTTCATTACCATTCCCATGGAACGCGAACGTTCGTTTTGCCTGGCGAAACACAACTTGGAAAATTCTACTCTGTTGCACGCTATGCTGCTATTCAGTCCAATTGAAAAAGTTGGACTTGTCTGCTCGGTCGAGTAGATGCAAAATTGAATAACGGTTTTGATATACTTTATGAGAAATTGGTAAAGTCAGATTAGCCGTTTTGGAATTTCCGCAGACTTTTGCGATATCGGATTTCGGGAACACCCTGTATATCGTACGCCGAGGAACACGTTCGCCGATCTTCCAGAAAATGGCAAGAGGACGAGAGCGAGTGGGTCGTCTCCCGTGGAACGTAATTAACTTGGTGAACGTGTGTATACCATGCCCGTGGTGCGTACACCTATTATGCATTCTTCTTTAACACACTCTTTAATTACTTACCGTCCGACCATAGGCCGCCGCGCGTCGCGCTTCTCTTCCTACACTTTCAGCACCATGAAAAAATCAGTTTTTCTATTCCGGATATTAATATTCCCACCATTCGTGAGATATTTTCGACGGGTTCCTCTGGGCATTTCGGTCAAATACAATGACGGATACCGAAGACTAACAAGTTAAACACGGATTAGCAAATAATTGCTTCGTGAACCATTAACTTTAACCTTTCATTTTTAACATTAATATTTCTTATAAATTCAGTTGATTCTATCCGGGCATAATGCTGAGAACGCAATGCATTATATTATAATAACGAATCATTTGCGCTTTGATCAAACGTGACACCATCGTTGGAAAGATAGGGATGCGATTTGCATAAAAATCTTCGATCTCACATTTCCGAAAAATCATTCTGACACGATCACCGGACCTGACCTAAACAGCAGCTGGGCACCGAAAAAAGTGACGGCCCGACGCACAGTGGGACCTTTTCTATTTTTCCCATATTCTGCCAAGTTTCAGCTTTAATTTTTAAAAAATTTCATCGCTCTACCCCATTTCTATCGGAAGTTCTTTGATTTTGTCTCCGATTTGGACGAAAGGTCCCACTGTGCGATGCTTCAAGGAACAAAGATCGAGCTTCCTCGATCGCCAGAGATCCCAGGATCGCTCCACGATCAATTTACGCGAAAACAAAAGAAATTTGCTCGCGGAAAAAGGAAAGGCGCGCGACTCGTTGCAGAAGAATTTCCTCGTCGAAGCTACTTACGATTAGCTCGATCCGATGAAAACACATTTTTCTTGATTGATAGAAACCGACATTGTATCCTCATTATTGGCCAGCGCGAAACTCGTTCGCGTAGACCTTTTCTTCGGAAGATCGATAAAGATCCGACGATGATCCGATTACGACGAGCAGAACCGTTCGATGAACGTTCGCGCCAATGTTGTTCGAACATTAAAGATCGCATCGACTCGATCGACATCGTCGATCGTTCTTTTTCGATTCCAGAATGTTCGTCGTGAACGCGAAAAATACTCGCGGCGAATTATACGGTTCAGCAACAGATTAGAATGTTATCGGTTCGTGTTCGTTTACTCACTCGATCTCCCGTTCGAGGAAATCGACACCGATCGTCTTCTTGTAGTCCCTCGTGTACGTCCCCTTGCAAAACCTCTGGATCATCGATGATTTCCCTACGGCGCCGTTACCAACTATCACCACCTGCGCAAAAATAGTTTCCTTGTTATGCGCGGTCACTGCAGAAAAATACATCGCTGGTAAGAACGTGTGTTGATATACTAATTCTAAGTGGAAGAATTATTGTCAGGATTAGCCATGCACTTTGATCGCTTTTAATCATTAGAAGACCACTACACCGGCACGGCGCGGCGCGGTGTTCGTTACCGGGGCTAATTTCGATTCAATTGAAGATGGTTACACGGCTGCTCGCCGACTATCACGAAGATGGACTTTCTAAAAGCCATAGGTCGAGCACGAGTAAGGAAAAGGTGCTGCGGTGAATTTCTCGCGAGAGATTATCCGCAGACGTGATTAAATGGCGGCTGTTAATTCAATGATACGTATCGAGCCGACTCGGTTGCGGAATCAAAATCGATGGCTCGCTTCATGTTCGAAAGTATACATACAGGTATAATAATCCCGATGAGCAATAAATGTTATTACCCATAATTTAGGATAATTTGAATAACGCGGGGAAAGTCAGATAAGAATTGCGAGCAGAATAACTACAGGCGTTAAACGCTGAAATGTTATTTTTCCACTTGATCTTTTTGCGATCGATAAGGTAGTATAGATTCAAAAGTTACATATGTATACGTAGCTAAAAATTATACATTTAATGTTATCCTCGCTCAACCACAAGCATCAGCCGAGAAAATATGTATTTCGTCCTAATTAACGTGAATCTAATCCGGACATTTGACTCGTAAAATAGTTGAAAACAAATAGACTATGACTCGGACAGAATTTGCCATCGCTCGGTTTAAGTCTGATTGTAAATATAACATCCATAAACTCTGCCGGAAGCCGCAAGTACCCCATGCGGGACTCGCAGCGGCAATAAGGGAATATATACGTAGCGATAGTAACGGAAAAGGCATTAGCGATAAATGTAAACATAGCAAAAACATTCGCAGACGTTATAAACAGTAAAACTATCGGGCGATCAAACGGAGTGTTCCGTAATTTGTGAAAATGATAACAGTAGGTCTGCGCTGGGACATTGCGTGACCGATTGTGTGCGCACGAGTGAATTTATTCGACGATCTCCCACGAAATCGTGTTTACGACTTTCGTAATAGTGAAATAAGCAATTTGAAATGGGTCAGGTACTTGCTTTGAAGTAGTAAAACTGGCATTAGAATAGTTTAACTATGCGCGGGAACGTAAATAATATCATTGTAGATAAATCGGTAGCGCCGATAAATTAGTTATATCGCTACGCGGCCCGATTAGATATTTGACAAGGAAAACTGTTACAACATGGCCGTCGAAAGTGATCGACGACATTTTTAATCGACGAGCTACAAAGTTAGTTACACGAGGTACAAGTTCCCCATCGTGTCAAGCAATCGTTAAACATATCTTTCATTAGTCAGTTCGCATTATTCGACTTGCCCCGCAGACGAATCGCTTCGTTACCCAACGAAACCAGGAAACGACAAGTCATGTTATTACTTGATTATTAATGCCGATCGCGATATAAAACACAGACGACTTGCCACGCGGCGATAATATTCATAAGCATTAGAGTCGACGGCCGAGACAGATTCGACCTCCTTTCGATGATTGATGTCACCATTCAAATCAGCTATCCCCAATGTCTTTAATTAACGGTCCATCCAGTTGATTATGCAAATTCCCCATCCAGTTTCGTGGGGGCAATCTACCGAAACGGTCGTCGTGGAAAAAATCCTATAATTGGTAGTATGTACATATTATTTGGAATTACATCCACCCATTGTTGCCATAAATGCATAAAATCCGCAGTCTAGAGTCCGTTCAACGAGACGAGGCAGTGAACACCGGGCGTGCTTGAGTACTTTACCAACTATCTGAGAAGGGTAGTTTGAACTCTGTCGCGCACGAGTGGCTATGTTTACGTTGGACAGACTATAGTAATTATCAATTGACTGAGATAGAGCTCCGTCGCGTCGGTTACGAGTAGAAGTCGATGATTCGGTGGAACGCGTAATTTGAATGCATTAAAAGGACGATCAAAGCGGAGAAATGATTCGCTCGTTACGACAGATACGGATTGCGGATGCTGTCCGAAGAAAAGTCCAGGTGAAAGCCGTCTATTTGACGACATTCCTCGGCGAGTGGTTAACGCACATGTACAACGGGAACCTGTCCGAATGGAATTATCGATAGCGCACGTTTCTCCGACTCTTTATGGTCGCGGCCATGTTAATTCTTCGGACGAGGATAGCGAACAATGGCCGCGACACACACGCGGGGAAAAGTGGTCGAACCACGCGTGTGAATGGCTTTCGTGATTTCAGGTTGATTAACAGTTTTTCATGTACAGTTACCAGCCGCGCGCGCGGTTGCAATTTCAACGGAAGAAACAGAGGAAGCGGTTAATTACGAATACGCTCTCGCGCGCCGATATCTCGCGAAGAGCTCACCGCTTTATTGCGATACGTTTAATTTAATTAATAGTTCGCGAAGGGTTCGCGTCAGGGTTCTTAACTTCAGACCACGTGCACCGTTCGAACGCCGCGCCGCGCCGCGCGCCGCAGCTTCTAATTGTCATTGGACAACTCTATTTTCAGCGTGCTATTAAACCCCCAACCATCCACTCGGGACTATCCTAGCGAAGCGTAATGAAAATTTCCTGCAATGTTGCAATCTCGTCGTCTCCTTTTTCGTCGTTCATTTGTCCCTTTTCCTTTAGCTTTCCATGGCAAGTTCAAATTACAATTCCCCGGCTGGAATTGCGTATCTGTGAATAATCTGACCTGGTGTAATAAAAATGACGGTTCCATACTTTTTCTTCAATTAGCTACCGTCCGCGTCCCTTTTCTAACTCGCGCAACGGGTCTTTACGACCACGGCTCGGCGATCCGGCCACCAAATTGTTTAGGGTTTACGTTATCAAGACCTCGATCGGGAGTTCCGTATAAAATAAAAGGCTCATTAAATTATATCAGACTTTTCGCTGCACGGAAACTTTATGGCTCGGATCTGCCATAAACGCATTAAATCCTCATGGTTCTAACGACATTCGAGCGGCCCGGGGCCGGGAGGATACTGGGAGGAGAAAGACAAAAAGGAAAAATATATTAATAAATATGCGCGTATCGGGCGGGCATCGGAATCCCCCAATTTGCATATTCACATCGTTCGCGACGCCTTGTCCGCGTCCGAGTGAACGACACGTTCCCGTCGCGTGTAAAAACCAGTAAAGAGAGAATCTGGAGGATCGTCGTCGGCCTGGCCGAAGGCATTGTACTTTAAATAATTCCGCGAAATTCGAGATAACGGTGCGCCCAAACCGAGAAGTGGGTTAAGTCGATAAGGGCCCGTGTCCTCCTGAACCGGTCCTCCGAATCGAGCTTCTGTACAACTGTACACGGTGACCCATTAAAAACAGATCACCTCAAACGGTACGGATTTATATTTTTACTGCCGCGCGTAGCTGTTTTCGAAATACATATTTTACAATATGGGGACACGATGCTGAATGGGCTGATCGAGATTCATTAATCTCGACTTTGAAAAAACCTATCCTCTAACGTACATATGTAGTACACGGCGCGGAACAGAAAGGGCGCTAAGCTAATTAATTGTCTTCTCCGTAATTGTGTTCGGACAGTTCTTCGGAAACGGTTCTAGCGTTGCATATCTTCTTTTTCTTATATGTAAACCGCTTCGTCCTTCAACTTCTCGACATCTGCTCCGAAGGACGTTTCGTTATGTGTGCATGACCTTGAATGACCTTGCACGGGAGGACATTGAACTTGCTCGAAAAGTGACTGTCCGCGAGATAAACAAATCGAGGTGCCCTATTTAACGAGAATCTCTCTTGCTCTACGGGGGGCTCGTTAACATATCAATTCTCCTCGTGGATCAATTAATGTATTATATGTATCATCATTTTACTTACTAAATTTCACGCATGTTTTTATGTACTTCTCCATTATATTTCATCGATGGCGATATACTACATATATTGTATCATACAGTAAGATTGATTACTGTATTTTATTTTACGAGAAACAATGCGATTGGATAGTTCATACCAGAACGTTCCACTTCAAGTATCGCACGCGAAAAATTATAAACGGATATTATCCCTGACAAATCTACATTTTAGATCGATTCGATCATGAGCGAAGCACGACGCCCGCGCCCCGGTATTCACGAAAACTTCTTGTTATTCGGCGTCGCGACGCGTCGCGTCGGGCTATCGACCACATGCACATTGTAATAGACGCGGACAACAAGCATTTTGACTAGCCCCTATCGCATCGTAGATCCTGCGCTATAATCGAATAAGTACTATACGAAGCGGGAATCCGATTTACGCGAACGTGTGCAAACATTCTCGGCGTTTTTATAGCTATCGTAAACGGAGGCAACCCGCAGAAAGTATTCCCGCGAACGCGCGCGGCCGATGGCCAAATTGAATGTACCGTTTCTTAAACTGACGTTGTCGAAATGAATCGATTTCATCGTCGATCATTCGCCGTGAAAAATATTCCGCGTGTCTCGGATAATGAATTCGTACTCGTTCATACGAACACTCGATCGATACAAGCAGCCATATGGTCAATATTAAAAAGTTTCGGCGAAGCATCGACAGTTTGAATGAATATGCGAGGTCATCGCGCGTCGTATCATCGAGAACGCGCGGTCTATGTTCTCCCCTGCGGACGGTTAATAATTACCATTTCCAACGGCGATAGTTATTGGAAACGAGCGGCACACCAATTAAACCTCCGTATACTAATCGTGCGAATCTCTCGAACACCCCCGCCGACCCTCATCCTCCGATTGGATCGGCAACCGACACGACGACCGAGAACACGGTAAAGAAAATATCTACAACTTCATTCGCAGTATTTCGAGACCATTAATAAAACAGGTTTACGCTACTTAACTTTTCGTAAAAAAAGGAGTAGAAGAATCTCAATTCCCATATACATACGTATATCGAGTGGTCTATTCGTCAATGCGACGGCGACGGGCATTCCATCGATGTCATCCCGTGACAGTTAAGTGGAACATCGAACGACGCGCGACGTCTAATAACTGCCATAAATAAGCTTTTTTTCGGCCGACAGTTTTTCTGCTTTTGAAACTAACGGCGATCACACCGTTGCCGTTGGAGTCAGAACCGGAATTTCTGGGGTCCATTGAAAATGCCGGGAACTATTCTTCCGTCTTGTAAAAAATTATAATACAACATTTGAAAAATGTATACTGAATAATTTTATAATTTTTCGGAGCCGTATCAACTTTGCATCGGATGATGTTTCCGATCGTTTTTTAATGCCGATATCTGTCGCTGGTACAAATTGATTGACAGGACAATCGATTCACACACCGCGAAATCGATAATCCTATGTGTCACTCGTTCGGATGCATTTTGTTATTTAATCGCTTCCAGTCGCACGTGTCCAGCACATGATTCAACAGCGCCCTAAGCGAATTTGTGGAGCATTGAGCATTGGTTCGATATTTAACGATCGACCTGAAATTGGTTTTTGCATAGATTCGCATTAATCGCAAGAAACAATTGGAATTTTTCGAGTTTTCGTGATTCTAGAATAGTTGATTGGAATTCGAACATAGCGTTTTGCGTGTTTGAAATTGGATCCTCGAGGATCGGTATTCGACTCGAGACAGTTGGATATCTTTAGGCGACGAAATGAGATGTAACGATGTACGGACGCACAAACTGCTCGTTTCAGCCGCGGGCAATAAGAAGAGTAAAAGTAATGCGTGGTTTTACATGAACACTCCCTATGAAAATGTCAGTGTGTACCGTTATAGCAATCGAAAGATAAACCGCAATCATTGAAGCAAGGCTACGCAGGACTATCACACAGTTTTCATAATACGAGCTGTTCGACATAATTGTAGTCTTTACGGACACCAGTAAAAACAAGATGCTTTCTGACGTAGAGCATTTTCTCTTTCGAATGGAAATGATCTAAAACATAACGACATTGGTGCGCATATTCCCGTTTTAAATGTCCCACTCTTTTTTCCCCAGATTTTTCTAATATTGTAAGCAATTTTTCTTGTTAATCCGTGTAACCTTTTTCTGTTTACCCGTTCGCGACTAGTATTCTGCGAAAATGGTTATTTGTTCCGTTGATGGGGAAAATAGCAAAACCGTAGAAATAGAAAAGAATTGAAAGATTGATATTCCTAACCTATAGCCGGCTTTCGTTGTGTGCGCTACATTGGAATGCAGATCTGTCACTGCGCATACGCATTTCCGAAAGATTTGAAACATCGGGAAATGTGCCGAAACTTTTCCGTTTCGTTAGCGAAAAAGAAAAATTACATTCGGAGGAAGAGTGGTTAAACCGCGTGTAAACAATGCAGTTTCCTGTTATCGAGGAAAGGTTGATATGTACATAGATATATATTTTGTAGGTGTTTCGATATGTTTCGATGCGCGGCAATTAAAAAGTGTTGTTTCGCACGGGCGTCGAAGGGAAACGGGACTGACTGTTCTCGCCGCGCCGGGAGAATATCGAGAGAGGAATGAAAATCGGATTTCTGATCACCTTGAGCGATATCTCGAGTTCTTCCTCCCGCATTCTGACCGTAACGTGATTAGCATAATATCCAGCTACAACATATCCTGCGATGTCTGCCGTTGATCATTCGTGTGAAAATCTCTGTTATTTAGCCGTGATCACCTTTCCCGATATTTTGACTCGACCACTTCGCGCCGCGACCGATACATCGTCACGTATTTCGAATAAAACACACGCGGTGTGTCCTGTTTTTACTCGCGGGACCGTTCAATGGAAAATAAGTCTCGTCGAAAGAGCAACGCACGCACCGGACACGCGAGTACGCGCCGCTAGCTGACTGAACACCTGTACGAGACACCTGCCGTGACTGACCGTTCAGTGTTCAGTGACTTTCCCTAGTGATTTTTCGGAAGCTTCAAAACAGTTGCCAACCGCCACGACTGTTCGAGACAAAGGCAGTGATGCAGTGATGGTAGCAGATGGTAGGCAGAGAGGATAAAAGAGTTCTTACGCCCGGGTTCTGAGTTGCCTCCGGGATAGTGCTGCCACCACCAAAATCTTAGCTTGGATCAGCTCCTAGACCGACGGTAGAGCGGACGCTTAGCCTGGACACCGACGAGACTGCCAGCCCCTGTGTTATTCAGCGGGACTGGTAACCGGGCGCGACGGGCGCGGGGATAACGTGGAACTATATCGTCTGGTTCTATTTAGGTAAAGAGACGAGATAATATCTCGTCGATGACAGTATTATAAGGCAATTACAGTATTCTTCTACTTGACGAGTATCTCGTCGGTGGTAGAACTTTTAGCGATGTGGTATTTCAGATCACTGTATGACATTGTTCACGCCCGGGGCGAACCAATCTCTATACATATGTTTTGATCTGAAGGAAGGTAAAATTGCAAAATGTTGTGAAAGACAATAGGAATAGAATTTATTGAAAAATCAACATATTTATTAAATGTGCAGCTATTAGCTCGATATTATCCTTTATTCATGAGACACTAGAAGTTTTTACAAATAAAGGATAATACCGATTCCCAGGTCTCACCACGAGGAGGTTGCTGCACGAGAGACCCGAAAGGGAGTCGGAACGAATGCAATATTCCTTCTGGCTCCCTTTCTTACAACGATGGACTTATACTAAATTACGCAAGTATGTCGAGTGATTATTGCGGGGCAAAAGGTGTGAATCGGAGAAGAAGTCTCCGATCCACGGGGGATCAAAGGCGAATCAGGCAGAAGGCTCTGATTCTTTCAAAGTGAGAAACAAGAGCGAACCAGAGCAGAAGGTATCTAGACTGATAGTATCTCGTCGGTGACCCGATTCGTATTGGTTCTAGTTTTCGAATTCACCGTTCTCAAAGCGTAGAGGACGCTAAAATCACTGGTATTTCAAGGTGTCGGTACTTCAGATTCATATGGACACCAAGTCCCATAAGGTGTCAGGTCTATTCCTATATCTCGTCTGTGGTTTCATCACAGTAAATAAACGTATGTGTGAACCAGTGTGAACCTCTCTGGTGTGAACTCATGTGAACTGTTGACACCGTATGAAAACAATGCAGAAAAATATTAGTTTTACAATACATTACTAAAATGTCAGACGAATCTGAATACGACGTAGAACCAGAAGAATTTAATGTTTATAAACGAAAATACCAATTACTGTTAGATAGATGTGAAGTTTTGCAGCAGGTTGAAAAACAATATTTTAATCTAAACATCTCGTGATTCGTTTGTGCTTTCAAGTTTTCTTGAATTCTTTTCAATTACAGGAGAATGAAAGGTTGGTTTACCGAATTCAACGAGTAAGGAAGCTTCTTAAACGTACGAGAAAGGAAAAAAAGTTAGTTCGATTTATAGGTTATGTATTGAAATGTACCATCGAAATGTTCTCTTTCATAAGAAAGTTGTCCAAAACTAATTTACATTTGATTTAGTGAGTAATGATGTGTGCTGTGTTTCGAAAAAGTATGTCACGTGTTACAGATTTTTAATTGATCGTTTGGATCAACATGGTGATCGTTGGCGCGAAGCACCTATGGGAGTTCTTGAAGAAAACAATGTTTTCCAAGCCACATCTAAACAAGAGAAAGGCGCTAAGGCCACTGCTCACAATTCCAAAGACGAAAGGACAAAGAAAGGAACGAAAAGGAAAGGTGCAAAAACGGATCCGAACGCGCCGAAAAGGCCAGCAAATCCATTTTTCCAATTCTGTCAAGAGCAAAGACCTCGCGTGATGGAACGTTTAGCTGGGGAACCCGAACCGAGCAAACAAGAACTTACTAGGCAACTTGCAACTACTTGGAAATCTCTAAGCTCCGAAGATAAAAAAGTGTGTATTGGAAAAACAGTTAACAGTTATTTACACTTATCTATGTATTACAGATTTGTTAAATGGTTACCGTTCACATTTTTTCAGGTTTATTACGACATGTACGAACGATCCAAAGAGAAATATGTTGCCGAAATGCAAATTTATAATAAAAAATCGGAAGACACACCGAATCAAATGTCTTTGAATATAACGTAGTAGTATTTCTATTTTGTATTTAAGATAAATATCATTTGTAAATACGTAATTTATCATCAAATATTTGCACATACGCTAATATTTATGTATAGCGATCCAAAATAAAATATTATAAATAAGATTAACTTTGCTCTCTCGTGTATTTTGATACGTAACGAAAACAAATCTCGTTTTTATGGAAGAACCTTGTATTTTGAAATTATCTATTTTATATTAACAAACAGATGATTATGTAAACACTGTTGTCTCTTTTGTAACAGTAATAAATTTATGCTTTGAAATTATCTTTTTCTAGTCTAAGAAATGCCATGGTTTCGATCGGATCATTTTTTTCGGCATGGTCCATTACCGATTGTTCGTGTACCCTCATAAATGGATTTGTCTGTTTCTCTTCTGAAATAGTACTAGGTACGGTAGGCTGAAACTTTCCCCGCTGTACACGAACCGATTCTATCTTTTGAATGATAGCTTCGTTTTGTGGTTCCACGTGTTTTCCGAATTTCAAGTTACTTTCTGTGTACTCGTGACCACAATATACTTTCTGCAAAACATCCAAAATGTGGTTTTTTCTTTAAAGATTACTATAAATGAAAGATACACATTACTACTTTCCCATATTATGGTATACATTTTCGAAAATCTAACTGGATAAACATAAATAAGTGGCTGTAAAAAAATGAAGACATCGTCTGCTACCAAGACTACATCTGATTTTACTTGAAAATTTATTGTTTCGCAAAATATAAAAGTACCAAAGCGAAACAACAGTTAACCGATAACTAATTAATCCATTAAAAATGTTTTGTATACCATAACTTGGAACAGAAATAACTGTATTAGTAATAACTGTATGCTTACAGTTTCATTAGGTAACGATCCCAAAACCTGTACAAGCGCTTTATACATTTGCTCTGCGGTACCTTCGAAGAACCTACCGCAACCGCCAGCAAACAGTGTATCTCCTATTCGATAATATCGATTACTTTGTAGAACACACAATTAAAAATGAAATATAAATTGTATACAGTGAGCGAAACTCGTTTAAGAAACGGACAGATGATGTTATCAAAATGGAGTTATTTACGTTGCTAAACCTTTACTTTCAACATCTATGCTTCGAAATTTCCCGTATTTACAGTTACTCGGATTAATATTCGGACGCTCTAAAAAACACGATAACTTTTTTAATGTTGTACTATACGCTTTGAACTTTTTTGGGATGCTAGAGCAATTAGTTTACTACAGGATGTGAAAAGAAATTTTTTCAAAAATTGCAATTGGTCGGAATTGTAGAAAAAATACTAAAAGTTGCGTTTTAGAACTTTTTTATATGGGCCTATATTGAAAATTTAAAAAATATGTTTTGTAGATCTGTGTCAATTATATGCACTGTGAACTCAATGTAAGCTCAATGACCAATCGAATTTTCGCTTTAATTCAAATTGTTTTCTTGACGTGTGCGTTTAAACGAACTTGTTAGAAATATGGTTTTGTTTGTAAAAATTCTTATACAGATGTTTTGGTAAATATGTATGTACAAATATGCTAGTATATAAATATATTTATAATCCTCGGTTATTGTTAAACGTTTCTTATTAAAATTTTGAACCTTTAGCCTCGAAATCCTTATTTTTGTATGTGCGTTTAAACGGATTTCGCTCACTGTAGATATATGAAATAGAATATATTTGTTTACCGGTGAATACTACCGGAGTATCTTGATCTCCCAAAATATAATAACAGATATGTCCGGTGGTGTGACACGGCGTTGCGAGGCATTGGACTTTAAGCTCTCCGATATTGAAAGTATCATCGTGTTTCACTTTATTCGTAAGAGCTCCGATTCTATCGTCACCGCCGTATACTTGCAAGTTACCAATCTGTTTACATAATTTCTCATTTCCTCCAGCATGATCCCAATGATGATGGGTTGTTAAAACTTTTGTCAAATTTACATTATTTTGTTGAACAGCTGAGATAACAGCATCGGGATCCACTGGATCAACAATTGCAGCTTCCTGCGTCGCTTCGTCGATAATCTTTAAAGATATTAAATAAATGTTAATGATGTTAATGGAACGATATAAAGATGATAGGAGATTAATGTAGTAATTGTAATACATACAAGATACATATAATTATCTTCGAGCGCTGGCAATACTTGAACTTTCATATTGGACTGTTGAATTAATACCGAAAGTCTATGCGATGTGGAAGAACCAAATATAGATGTACTTTTTGCTAAAACAATAAACGAGATAAATTGGAAAGTGTGTCGTATATCGTGATATATTATCGTATATCGACAGTCTTGCATAAACTTAGTAATTTAAATCTGAACAAAAGTGCGCTAAATGTGCAAAAGTTCGTGTCCAATTTTCAGATGTCGCAGGAACGTTATCGCAATTTGATAAACATGTTTCTTTCGGTGTCATGTTATGTACCTATCAAAAGATAGTACCATCATGAGACATTTCTGCGTCGGACACCATCGATTAAAGTCAATTTGTAATTAACAGAAGTTTTTCAATATGGAAAACTAAACAATTACATTTTCACTATATTATGTTATACGAGTTTTGAAAAGGAGCATATATTAGAATCGTGATAAAAAGTGTTCGAGATACTTATTTGGACTATGCTCCTGATTTCTGAACAATTGAAAAGTGGTTTGGTCAATTTTTAAACGGTGATATTAATATTCTAAACCATCAATCCTGCTCTGGACGACGTTCTGGTATCGATGGCAACATTGCATGTGCTTAGTGGAAGATAACTCACAGATTACGATTAAGGAGATCACTGAAAAGCTGAATACTGAGAATTTGTATTTTGTCACTTAAAGAAATTCAAATTCAACTCCAAGCTCGATACATGGGCATCGTATTCCTTAACGGAAAAGAGTAAGTTAGACTGTGTATTTGCGGTCGTTTCTCTCTTTGAATACCATGAAAAAAAATCTGTTTTGGATTGAATTGTAACAGGTGACAAAAAGTGAATATTGTGCAACAACGTGCAACAAAAAAGAACTTGGAAACAAGCAGGTGGAAGTACAGTAAGCATTGACTTGAATCCAACGAAGGTGATGTGCGTTTAGTGCAATTGCAAGGGAATAATTTTCTTCAAGCTTCTTCCACCTGGTGCAACAATTGGATCGAATAAGTACTGTGCGAGACTCATTAAACTTGATGCAAAAATTCAAGAAAACCATCCAATTTGGCTAATTGAGAAGGCAATAATTTTAACAAACGCTGCGAAAACTGAAAAAATTAAAGTGGGAAGTCCTCCATCACCCACCGTATTTCCCAGACCTTGTTCTTCCGGATCCTCGTCTGTTTAGGTCTCTACTGAATAATTGCAAGACCTTCAATCAAGACATCGATCGAGACCTTCTTCGAAGAGAAGCCACGCAGAGTTTCTATGAAAAAGAAATCCAGCAGCTTGTAAAACGTTAGGAGAAGACAATTGTAGAAACTGATAGTGACTAATATATATAAGCGAGCGATAAAAGTGTTTACTTGAAATTATAACCTCTTGCGGTTTATCTTCAAATTGGACACGAACTTTTGCACTCGCCTAATAGTATATTTACAGTTAGAGATAAGAGTAAGCGGAAAGATACCGAGAAAGGAGTATCGACGAAATTTTAATGTTACTATCGTACACTTTAGTCTGGAGTATATTAATGTTGATTCGATATAATTTGATCGACACTCATTTCCAATAACCTACATTTGAGGTATTCTTTGAATATCGTCCCTGACTGTACCTTAAAAACATGCAATATTATGTTAGTTCACATTTTTTCTAACCGAAAAAGAAGGCTATTTACGAGATTAAATTATTGAATAATTACGAATTCTGTATTTAAAATATTACATATAACATCAATATATACATTAGAATATATTTCATGCATAATTATTATAATTATCTAATTTTTTAAAAAATATTTGCATAAAACTAGCGACAATTAAATAAATTCAATATACATAAATAGGTTAATTATCGAAAGACGTATTGCACGAAACGACAAGAATATAACCAATGAAAAATATGTACACATAACGATACATTGATAATTATATAGAAGACTGATAATAAAAATCTAAGTACCCCTGAAGTATAGAGATGTTAATGTATTTTCAAGCCAAGGACTTGCACGAAATAGTGCCTTCAACATATTCATTTGATATATTTACGTTTAACAATTTAATTCGGTCCCAATGCTTTGATGGGCGGATATCAATCACTATTAGGTGAAAGGCTACTTGCCTTTTAATTATGTAGTTGTACTGCTAAGAAAACTGATCACTGGAAGACGATGCAATATGCAATACTCAATACGCGGTAATGTCGCGGTCGCGGTTCCCGATAGGTATAAGTGAAAAGGCGCTACATACGTAGATGATACATACACGATACCAGAGATATATCTGTGAAAAAATTATCCCCACCACTACGAGGGGCCACAAAGCCCGAATTCGAACTCCCAAAAATTTAGCATGATACTTGCAAGGTCAAGTTGGTCAAGTATATGGATGAGACAATACTGGACAATACTAATCCAGTGACAACATTTTTTCTTTTTCATTATTTTCTCCATGAAACTTTTACCAAAGCATACGTGACATTCTTCCGAAAAGATATGTACATCAAACACGATGTACAATTCGGATCATATTTATTTGTTTAACTGACGATAATAACACAGAGTTACCAGCAGAAATTTTGCGGAAGGGGGACAGGGAACGTTAAAGGACCCTGAATCAGTGTTGGGATATTGCACGGTTTTTTCGTGCATGCGCGACGATTTTTGCGTCAGTAAAGTACATAGTGGGGCTAAAATGGGGTACCTTGGTCACCCCGCAAAATTTCGCAAAATTTTTTTTCCGATTTTCAAATGCGTATGTTATATCTGGTTATATTAAAATTTAATGTGTATGTCCATATAATATGTAATATATAAACTTCTGAACTCTTCCGGTACTTTCCTACCGGTAATAGTTCCCCACTACATTCCCTACAAATTTAAGGCGCAATTGACACCAGAGAGGATAAGAAAGTGCTCACCAGTGCTCACGCCCGGGTCTGACAGTCTGACAATGAGACTCAGACTCAGACTCTGAGTCAGTGATGTGATTGAACCTGCTGTGGCATCCGTGGCTCGCGCATGCGCGGAAATTTCAGCCTCAATAACGTAACTATTTCGATGAAATCGGGTAGCTTGAGCACCCCGCAGACTTTTATAATTGAAACTTATTCTTTATTTTGAGGATGGGATAGGGAAGAGCACTGCAATAACTACGCAAAAGAATACATAATCGTCTCTCGTCCATCAGTCGTCCCGCCAGTAACACTGGTACATTCCCGCCAGAATAACTGCCTCAAGGCGTCAGGGCCCTGGCCGCTCGGCCGCGTCATTGTAGATACGCTACTGTCTTGGCTGCGCATGCGCGAGCCACGGATGCCACAGCAGGTTCAATCGTTCAATCACATCACTGCTCTGAGTTGCCACAACCACCGATCGTCGGTGGTGTCAGGTCTATTCCAGTCTATTCCTATATCTCGTCGGTGATGAAACTTCGGTATCACAGATGTCGCTAGTTCCAATAATTATCATTCTTTCATCGATTTTCCCTTAGACCATTTATATGGTCTAAAGTTTTTCCGATACGTGCAAACAGTGAGAAATGGAAATTATGCAAGTTTGAAACCACTATGACGTATAATGTATAAACATTTTCATAATTATGATAGAACCAATTTACTAAATTATCGTTTCCAAAGGATTTGATTATATCAATGAATACCATTATAATATTTAACCATTATAATAATGCTTATAATAACATTATAAGCATACAGTCGTAAAAATTAGGGGTGCCGGCGTGCCCATGCAAGAGTGTGGTGGCACGCACCACACGCACACATCGCTATTTAGATCCGCATAATACATAATATGAAATTACAAGGTTTTTTTCAACACAAAATGACGCTCAACGTCGCAATGAGGAGTTCAGAAGCGGTCAATTGTGATTCCTAAAAGTCCAATCTATGTCTGTCCAGAGCCCAAAATGCATCTTTTTACGTTATCGAGGAATAATTTGTAACATTCGGCAGATACTGCCTGACACGAGGCATCCGAAGCAAGCATGATGTCACAAGATGGCCGTCACTGACAGATTTTCGTAAATATTGAGAGATTTATCGTTCGAATAAAAAAAATCGCTCTGCATCGACATAGCCATGTACATAGCACATGTACAAAGGCGGTGGTGTGTATTTTTAGTTGATTAATTAATTATTTAAACACGAAAAACGGATTGGAAAAAAATACAGCACCTCGAGGTTCTGAAATTTTGCATAGTAGCACTACTTGCACTACTGTCTCTGTCTCTTTCCTAAACTGCACGTTATAAATGTTAAATAGAATACGGCTGATAATGCAGGTCGATATTACACACAGACTTAGTGCCCCTAATCTTAAGTCTGTGTATTACATTGTCCATTGATAATACAGTGTCTATCGTCCATGTAAACTATTGATCAAACACAAAAAAAAATTTTTTTTTTAATTAAAAAAATGACAACAAAAAATATGCTTACAGAACTATTCTTTAAAAAAAAAATTTGATCATTTGTTGAGGGTTCGAGTGGTATAGGCAGTACAAAATAGACATTAGGGCGTCTTCATATAGATACGTAAATATAATAGCTTTTACTACACAGTCATTTTTCAAGTAAATACTGTATACAGGGTGTCCCAGCTAACTTGACCACCTTGAATATCTTTGTTGTTTTTAAACATACGTCAAATGTCTGAAGGACAAAGTTGAATGGTAAAATGGGGCTCATAAGATAACAACAACATTTTTTTTTCATGTAATTTTTTCATGAGATTTCAAGGTCACCTTAATTTTTTTAAATGGAATGAGTTATTTTTTAATACATCAATCGATGCAGCTGGACATTCTTTATAAAAAAGTACTAACCCATGTATGTCGAAAAGTTAGTAGTTCAGGAGATATTTCAATTTAAAAAACTCTAAAACATCATTACTGTCGTAAAAACAATTCAATCTATTTATTAAAAGTTCATGAATGCATTGTCATCAATAATTACTATTTCTACGAAATAAGAAAGAGAAAAGAGATATAAGCAAAGGAATTGGTTGTATCGAACGAAATAGAAAATGTTTAATTTTTCAGTGTACTTTTGCGCCCTGAATTGCGCCGTCCCTGCGTTTCCGAAAACGACCAATGGAAGCGACGAAAGAAGGGTCGCGTCGATACACATGCGCAACTAATCAGAATTTAGCCTGGGCTCAAACAGTTGGTCAGGTCAGACATGGTCAAAACACGTAGCGGGCCCCTCGGTGCGTTATTACTGGTTATTACTTTCCTCTCCTACTATTTGAAACTACACGTTTTCCGTTAGCGTTATTTCCTCTATTCGCCTCGCCGTGTCGCGCTACCACGTCAACAATTGTCGTTGCCCTTGGCTTCTTCGTCCTTTCTTTGTCGGTGTTACTCGCTTTCGTCGGCTTATTATTTGCAAGTTACCTATTGTTTTCCGCGTGTACAATGCAGTGCATCGCAGTTTTTTAGCATTCGCTCCAGATTGCCAGGCTGATTTCCGGTGAGTAGAAACAAGAAAAATATTCTTTTTATTCATGAACGTGCATATATTTGTTCACGAGTGAGCCTACACGTTAGATCAGATTTGATCGCGTGCGTGGAAACAGACAGGAAGGGGTTTTCGACGCGGCATGCGCGTGCGAAAAAGCTTGCTCGCGAGATCAATAGCAGCCATTGCAGTTATGGTAACGCGATCAGCTGATCCTTATTTTGTTTACAATAACCTGCAACTCTACATATATATTTAGACATCGTTTCCAAAACGGTGGAGTCCGTCTTTATTTTTCTTAACCTCGCAACTTTCTTGGCTTACCGGACCGCCATCTTTTTCTACAAGCTATTTCTCAAAACTCTTCAACGTCTGTCGAACAATTGCAATCGTTAGCGAATCTCTGATAAACAAAACGTCAACGCTATTTATCGCTAAATTATTACTATATACTAACTCTCTTACGAACATGTATTTACTGCACCCTAATAAATGTAGTATCATATTCGATACATAATTTGATACGTTCGTTACCAGTGCCGCTCGTGTGCGCCGAACATGATTTTGCGTTTTCCATAGAGAAAATCGTATCAGTTTCACGCATGTCGTTATTTCGAATTAGAACGTATAGGTTAGGGCGTGCTACTTGGAGAATTTTACTCTTGTGTACTACCATTTTCATTTATATTTTATAAGAATAGATTGTTAGAAACATAATGCCGAAATGAACACCGGTAGCGAACGATTAACCTTGTTAATATGTAATGCTACATAATTATTTGAGCTCACTTCCTGTGTAATATTCGAAAGTTTCCAGGCAGCCTCTGTGAACATTTATTTAACAAGTGCATAACTATTCTCATGTAATTATAATAAGGTGTAAATATATGTATGTCTGGACGACTGGAATCAGACTAACAGCAGGTATACGTATTTATTAACACGTGTTTCTTCCTGTGATACATACGTGTATATATAAATACATATACATATACGAACATACAGCTTGTCAAATCTAGCTGTGCGGCTGAATGTCCCCCGCAAGGGGAAATGTCCCCGCTACACAATGGTAAATAGGTGAAACCTCGCAACGATTGTGAACTGATCGTCACCTGTCAAACGATGCACATGGCAACAATTCAGTTAAAAAGTAAAGTGACACAAATGTATTCATACAAACATATAAACAGTTGTTTTGTATGTTTACTGCTATAAGAAGTAAGGGACAGTACACACTTTTGACGAGGTGTGTACCTTACCAGTCATATGTTGCATCCTTCTCTCGTCAAGTGCGGTCTTTGTTTTTGTCTGCGCATTCCTAAGTTTTAGTCAACCGCGCAGCTAGATTTGACAAGCTGTAGTTGTAAAGTTTAATATTTTTCTGAAAATGATTATATATTTGTATACTTAATGAATGTATATAGTGATTTTTGCAATTCCCAGCATCAGTGCTAAGCATTTATATTGGACATTATAAGAATATAGAGATGGAGCGTGAGCTAGCATTGTGGGCAAGGGGGATGTTCAGAATTGCAGAGGAGGCAGGGGCACATTTACGCCTGAATTTGATTGGTGGCATTTCTGCGCATACTCTGTACCGCCAAGTATGAAAAATGTTTACAGATTGTTTACATACAGGGTGTACCAGTTTTTTCTGGCCACACATTGCCAGCGTGTTCTACACGCAAAAGTAAGAAAAAAATGTTATATGAACATATGCTCTTAAATGTTTTATTAACGAGTTAACATTTCAAAATGATGTCCATTATTACGAATACAGGATTGGCATCTAAGGAATATTGACCCTATCGTATTACTGATTTCTTCTCCACTGATATTCCCTTACAGCAGCTCGGGCACTTTCATTACAAAAACCATAAATAAAATGCATATCAGCGTATTCACGATTGGAAAATTCTTGTGGCATCTCTATATGAAGTCGTACAGCGTACTAAACATTATTTGCCCAGCAGAAATCAATGTCGATATCAACTACTTCAGCAAGTAAACATAAGAGTTTATGTAAACACAAATAGAGATATTCATAATACATTCGTACGCTGTGTCGACGAAATGCCAGTTCATTATCATTTTGTATTATTAGTTATAACTCCTTAATAAAACATTTAGGAGCATATGTTGGTGTATATGTACGTATATCTTTATTTCAGTGTTTTGACCAAGAAATGAACTCTGTTTTACAACATAATAGGCTTATACCAGGCTTTAGAATAAACTGAACTTGTATCAGTTCTTGCATTGCATCAATAGATGTCCACACCAACTATGTCCTATGAGGTACTATCGTTGTTTACATGCAAGTAAACAATATTGTATTTCTGCTCTTTTCGCGTCGTTAGTGGAAACTTCTTCTACAGCTGAACTAGTATTTGGTGTTCCTCGAGTTCCTTCCATGTATTTTCATATTCACCTCGTGATGAAGACTACCTGCGTGTCTTAAGAGCACGCCCTTATGGTTACTGAAATACGTCTCACATGCGGCACACCATCCACGTCCGTCGTCTTGTTTTTTCAACCACTAGATAGACTCTATCCCCTTGCTCCGCACCCCGAAAACAGTCCCCTCATATAATATTGTAGGATAGAGGGTAGATGATATACTCGGAGAGAATCAGAAGCTTCGGGGAAGGTACCGAAGAACGTAGCCTACTCTACGTTTTGCTTGAGACACGTGGTTAGGACTTGGGATTAAATTCACTACGAAAATTATAGTTCAACGAGAACCATTTAAATATACTTTATTCACCACGGTAGTGACGTCCGTCGTAACCGTACGACGGAGAATATATTACAGAAGAGGTAAGCCTCTAAACACAGTACGACTGGATGGTGTTCAATACGTCCGAACAAATGGACTGACTATTTTGAACTGCTAGGGATGCCTAGCGTAACGGTCTCTACGAGAGACGGTTGGGAGTAGGACTGCCAACTCCATATATGTGATCTCCCTAGGCGCGACCTAGGGGAATGGCGACACGAGCGCCATGATCCCTACAATATCTCATTTTACGGTTCCCTCTACATTATACTCGAAGACTAAATTTTTTTCTGACTATACAATTTAAAAAATTTTAAAACATTAATTAATATACATACATGTTATATAGCTAGGAAGGAGTTATATAAAATACAATTGTAAAGTACAGTTACATATTTATTTTAAAAAGACTTATACATATACATATCAACTTATACATATTTACAAAAATTTTTTATACTTGATGGATTTTTCTTCTTTTCGTACATTTTGTCTTATGAAACGAGCTTCCCAATAGCACCTTATGGTGATAAACATTTGTAAAAACATTTTACTATGCAAAGAACTGCATAAATTTAATTCTTTAGATGTCTTTAAAATAGAATGCAAATGTTTGGAAACATTAGCAGCAGCTAATAACTTCTCAATACAATCATTAAATGCTTTTTCCCAGACGCAAATCGTATCAAAAATTTCCGTTTTGACAAAGGATAAACCCTTCGTCTCTGTTTTATTTCTTAGTGTTGTGTACAAACATTCCAAACTAAATTTTAGATTATCATCGAAAAATATATTTATACAACTAATGCACCACTCACAGCGATTTGATCACAAATGGCGTACATGGATGACGAGGGAAGATTTCAGTCTGCGTGTATAAGAAAAATGTAAGAAGGGAAATAGACTGAATAGAACTGAAACGTATAGTTCGGTCACTCAGATACTAGTTGGCGCTGTAAAAGAGAGTGTGTTCATAGTCTCTACGACAGGGATGGGCACGGGTGGGGCCCCTCAAACGTCTACTTCTCCCACCAACCTCTCTTCCATGCAACGCGCGCCTTCGTCGTATAGGCCGCGACAGGCCGCGATGAGCGAAGCCTTGGCGAGACATGCGCACTGCTCGCTACGGGCGAAGCGCGTTCTTTCTCCATAATAACGGTGGAGCTGGGCGCTGTGGTGTGGACAGTCTTGCCTCAATTGAGGCAAAAATTCCCATCCCTGCTCTACGACCTTGTCGGCCAGAAGGGCCATATCCTGAAGGTCGTCGCATTTCGACGCGGCTAGGATCGCGCGGCATTGCTCTGGCATTAAGTCAAGAAAGATAGATCGGAGCACGGCACTCGCCGCTATCTTTATCACGCATGACGGCAAGAATATGAGATGGTTTACCGGTCGACGCGACTTGCCCTTTCAATAGTTGGCGGAATTTCGCTTCCGCGGACGTGGAGAACGTCGCCATAAGGCGTTCTCTGATACGCGTGAACGGCGCGACGGGATCGGGTGACGCGATGAGATCGGAAATAACGGTCGCTGTCTCGGAGTCGAGACCGGCTATCACGATGTCGACTATCGTCGCTTGGCTCGTGATGCGAGCCGTTCTAAATGATGCCTCGACCTGCCCGAACCAGGTCTTAGGCTCAGCTTTAAAAAAGACCGGTAGCTTCGGCGCACGGGTTCTCGCAGTGATAAAGTAGGATAGTCTTCCTTCTTTACACTGTGGTATGGAGCGTTGTCAAGAACAATGACGGCCCTATCTGCCAGCATGGGCAAAAGGTTCTTAAATCATTTGAAAAATGCCTCTCCGTTCATTTCCTGATGGTAGTCCCCCTTTTTATTTTTAGCCTCGAAACAAAGGAGGGCCCCAGGTACAAACCCGTCTTTTGACCCGACGTGAGCTATAATAAGACGCCTTCCTTTTGACGCGGGAGCAGGTATGCCCGTTGTAAGGCCCCTTTCTGCCGCGTTCCTCGGGCAGGTAACGGACGTATCCACCCATATTTTTCTTTTGCAATCGCCGGCGTTGAACCGGGTATCGTCCAAATAATAAATTAGACGCCCTTCAGATCGAACAAAGCAATTTTGCTAATTTAGTCAAACATAATCAACGTTTCGATCCCAGGTTTGGATCTTTTTCAAGATTAATAATTTGAATTGCGTCTGTAACATAAGTATGTTGTAAAAATGTTGAAAAACAGAAATTATTCCATGAATTATTATTATTGAGTGATTTGATGCAAATAAATATTGTTTCTAAAGAACAAACTCACTTGCTTTGGGTAAAAATTAAATGCGTAAAAATTGTGCGACACGTGTGTTGCGTGCGTCGGACATGCTAGTCGTCGAGATACTGATGTACGTATGTATTTGAACTCGAATTTGAAGGCGGAATCAAATTCCGCCGGATTCTCTGTGTAGTCTCCTAATACTGCCAGGAGCTTAAATTCGTTAATGTTTTCTATGTCCTCCCTAGACGCTGCTAATAGCCCTCCCATGCAGTCCGCACAATTCAGTGCCGACCTCGTCGTAATTGTGGGTCCGTTGCATCTCAAACATCTGAATGCTTGAAGTCTGTAGGTCGGTAGTCCCGACATATGTTTGAATATTATTACGCCTGCCCTGTTACGCTCTTCCTCTAAGAGGTGGGAGAGTCCTTAGGTAGCCCTTCGTGTCCATAACTAAACCGATCCATAGTAGCATATACTGCTACGCCTTCTGCATACGCAGTTGGAGGCGCGAATTCCTTACTAGGATATACTTCCTTCTTATTCCTCACTCCTAACCACGAGAAATCCTGGACGACGTGTTCCACACCCGTGGAATGTTGTCGTCTTGCGTTGCATCCCGCCTATTCTTAAATTCTATCACTTGTGCATCACTTTTTGTGTACTAGCTGGGGAAGGGGGTACCCTCCTGAGGATGTATCCCCGCGAGAATACCATTTCCTCCTCTGACGTATCGTCGTAACAGCATGTTAAAAATTATACAGATTTGAATATGTCGTCGAAAGCCACAAGTAAAGTTCGTTAGTGAACTTTGAAGGAAACGTTTCAATACTGGCACAATCTAACTTATCCGATTTGTGGCGTGTTTAGACTTGTTTTAATCAGAAAACAATTTGCGATCGATTGATAATGTTTCCTTGGCAGAATCACGAATTCTAATAAATCTGCTATTGTTATTAATAAACGATGGTGAAATGCTTTCCCATTGTTGTCTCTGGGAGGCACACGCCATTCAATATGGTTGCGATTCAGCGTCAGGGGCAACATTATGACGCACAGCATAATTGACTTTTACTAACTAAATCGAATTTTATTTGTTATTACCGTTATGATAATTGTGTGTTATCATATATCGATTTCAACTGTTTTTCCGACCAAAATAAGCCCAAACATGGTATAAATCCAATAATAATTAAGCGTACGTTCTACTGAAAATTTTATGTAAAACATTTCCGACGACAAAATCGGTCTAGGAGAGTTGACGGAATGTGGAAAGTCTCGAGCTGGATGAATGTGGTAATACTTGTACGTGACAACTGTTGATTACAGCATTTATTTGCGCACACAAGATCATCATAACTACATATACGTATTGTAAAGACTATTCGAGTAACGCACGCGCACGCGTACAATTAGTCATTCGCGCAAGCGCAGATTGACGGTTATATAAGTCGATCCTTCTGGAACCGCCGATCAGTATGTATATATCGCCTAAAAGACGCGCTCGCACAAGTCCGGCACGCAGGGACTCTGAATAGAGCGTAAGTAGTTAGTACGTGCGTAGATATATCTTGTCCCAGGAGAGAAATGTAGCGTTTCGCGCAGCTTGGAGATGGTGGGGGCGCAGCGAGTCTATCATCTCTCACTAAACTACCCACTCCCCACTTTCTTAAACCAATTAGGGCGAAGATGCGCAGCAACGAACGAAAGCTGGTCTTCTCGCGCTATGTTTCTCTCCTGGGACAAGAAATAGTAAGCGTAGGATAAGCCCGTGTAAGGTTAGTGTACATTCGATAATAGCCGGTTTGTGCGGAACGCCACGTGGCGTTCGCACCTCTTTAGTGATAACCACAATGCTATGAAACTGCCGTTCGGAAGCAAGGCTACGTCGATGGAACACATTTCGGAGATAGCTCGTATGAAAGCGCGATTCTACAATTTTGGAGGGCCAGCCCGGCGATACGGTTTTGCCAAGTGGAGAGAACAATCGACGACGCTAAGTACAGCCAGTGCCGCCAGGTCGGGAAAATCGAGAGGAATACAAGTACCCCCTCTCTGATGATCAGTCCAGTCTACGGCACGGGCACCGTGGTCTACAGTCTTAGTGGGGGACGTTGGAGTATGCGCATGGTGCTGGATAGTGGAAGGGGCAAAGGAGGAGAGTAATTGATGATTTGGTCATCAACTGGCGATACTGAGTACAGCCATGCGGTGCGGAACGTGTATGGAGAGATCTTGGTTGTACTTGGCACTGCTAAGGACCGGCATAGTCGCACAGAGCTAACTCTGTAGGGAGCGAACTGGCGAGCAAGCCAATCATCGGCACAGATATTTGTCGTACTTGGACTTCTTAGTAGACGTCCGACAACAGAGGCTGATCGATGGCATCACATTCTTGAAGAGCACGGTCGTAGCGAAGGATATCTCCAACACACAGGTATAGCTTATCGAGGAGTTCTCCATTTTCGGATTTGTTTGCCCAGTTTCTTGGTCTGACCAGCGCTTCCATCTTACCTTGACAAGTGCCGCACTGGCGGAGGTGGACTGCGGCGAGTTCCGCCATACAGGTTAGGGGTGTAGAGTAGAGGCGAGTAAAGTTAGAGCACCTGCTGCAGCACGAATTGTGTCGACACAATGGCCGTATCATCAAATTTCGATCTGGGAAGAGGACATCGGCGAAGACAACTCCCTTCGGCCTCTACGAGGTCCCCCACTTCCGTGGTGGCAACTTCTTTATATACATGACCGACTTTCTTTTTTCTTAAAAATGTATCGTTCTAGTTACTAAAATCTCGACAGTTAACACGTTCAATCTCGTGCTTTGTGTACTAATAAGTGACAATGGGAGAGGGGGAATTAAACTAACACGATGTTTTGTTAACAACTAGCGTTGTTTTCCGTTTTCGAGAAACGTCATATACTACGTATTGTTTTATTTTTGTTATGATCGTTGATGATCTTGTGTTTTCCCGAGATATTTACACCAGACACAGTGATGGAAAAATATTTTTATTTTTTGTCTAAGATTCGTAAAAAATAAATCGTTCTTCAAAGAATTGTTGAAATCGTCTCCTGTCGGCTGGAATCCAGCAAAAATAGCTTCGCGATCGACTTGTTGCCAATTTCTGCGATACATGAACTTTGGTTCACCTTCGGAAGCAGAGAAAAGCATCGGCAACACACGAAGACACTCTTCCAACGACTCCAGCACTGGTGTATCGCAATGAACTTGGCAAAGCGCGTTATCGGACCAACTTGGGGCCCTTATTAGCCTTCACTCTACACCGACGCGTTGGGCACGGCCATCGGTGCAGTATTACAGCAGAAGGTAAAAGGCATCCTCCAACCGCAAACTACATTTTCCTGAAAACTCACGTGAGCCCTAGCCAAATATAACACCTATCATTGAGAGCTGCTGGTGATTTATCTGGAAATCAAGCACTATATGCTCATGTTGGAGGGTCGGTTTTTCTGCATCTCCATCGACCTTCGCTTTCGGCTAGCAACCCGAAAAGGCCACGCAAAGACAAACACGCTGACGTACATCGCAGAGCAAAACGTCGTTGCAGACGCAATTTCGCGCATCGACGATTACAACAATCGGTTGCCTAGAGAAGCCTGAGGGTAATCAGAACGGACATTCCTGGAACCTAGGAGAAGACTTGCCGCGACATTTTCACAGACAGCATGAGGTACCGGCCATAGGTTCCGAAGACCCTCCGAAAAGTCTTTGACCCAAATTGATGTTGCCCAACGTGAAGAAAGATGTCCGGAACTGAATGCAGGGAGCTGCGCGCAGTGTCAGCGGTCGAAAATGAGCAAAACATGCCAAGGCATCGCTAGCCGCATTCGCGATACCAAATCAACGTCTCTCGCACAACGAGATAGACATCGTACCTGCAACGACCATAGATCGATTTACCAAGTGGATAGAGGCAATTCTTTTGGAAAACCGGCAGGCCTCCGCGATAGTGGAGAAGTAAGAAGAAATACTTCTCAGAGGCTGAATGGAGGTCCGTTTTCGGATGCCCAGGCGGATCGCAAGTGACCTAGTCGCCAGTCGCTTGTTCAAATCCTTTGAAAATCATCTAGGTATCGTGGCCGCTATCACGACTAGCTACCACCAGCAGTCGAGTGGTCTGAGATCGAGCGTCGGCACCGCTCCCTCAAGGCAGACACTTTGTCCTTGGTGCTTCTGAGTTTGCGCACAGCCATCAAGGAGAACTTCAGCGTCTCCAGCAGCCAGCTCTTGGACGGGACGGGAAATGGTTATAGTCGCGCGTTCGTGCACCGGCGCAGCTCTCCAGATGCACACATGCCTTCCTGTACCATAACGCCTCAGGGGAGGGAGTATTCCAACCACAATACGATGGACCATTCCGGGTGATCAGGCGACAGCGAATGTTTTTCGACATCGACATCTCCGGTACAACTCGTAAGGTCGCAGTCGACTATCTAAAGTCAGTGCTCCTGCTTCAGGTAGAACCGCAGTAGCCCACCGTCAGCCAATAAAACGACCAGAACCCCGTCTTCGCGTCGGTTTCCTCGAGTGTGGCATCCGGGCAACGCACGCGCACGCGTACGCAAGCAATTAGTCATCGACAGTTCTAAAAGTCGATCCTTCTAAAACTCCCAATATATGTATATCGTCTAAAAGATGTGCTGGCACAAGTCGTGCACGCAAGGATTCTAAACGTAGCCCAAGCAGTGATGGTACGTAAGGCGCTTTTTCCGCGTATGCGAGACAATTCTAGTCTCAGACGGCCTCAGTCAAGTACGAAGATCGGGTACCTTGGACGCCCCGCTAATTTTTAGCCCCTGCCGTGGGGTAGTGTCAAGGCCGCCACAGTTCCCCACAAACTTCGGATGTAGATATGTTCCTGACAAAACTCGCGCATGCGCCTTATGTGCCATCACTGAGCCCAAGTAGTTAGTAAGAGCGGTAGCAAGTACTCTGCATCCAACGAGAGAGTTCGCAGAGATTTTGACAGTTGGGTGCAGCGGAATCTGCGGATCCCACTCTTTCGCTTCGGTTCTGGGGGGAAACGAGCGTCATTGGAGCTCGGCGTCACCACATCACTCTATTGCAGTCGCACTCAAGACGCTCGTTCGCAGTCTTCGTCAAACGATTCGGCCAATCGCGGAGGACGTGTAGAGCGAAGTAGTGATACCACGTGGTACCAACAAGTTTCTCTGTGGCATTTTTCGTTGAACGTAGAGTAGGTGCGTCGATGGGTAGCGTAGGATAGACCTTTGTAAATAGTAAATGTATGAAACACCGTGGTTAGCGTATATATAGCATTATAGTTTATTTTCAATCGCCGATTAAAGTTATATCATGTTTGCTGTTATTTTGATTAGAAAAAGAAAAATTCTACGATTTTGCGTTGGTAAAAGTTTTATTCAAAAATAATGGAAAACAAAAAAATGTTGACACTGTATTAGTATTGTCTTACACTCTTCGGCGGTCGAGGTTCTAGACACCTCGAGAGGCACTCTCTATACTCTATACGATTATTAGATAATGTTTCTTATAATTCATAATTCTGCCATGGAAACGTTATTAATCGATTGTAAATTTTTTTCTGATGAAAACAAGTTTAAACAAGCCACAAATTGCACACGTTGGACTATGCCAATAGCGAAACGTTCCTTTCGAAGTTCAACAACTTTTACTTGTGACTTTATTTTTTTCGATGAATACGAGTATATAATGCGGCAACACATAACAGTTTTAAGGTGTGCGCATACCAGAGCGTCTCGAGAAGGCCGTGGATCGTCTCGAGAAGGCAGCGGCCGTCGATGGACAACAAATCTCTAGCGAGCAGGGCTCCCTGCTGTGCGCGGCAGAAAAAAGGTCTCCGTGCCAATAGGCCCCTTTACCTAAAAGAGTTGGGGAGTCTACGGAGACCTTTTTTCTGCCGCACACAGCCGGCCCGCTAGAAATTTCTTGCCGCATGGACGGTCCATCGACTGCCCCGGCCTTCTCGAGACGATTCGCGGCCTTCTCGAGACGCTCTGGTATGCGCACACCTTTAAAGCTGTTAACGCTGTACACTCTAGCTTCCACAGACGTAGACCGTTGTTTTGCAACCTAAATTGAGCTCCTCTTTCATTCATAACAAAACACGCCGATGGCTCGATCTCGTATTCGGCGAGCAGCTACATATCTGTATATTTCTGTCTATTTCTATAATGCAAACAGTGCAGCAGATACCGATCTGCCTCTGACTCTGGAAAGGTCACGTGACTATCCTAGCCCCTTAATCCCTTGTCGTATAATTTTCTTTACAGTTAGAGGGATTAAAATACTTCTTTGTATGGCTACATTTATTTTAATGCATATACATTGATTATAAGCGGATCAAATTTTATTTCAATTAAATAGAAACGTGTAACATTCGTGTTTGTTATAGTTTGTTTGAAATCTTCATGACTAGTGTGACTCGTTACAATACGGCAAGGGTTAAGGGAATTTTATATTGACCTGGATGCAATAGGCGCAATAATCTAAGGGTGCAACGCCTGATGAATATGGTGGGTGGGGTAGAAATCCGAACCAAGCTCCAACAACTTTTCAGTCCCACCGGTCCTTTCCAGTCCCACCAGACACTGAGAGCCGACTTTCTTTGGATGACAATCGGCTTTTGGGGTGGCTAAAGCTGATTAATCCCGCTTTCTCCAAGATCTTTTCCGCTGTATATAATTTCGACATTTGAAGCCCATCGAATACAAATTTCTTTTTACCAGTGGACCTTTTTTCGGATGGCCAAAATATGCTCATCCGATGTACTTTCGAAAATGTTCAGACGACGCTTCTTCTTATTCGGCGACGTAACTGTGCCTGTATTTTTAAACTCCGCTATTGCCTTTTCAATCGTGTTTTTACCAATTCCCGTCTCCTCCGACAGGTAATTGATCATCGCCACATACGTGATGTCGGGAGTTTGTTCTTTTATCTGTTTATACAGATTTATAATGACTTCTTTCTGGCCAGATGAAACGAACTAAAACCTGAAAAAGACACGGATATGCGTATATTCGTGCCAGTGACGGCGTACGGACGCCATTTCCAGGCCCTGCTCGACACCGGGGCAACGCGCTCATATCTCCGCCAGGACGCCGTCGAATGGTGTTCCTTCCAGGCTTCCTTCCTGGTACGACAGAGCAGAAGGTGTTCCTGAGCAGGTTTAGCGTTTTCCTTAATGATGCTTCAAAATTTAGCTCAGGAATCCCCTGCCGTATTAATACTTCACAGTCGAAGTACTTTAACTTAGTAACAACGTCAGCTATAGTTGTTAGGCACGTAACGTTAGTGTTTGCTGCCTGCTCTATCATCCAGGCAAGCGGAATACCTTCTGGGATTTGGAGCATGGACCAGCAGGCTGCAAGTTTGCCTGTATACTTCGTCGGCCGTGGCATCCTCCTTAGCGTAATATCTACTGTAATTTCTCACAGTGTGCTCTGTTATGTACGTATCTAGGTTTATACCTGGTAATCTCTCTGCAAATACGTGTCTTCTTCTCTAAACCCAGGATGGGGTAACACCAGAGTTTTTTGACAATGAAGTAAGGTAGCAGAATATAGCACCCCCTATGATAGCCCTCGATTTATCCGGATTCTGGATAGCCTTCCCCTCATAATAACCGAGAATGGAATTATGTCCAGATGTTGCCCAAATATTGGCGTAGTCATCATTAATTTCATAGTCTAAATCTCCTATATCTACTTGATGGATATAAGAATTTCTCAGATCATCCCAGAGGGCTCTAACAGCTGCGTTGGCAAAGATGATGGAAGGTATTACATGGCCTCTCATATGGTAAAAAGCATAGGTCTGATTTGATATCTGAGCGGGATGATCTATTATATTAAAATTATGTTACGTCCTAAGGTGGACGTATGATAGATAATCGAATAGTAAAAAAAATTGAAATTGATTGGAAAGATTAGAATTGTTGAGATATAACGCAGTTTTGAACCTACCTGCATTCACCGGCTCCGGTTCGGGTAATTGAGGATTTTTCTTTGAATATTTCTTTTTTAAAAAAATGGGTTTGATATAGGAGTTGGGTACGAAGAAATTGAAATTAGGTAAACTCTTTAAAAATGACTTGATGTTTTGATTTGATTAAAAATAAACAAAACTATATTTTCAACTCCAAATTTCGAATACACATAATATTTTTCGAATTATTATTATAATTTGTTAGTAATTACCGCTAAGTTGACTTCTTTCGTATGGTTAAAGAAACAATCTTCTTTCTGATGAGGCTGATGCGTTTATTCCTTGATGAGGTTGGTGCGTTGCCTTTTTCTGGCGTATTTGTTAAAAGCTCTGGCCCACCACACAAAAACACAACAAACTGAGAACTGGACTAAGGACTTGTGTTGACAAATTATTGACTGTTTTTCTACTGACTGTTGACTCTTGACCGAATGACAGAATTTTTGTAGATTAAGCTTGAGAGACAAACTGGTAATTAATGAGCTCCTAATGAGGAGTCATCCCTTTTATAGATCGATCAATCCTTTGTTATGGGTGTTCGTCAGGTGATAGTCGCGTCACTTTCTTCCATAGAATTCCCCATCCTCCTTATATTATTCTGCGCATCTCCTAGATCACAGTGCGTCCCAACCTTTTATCGCCGCGGAACGGTCCCGTCGACCAGTACCTTTTGATCCACGGACCAGTATTTGGGGACCACTGTCCTAGATCAATTCTACGTAGGATGATGAGCTATTTATTACTCATCGATTCCTGATGGACAGTCTTCAGCGGTAATTAGGTCGTGATTTATTTTTGGAAGTGAGTTGATCATTTAGTGAAATAGTTTCGCTACGCAGTTAATAAAGATTCAAATGAGTTTTTCTGATTCTGTCGCACGCAGTGTGCTATAATATACGATAGTTTTGATATTGATTACGAACAATAATATTTACTATTGATTTCTCGTACAACATTATTGGGTTGAGAAATACAAAGCTACGTGTTATATGTTATTGATTATATTAATTATTAATAGTGGCTGAACCATCGGACGTGACAGGTGCAAACAGCAGATCCATGGTCGAACTGGAGGACGAGGTAGAAATCATTGCCGACGTATGCGGAAGAACAATAGCTCTTGCATGCCCAGCACTACCTACGTTATCCCAGGCGATGTTATCGGGAATTGATGTTATGGAATTTCTAGGTACGATGATCACCGTCGGGGGATACACATCGAAGCGCCAGGAGGAGTTTAATACCATTAGCGAAGTAGAGGGCATCGCAAAATGCACACGGGAACAAGAGGAACAACTACAGAATCTCTTGGTCGAAGGAGGGAATGGAAGAAAGGCGGTGTGGTGTTGGAAATCCCTATATGTGACATTAGTCACCTTTTTGGTGTACTGGGAATTGAGGTTTGGAAACGGCTCAAACCTAGTTTTATACACCGGGGAGCAACTGGAGTATGCTCTACTCAACATTAGCCATTAAGGCCGAGAAGACTCGTCTAGGAGTCATCTCGCCACGGTCCATAGTGGTGGTATATGTGCCTCGGAATCTAGATGGGATACTACAATTTTGTGCATTGCCAAATGCGAAAGCTATTCCTAACTTAGCGTCATAGTCGGTTATGTCCGCCATTGAAAACCAACGAACAGACGTGTCGACTAATCACTCGTCTGCGAACTGCACGAATTGGGCGGGCGTGCCATTTCCGTGTTCTAGGTCTACCTCTACGTTAAATCTCTTCTTATAGTTGATGGACCGCACGATCTTTTGGAATATACGATAATCATCGTCGTTCCAGCGAATGTTTTCATGGCCAATTGGACCATCGAGCCAAAAGTCGACAAAAGCAGGAGATAGTCTAACGAATACACGAGGCCCACAGGCTAGAGGGGGAGCAAACTCCTCCCACGTGATACAGGGCAAGTCTTCGAGTTGTTCAGCTAATGCGAAAACAGGCCCATCGCGGGGAACTCCAGCTCTCAAAATTCTGAGCAGAGGCAACAGTTGGCGGGGTACATAAGACACCACCCCTGATAGAACATCCTGTGCGTGAGTGCATAACAAAGGCGTAATAACGCGGTCGCCCTGCACCGAGTTACCGAAGTTGACCACACTCCAGGGGACGACTCATTTGACGGCGCACCAGATCCGACTAAAGACAACAGACCCAATCAAACAGCGATATACGCCGCGAAGCCCAACTACGCAACAAATAATCGACGAAGAAATCGATCAAATGCTCCAGAACGGGATTATAGAGCCGTCCACAAGTCTGTGGAGCTCACCGGTGGTGATCGTGCGGAAGTCGAACGGGAAACCGCCATTCGACACGGATCGACACGGACATCACTTACTACTGGAGGAGTCCATATATCCCGTATCACATTGGAGATCTTTCCTGTACTCTAAATGTCAATCGACTCAGGAGTCACATCCATCTCGTCCAAAAAAATTAAAAATCTCCAAACATTCGAAGAAAATGCATATTTCGTATTGAACTTTTCGAGATACCAGTTTTATAAAAATTCAGTAGTCAGATATTATTGAAACAATTGTCCTGAATTTTTTCCAGAATTTTTTATAAATTGTGTTTGTGTTAAAAAAATCCAAATCAATTCTTGCTTGCAACTCGTGCACGAGGACTCGGCGACGACACGACCCGCGGCCTCGCGAACCTCTCAGGAGAGCGACTCCTGATCGACGGTAAACGCTGGCGGATCCGCGGTACACAGCGGTACTAATTTTCGCGAACTCGAATCACGTCCCCGAACCAACACGAACTACACAACAAAATATATCGAAATAAAGCCTGACCGGCACTTACCAATTGCGCGAAGATGACGGCAGACGCAAAGTACTTTAATCGTATCGCGATCAAATGTTCGCACGTGCTTCGTTAACGTAGTCTTTCGACACAGTGATGGCAGAATCGTGGACGCGAGGACCTTTCCCTTCCGGCACAGGCCCCCCCACTCTGACGGACCGTGGGCGTACCGTCCTCGCCGTTCCTTCTGCTGCGCACGCGCTACACACGAACGTACTTCTACTCTGCCCGTGTGAGTGCCTGCTCGATTTACTGTACTCGATGTACAACACGGGGATTTTCGGAATCCGATAACTCTCAATGTTCCCCTGTGACGAGTCCGGATCACCACTCCCTCCGGGAGTCGGTGAATCATCACCGCTCGCCATTACAAACACGCAAAAGCCAACGAACAATATGGCGCCGCAAAACCGAAACACGCACAAAATGGCGTCGATCGAAATTCAAACGCTGCTACTAGCCGCTATAGCCGCAATTCCAAGAAGGAACGTTACAAACACACGGCACGCTCAACAGACGTGATCTTGTAATGCTACAAGCAAAACGCGATCGCACATCTATTTGTAAGGATGAACCGAGTGGCCATGCAGTACATCCGATTCAGATCGAACAACCCCAACGAGTGGTGGTAAGGTAGGATTAAGATAGGGTAAGATGTACACTAAGTTGTAAGATAAAGTCTGTTTCATGAAAGAAAGGACTCGTTCCGCGCAGCTCGACTGATCGCGGACGGCGCTGCGAACGTCTCAATATAGACGCGTTGATCCAACCCCCCGGTCTATTACATGGAATCTGGTTTTCTCCCCTATTGCATGCCGAGTAAAATTCTGCCAATTTTTTTTTTTTTCAATTATTTATTTAAGGTCGCATCAACATCTAGGTCATTAGCGACCACAAGAATTGTGACATGTGAAATAACAAGTTTAGATTCTTAAAATTAGAATTAATTACAAGCACATTGTGGCAAAATCAGTTAGTAATAATTATACATATATAATGATTATATAGTGTGGTACAAATTAATGGATTTTAGAAATGTTATGACATGGTTGATATTCTTATAATCATTAAGACATTCACTTAAATTGTTAGGTATAGCAAATCGACGTCTTTGGAAGGTGAAAAGGGGACAGTGCAATATAATATGTTCAATCGAAAGTATAGTATTACATCGAGTACTCATGGGAGGGGGGTCTTTCTCTGCCAATTTTTGGCGGACACACTTTCCACGGCTTGACCTTCTAGTTGACGGACATCTGCCAACTTGTAGGTCGTGTTTCGCTTCCTGATGAAGTCTTTCATGTTTGCCCACGCGAGCTCAATTGGATTAAGCTCGCGGTGGTAAGAGGGAATGCGTAAAACAATATGCCGTTTTTCTTTTGCATAGTTATCTACGATATAATTTTTGCCCGGTGGTTTGTATTTTTGGGCAATTTCTATTAATTTAGATTTGACATATTGCTCGTGTTGCATTGTTTCCCCCATACCATGCAGCCACTCGACGATACATGTCTTAGTCCACGACATGGTCGGAAATTTATCTTGTTTAACGCTGTGGTATGGAGCGTTATCCATTAC
This sequence comes from Lasioglossum oenotherae, assembly GCA_028455765.1. NCBI lineage: Eukaryota > Metazoa > Arthropoda > Insecta > Hymenoptera > Halictidae > Lasioglossum > Lasioglossum oenotherae. The sequence continues at coordinate 15,239,619 of CM052294.1, read as the reverse complement.
GATTACAGAACCTTCGTGCAGCGTGGGAAAAAATTTCTTAAACCAATCCAAAAATGTGTCCCCGTTCATTTCTGAATGGTAGTCGCCAGAATTTTTCTCGGCTTCAAAACAGAGTAGGGCCCTAGGTAGAAACCCGTCTTCTGACCCGACGTGCGCTATTATTAACCTTTTCCCCTTTCCGGCGGGAGCAGGTATGCCGGTGGTGAGGTGTCTTTCTTCAGCATCCCTCGGGCTGCTGACCGTCGTGTCTACCCATAATTTTCGGACGCAGTCCCCGGCATTATACCATGTCTCGTCCAGATAATATATATGGCGTCCTTCGGCACGGTATTTTCGAACATCGTCGATGTAGCTAAAAGTAAAGAATAAATTTTTGTAACAATTTAAATTAAAAAATAAAATCGTGACACTATATAGCACGATTTTTTTTATAAAAAACATGTTCGTATGTACATTGTTACTTACTCTTGCCGCCAGTTAACAATATAGCCCTTATCAATTAGAGCGCTGTTCCTCTTTCGTCTCAGGAATCGGAACTCCATCCGTTTCAGCAGCCGGTGTAACGTCGCTCGGCTGAATGACAGGAGTTCATCGTCGGCGTTAATGGCCTCCAACACTTTCGCAAGATTCGGAATTTCCCGTCGGGCCCAAAATTCATGCACCTTCCGCCGGATGGCCAAAATATGCTCGTCCGATGTCGGATATTCCCTTCCGACAGGGAACCTATCATCGCCACATCGGCGATGTCGGGATTTTTCTCCTTAATCTGTTTATACAGATTAATGATTACCTCCTTTTGTCCAGATAAAACGAACTAAAAACAGAAGAAAGATTTGAAATAAAGATTTTTAATTAATTAAAGAACAGCTAAATATTCAACAAATGTTTCGCAGCGCCGACGCGCATTTTACAATATGGGCGCTTTCGAAGCTTTGAAATTCGAAATCTTCAACCTTCGAAGCAAAGTAACAGCCCTAATATGCAATCGAAATGCATTATTAATATGTATAATGCGAGCTTACCTTGCCTTTTCGATTCCTCTCGCGGGGAGATAAAGCTGAGGATGGTCCCGGTTCCATTTTTTATCGAAACACTTCACAAAACACTGTGCAAAGACAAGACAAAGAAAACTGTGGAAGCGTGCGTAATGCAGTATACCCGGTAGAACGCGAATGAGGCAGTCTGCAGCGCTGCAGCGCGTGGCGTCGCTTCAGTGCCACTGCGCGCATACGTTGTGCATTGGGAGTACTACCAATCAGGGCGAACCTGCGCAGCGAACGACGCAAACCGGTCGTTACCCAAGTCCTTTCTTTCGTGAGACAGACCTTAGAGTTAATATATATATAGTACTTGTAACTTAGGATGTAAGCTAAGGTAAGTCTGTGGACCACCAATGACAAGGGGAAGTCTCGCGCCGCGAAGTAAGGGGGGATGTAACTCCTGAACACCGGATCGCGAGACGCGAGGTGGTTATCGCGACGGCGTGGTTTCTCGCGAGTGAGTAGTGTGCGAGGTACATATGAATAGGACCGTGAGAGCCTAGGAAAGGCGTTCTGACTCCGAGCACCGGCGATTAGAGACGTATAATATCTCGAATGCTACCGCAAGAAGTTAGTAACGCTCTCCTCACCTGTCCCTCGTACCTCTCCTAGGCCCCATGTTTCACATGATACGGGGAGACCTAACCAGCGAAGAGGCGCACACGCATTCGCAGCTCGAAGTTGCATGCGCAACCAAGCATCCTTTCTCGAAGACGCATACGCGTCCGGGATCACGCCGTCCCAAGTGCCACATGACACGGGGCTTCCTCGACGCTCAAACCGTACACGCGGCGAGCAACCCGCTTCCGACCTGTCACTTCGCCATGAAATTGTAAACGTCGGTAAAGCGCGAAAACGATGTCCGCATCGAACTCCGCCAAATGTTAATCGATTAGAGTATCGCGCCGCCATAGCCGTAAGTCCGTCGCTACCATTTCGCCGCTGTAGTAAATATAACCGCCGCTATCGTTCCGACGCCGTAGCCAGTAAGACATCCGTTAGGCTCTAGTAAGACCGTCGTATCACTTTCCGTTCGCGTTAGGCTTAAGCCGATAGCCAGTAAGTTTATCACTTATTGTAGACCGCCGACCACTGCATTTTCATTCACGGATTCTGTGATTTTTAGCATTATATATTTATTCCCAAATCCGTAGTACCCATTTGCCACTCGTAAGTACCCTGGACCAGGTTGCCATATTTTGCGGATACAGGGTACCCAGCCCCTTACCCTTGCGCCCCTCGCCCAGCTGCGCCGAGGAGCCTGCCCCACTCTTCGCACTAACACTGACTCGTACCGCTAACTTAGCTTGCTCCATGTGTTACGCATCAGTGTTAGTGGGAAGAGTGGGGCGGGCTCAGCGGCGCAGCTGGACGACGGGCGTAGGAGTAAGGGGCTGGGTACCCTGTACCCGCAAAATATGGCAACCCTGCCCTGGACAGCCGATTGAGCTGGCACACTCTCCCTACGTCCGCGTGTTACAAATTTAAACAGTGCAAACGAGTGACCACAACGTGGCAAACAATTTTTGATCGTAGTTATGCACGGTATGCACCTCTAGAGTTGGACGGGTTGGTGTAGCGCCATGATTCCCGGTAATTCGAATTGCGCGGCGGAAAGTCTGATGCGATCCGTCGCTCAGGAGTTAAGTTACGCGGCTCATATTGTGACGTGGCATATTGTGACATCGGTTATTTACTATCGTGGCAGTCACAGTTACCGGAGGGGGGGATAGACGAAGGACCCTACTCCCCTACTTTGGAAACAGATTCGATCACGCAATTCGGCAGGGTATCCGAAGACCATCACGCCGTATGGTAGTTCACGATGCAACCGAAGTAGACCCATCTGGTAGCCACATTTCGCGCGAGGTGGTACGTGGGGAAAGTCGCGGAAGTTGAGCGGGACCCGGAAGTATTTAGGGACTGGTCCATTCGGAACGGGATGATTTTGTCGTCACACAGATCACCTTACCGTGAGAACGTTAGGTTTGACGGGGACGAAGGGAAATTCGCGACCCCGAGGACCGCGGGACCGAGATCCTGCAGGAGGGCACGTTAACCCACAGGCAGGGCAATTAGAGGTCGTAAGGATCTATTGTCGTATTTATCGTGTTGCAGCCCGCTACTACTGGCCACGCATGTATCGTACAACTGCCGAGCACGTAAGACGCTGTAATACCGATCAACCCACGAAGGGGGAGCAGACACTCTCGCTGAGGTTGATAGGTCAGCGACGTGTTCACATGCCGGGGACAGTAGTAGACGCCGATAGAAGGGGCCCGTTCCCGCCTGGCAGGTCCGGTCACGGGTACCTTTTGGTAATTTAAGATCCCGTTACGAAATTGAGAGTGTGCCCCGATCCGAAGTGGATTTGTACGAAAGTTGCCGAGTCCCTCCAGGGATTGATTTTCTCGCGCTGGGGAAGCCCCAACGTAGTCCTCCCGAACCTACTCTCCGCTATCCGCGCTATAACCCTGAACGAGCACACATTCAGTATAGTGTCGAGCACCGCGGTCCACCTCCAACCCGACGGCAGTCCGTTACACCATTCCCCCCTGTAGGCATCACACTCGACCCGGGCACCGAGCACGAACAACGAGTCCCACAGCGCCGCCCAGACCGCGCGGAAGTCAGTCCCTCCCAGCCGGGCATCCAAGTAGTCACCCACCGCCCCCAAGGCCGTATAGATGGAGGCCCAGCTCTGATGCTGATCAAAACCTCCCTGGTCCAACGGAACCTTAAGAAGCAACGGGCTCCTAACCGCCTCTATAAGGTCGTAATCAATGGCCTCATTCCCGCGCTCGCCCGCAAAGAGCGTACTCAGTCTACTCCCCTCCAGGCCCGACTCGAGAAAGGTCGATAGATAGTTCATCTTCCTGTTAATCTCGTTCGACGTCTTGACAACCGGCCTGACCTTTGCCGTCTCGCTCTTCTGCATCACCACCATCCTCTCTCTACAGGGCCGTTTTAGTTCATTCTCCACTGCGGCGTCAGTCAGCAAGACACCATCCACGGGTTTAGCGCCCACGCGGAAACTCCTACCGTCCACCCCAACCGAGATCTTCTGGCCAGTACCCGACTTCCCCTCCATCCATTTACCCTGCGCGACCCACTCACGCACCGAATAGACACGCCTCGGCATGGTCCACTCACTTTTCATGAAGGCCATCACCTCGTCATACAGCATACTGAGGTAGTCCGCCTCCCCCAGCGGACCACCGAGCGCCGGTAATTCGAATTGCGCGGCGGAAAGTCTGATGCGATCCGTCGCTCAGGAGTTAAGTTACGCGGCTCATATATATCGCGTGCGAGATAGTCGTTCCGGCGCTCTAGCTCACAGTTGCGAGAATCGGAATGGGTCGCGGTATTTATCTAGCTCTATCTAATTCGTACTGTTTGTATGCAGGAATTGCTTCGTCGAAAACTCGAGTACTTGACCGACCTGCTTTTGAACCTGACGGACCTTTATCCGGAGAGCTGGGATTAAACCTCAAATAAAACATTCTTTTGTGAATGAATTTATTTCTGCGTCGTTGGAATTGTCACGACTGCTGTCTAGGATCGCGGTGCGGAGGTCTTTTACGCGAGTTATGAATTCTAGGATATACTCGGAAGGTCCTTGTGAAATACTGGCGAGTTCGCCTCTGTACTGATCTATGAATTTGTATGGTCCTAATACGCCTTTTATACGGTTACAGAGATCCGGAATTGTGCAACAGTCCTCGTCCTCGATAGCGGCGTAGGCACGTCCTCGGAGTTTGTTACATATCAACTTAGTAAGTGTACGTTCTGCGGACGCAGGAATGTCATCGCGAGCGCGTTTGCATGCCCGGACGAATTGCAATACGGAAACTGAATTTCCGTCGAATATTAGAACAAGCTCGACTATAATAATAGATATAATAATATAAAATCGTGGAATAATAACATAATGTATTAACATAAAGGGTGGTTTATTATATACATCGTGTGATGTTGTTTTGTCTAATGAATAACTTCGTATTTGTTTATTATACTCGCAGATACGATACCGTTGAAGGCTTACGAACACGTGGACTCTTTATGACGTTCTGTGCTCGACTGCCGCGCCATCCTCACCTCGCCTCGTCTCGCTACACACACACATAGATAGGTATGCTACCATTAAAAATCGAGTGTGATAAAAAATAATTAATTATTTAAATATATATATACAGCGTGTAAATTTGTCGCATGTCTATTGGCTTGTAAGCTTGTAGTTATGCTTTTTAAGAATTTTATGAACACTCGTTTTTGAGAGTCCACAATTGGCTGAAACGGTACGAATGGATGTTTGAGGGCACACGTTGAAAGCGGCCAGAACATTGATTTCAGTCCATAGAGGACGTCGATGCTTCTTGTCTTATATATCGAGTGAAGATTGAGGGAATTGGTTGGGGTTGAAGGGGATGTCTGTTGAACTTCTGGGGAAATTACCACCAACCTCATCTATGAGGAGCAAAGTTCTCCTTTTATAACTTCTCGGTTGAACATCATTCAACTGCATGAGGTCTGGGATGAGGCTTATAAGGAAATTTTTTATTCCTTCCTCTCTCCTGTCCCCTGTATCTTTTGGCGGAAGGAGGTTTGAGAATTTAGCCTGTTTTGCCGAAAAATATGCTGTAAAAGCTTTATCTGCTGCATCAGTATGTACGAATTTTCTTTTTCGTGTGGGCTGCCCATATGGCCCTCTTGTTCTAATTGTCGCTTCCGATGAAGGAGTCGCAACTCTGTCCCCCTGATTTGCCGATGATGGCGTTGAAATCACTGCAGTGAAGTCCTGATTTTCTTCTTCCGGTTTATCTGTCTCGTCGACATCTGACGTTCATATGGTGGAGGAAAGCATTGTTTGAGACGCTTCAAGTAAATCACAAAAGGGTAAAATACTTTCCCAAACTAGTGTACACCTCTTGTGTACAATCCATCAAATTAAACGAATTCTAAAGCACACAGAGAAAAGTTAGATATCTGTCGCTTGGTGAACAAGAAAACCATTTCTCGTAAATCTATGCGTACGTGGTTTCTGGGTGTCTTCCTAAATAAATAATTTTTAAAATTAGGGGGGGGGGGGCAGCTCGGGAAGAAAATTTTTATAGAATTCGGTAAAGAATAGTCCTACGAATATTTTCTAGCAAAAATCACAAGACATGTTTTACCTTTTTTACGAAAAGCTTAGTTAAAGCTATAAGAATATTCGATTTCGTGTTTTAACAAACGGATCACTTTCAATCAATAAAATACGATAAATAATAATTGTAAAAACCACTAGGGAGCCAAAATAACGAGTACACACTTTGAACTAAATGATAAACCGCAAATTATTCAATTTTCCGCTTTACAATATGTTGTAGAGATTTCTTTTATGTACAATTATATACTTTTACAATTTATGTAGAATTTATGTACAATTATATATTATTATACTTTATATATATATATATATATATATATATAAAGTATAAATACGTACAATTAAACAGAATAAATTCAATGTTATTCTTTTATGTCCGATCATGAACCATGATCTTTGTAATCCCAGCAAGTGTAAGTCAATAGGGAGACAGAATTCAGTACCATTCATCCACACTGACATTATTGGTGATTACAGAATGTAGACTAGAAATCTACTATAATCTGCTATAATCTATGCTACCTATACTACCTATCCTCTAATGTAATCGTTAATTGTCTAATCCACTCTCTGCCTAGCAAAGGCTTTCTATCAATATTTGACATCCGCGGTAAAAAGGCCAATGTATCCCGCTTTTCGCATGGAGAGGAATATGGAAGCTCCATTTTTATCTTTGATTTTTAATAAATATTCAATTTCCACGATTAAACGTGGACGCCAAATATCCTCGTTCTCGCATTTTAGGGGACATTCGAGGTGCCTCCTCCATGGATTCCTCACGTTCAAAAAATCGAATATTATATCGACGCAGTGTAAAAAACGTGTTGTTGCTGCACCACCTTCAAACTCCGGAATTTTAAGCACGTTCCAACAAAATTCTATACTATCGGCCACGCTTGAGCTCAGTGTTTGTGCCGCTAAGGTTACCGTCATTATCATTTTCCTGTATTCAATATGTTTCGTATGAAGACAATTACCCAAACGTAGACCTTCCTTTTGTTGCATCACCATTCATCACCATTGTGGTATAACTTATCCGATGATATCGTTAACGATATATTAATACTTTGGAATAATAAAAATGTAAATTTTTTTTTAAATCAAACATTTTTTATTTTGCAAAAAGATCCGCAGCCTAGTGATTATCATTTGTTAGATAATTGTTATTTGTACCTGGAAATTAAAATTTCAAAGAAAAAATAACTGTTACCCTGCGACTGTTTTCGTGCAGATTTATGACAGTTACGATCTTTGCGTACCTTCGTAATATCATGAAAAAATGAAAATGTCCGACGTCCAGATGTAGATTTTGTATTTCAATTCGATTTGTAAACATGAAAGCGATTGCACTTCCACGCGGCCGGATATCCCCTCAACTTGCGCGCAGAAAGCCTGGTTATATATACATGTACATATACGTATAAAGGGAACATGCAGTTAACGACAGAGAACTGAAGAACTCGGTATCTCGGTGACAACTGACAACAGTACGCGTGCAGCGTGCATCGGCGGGAGAGCATTGCCACTTGCCACTATCAGTGTTACTTCGGCTGTCCTCGCGCGAGCATCCCAAACGTTGAACGTGCACCGTCGACTTAACAGAACGGATAATATCTTTCCGTTTATGTTTCTGTCTTTGTTCGACTTCTCTTTCTACCGAATAAGTGAGGAAATGAATTTTCCGTGGATTATTCATGAAACAGTAGAATCGACACGCAACGCAACAACTTTGCTTAAACAGGAATTATTCGCGACACGCGTAAATCTATACGGTAAATTCAGCGATGCCTTCCCTTTGGTGAAAAATGGTTCGTGGACAAATACCCACGAATAACCTCGTCCAATACCTCAGCAATTTTTTTCGATGTTCAAGCTGCGGGATCTGGTGAACGATTCCGCGTGGAACGCATCGATTTTCCAGGAGATTTCGTTGTTCTCCAGTGATTGGCGATATTACGTAAAAGTAACGATACATGAAGTGCCGTGGCGCTACCTAAAGATAAATAACCGAATTAAATTAGTTGGCCGTAACTCTTCCGGACACTGCTGTCGTAATTCATTCGACCCAAGTCATTCGAGAAGCCTAGCCGTATCGCGAGTGTGAACTATTCTTTCTTTTTTCTCTCCCTCTCCCTCTCTCTCTTTCTCTTTGTCTTCCTTTGGCGCGTCGGACACGCTTGTTTGTTTCCCTGTTTCCCCCTGTTGTAATCGTATCGGGACGTAAACAAAACATTCGACTCGCTAGGACGTTGGTAGCGGAACGGTGAAAACATGGGAATCGACTCAGTATGATGAACTTTGATTGTGAGGGAACAGTTGGAATAGCGTGATAATATTTCCAGGACAGAAATCATTGTAAACCGAAGATTAGTGGCAGCTGAACATTTGTGAAATGTGTCGTATTATTGCATCCATGTTGGCGACGAGATTTCGCAGGACGTCGAAAAGTCGCTCCACAGGGCTCGATCTTAAATAACAACAAACCTCGCTTTGACAAGATACGAAACTGCAATTGGAGGAATACATCGATTTAGAGAGTTTCATTGGACGTCGAACACTGACCGATAGAAATTTACCGAAACAAAACAAGAATATCCACTGCTGGTAAATTTAGGGCCCATCGTGGATTCGGTTGCTACTAGCCCCTTCAGATATATGCGTTCGTTCGTTGATTATGTCTTTATCGTAGACGTGTAGTTTTTCGAAAGATTCTATAATCTCGAGTGTTCTTGATACGGTGAAACATCTTCACGGAGGAAACGTTTGTTTTATCGACCATATGGGACGCGACACGTGGTGAATAGTGCACGTTTTCGCAGATCTTTCGGCTGATTCTGGAATTAGAGGGACAGGTGTTGTCGTGCGTCATGGTATGTTTTTTTTTTGTTTTTTAGTTTACGTTGTACAGGGTTCGATCGTACTTTATTTTAACATTATTCCTCATTTATCGTGAAATAATAATATGTGAAAGCATTTTACGGAAGAACGATGTGTTCTGAATACGAAAAAAGAAGAATACAACATAAGAAAGTATTAAAAAAATAAAATCGATAACATTTTTACGTATTACTGCGGATTAGAATTCAAAATATATGAGCGTACGGGAACAAAGTACTTATTTTGTCATTAAATTAAATAAATCCTGAGTACACACTAACAAATAATTTTTATTTGTATAAATAGCTAAATACGTTTTATTAACAAATATTTGAGTAATATTTGTTATCTTTAGTTCGAAGCTGTTTTAAATTAAGAGCATTGCAAAGTTTACAACATTTCACTATTGCATTTACAATGTAAACTCCTTTGTCTATCTCAATTCTTCTTCGTTTTCATTTCTTTAGACTTTAGTCTGCATTCTTTCTTTCTTTCGTAAATTTTCAGTTCCATAAGTAGATCTTTTCGTGTACCTCGCTTTACTGGTATAGTAGTATACCAGTAGTAATACACTTTTAACGTTTGATTGACCGGCCATTTACTTAATAGTTCTTCGAAAATAGTAGATAAACAATTCTGAATTCAAGGATTCCTTTTGCGATTATTGTTTCAAACAAAATTATCGAGCTTCTTTCAGATACAACACAGTTATTTAGGGTGTGCCCTAGTTTGACGATCAAATTACACATTATTCGGATTTGAAATTTTGAGTAAATATGTTTGCGATAGATCTACAATTAATTAATTGAATACGACATTTTTCGTATCTCTAACACGAAATAAGTCGCTTTTATTACAATAATAAAAATCAGTATTTTCGACGTCTTTCTCGTGAAAAAAGAATGTGAAATTAATGTTTTTACATTTCGTTAAACCATTTATCAATTCGCAAAAACAAATCAACAGGACGTTTTCTTTATCTGGAAAACTGAAATATCTGGTGATGTGTTATGGTCTGGTGAAGTTATAAACAAAATTTGTTTACAAATGTTGTTCAGTATGAAGAAGGGGGCAATCATACACACAGTGTGCAATTTTTTTCAGTAATCGAATGAGGGGCGGAGGAATTTCAGTTATAATTTTTTTCATGACACGATAGTATTTTCCGAGACTAACTCGAGACATATCACATTACGTTATTTCCTGGCAAAGAGAACATTAGAAACGATATTATATATTTGTAACTTCGTATGTAGTCAACGATAGTGCACGCTGTAAACAAAGATCGACCTTCTTACGTTTCTTTAAGCTTCTTAAGTTACCGATGTAAGAAACATAAAATTTACAATTCATGTACAATTATAGATGTCATGTTTTTTCTCCACATTTACACCAGTTACATCCTTTATTGTTCATCACAATAGTACTTTTATCGAACTTCCTCCTCCAAATTTTTTTCTACTGTCGGTCTATCTTGTATTAAGATAAAAGAGTAGTGTTCACCCTGTACGTGTATACATATATTGTATATCTATAGATATAATCTATCCGTCTTGTATAGCTGCAATAAGACATTATCGCAAGGATGGAACATAGACAAATATGAAGAAGTTACAATAAATCTATAAAACTACTATTTATATTCGGTATCGTGACTGTGTTATCTTATCGGTACAGCAATGATCGCAGTTTCTTATGAGCAATGCTTGATACGCAATCATAGATATTATTCTTCAGTTGTTATCATTGAAAAATTCCCGTGTGGTATAGAAATGTTGTTATTACAGTAATAATATTCTTCGCATGTATAATCGGACGGTATCATATTTTCAATAAATGCATCAAAAGTGTTTACACATGTTTAGTTGCGAACTGGATACGCTTATTTGATACTAGATCTACTACATAGATCTCATGACTGAATTTATTGTGATTTTCGCTGATTTTCATCATTAGTTGTATGTATCGACTATATTTCCCATAAATGTATCGTTACAATTCTAATCATTGTAATTTGAAAATTTCTGACGGTCCCAATGGATAGAATTATTGCTCATTTATTTGTAACAATCATTCTCTAAAACCAGCTTCTGTCCACACTACATGGAATGGTTTTGGGTAAAAGAGAAAATCACACACACACAAACTTGGAAAAAGCGCAAATATTCGACTTTGAAAACGTCTCTCCTTGCACTTTAGCGGTAATAGTTATAATCCTAATTATGCACGAAAGTATTATATGGAATTTCGTAAATAAAAGGAACTGTAGGCAATAGTTTAATATTACTCTGTTTAATATTATATAAATATATAAATGTAATATTAAACAAACTAAAGTAATGATTAATGAAGTTCGCAAAAAGTGAATTTGAAATATTTGTAAAGTTTTGTCGTTTGCTTTATTGTTTGGGATAAAGGAGATGTAGGAGGAGCATTAAATGAAATGAAATTCATAGTAATACTAAAATAAATTTATTAATTTTACGATAAGACGTGAAACTGAAACCTGGTTCAGCATCCACACTGCTGTACCACGTTCTAAGGACGTCTGGGTGATCAAATGTCTTTCTGATATAGAAATACGCTTTCGGCGAATAGAAATGCAGAGTTAATGCAAAAGCCCTTAAACCTGGAGGATATTTCTCACTGGTGAGTTTACCTCTATTCTTCCTATTTGTGATAATGCGATTGAACAATTCCAAAGAAATGTCTTCATGCGGAGATAGACAATAATACGCATCATCACTAACCTTTCACTACATCCTGCAAGGAATTTACCTTTGTTTTAAGACGTCGTACCGATTGTCTTAATATTCTGTTTTCTTTTGTAGTTGCGTCGAATTGTTTGCGTAAAACGTTTAATTTTCTCTCCATACTGTTACTGAATGAGACATAACGCAATGAAAAATAACGCTCAGTACTTACTGTACACAGGGATTTTAGTCCATGAATGAGCAATAATAAATCTACAAATTTTCTTTTAATACTATCTATAATTCACTTAAATACTGTAGTTGAAATTTATTTCAATTTACGCATATATTCTTGCTCGTTGTAGGTGAGTCACTGTCTTATACTGTTGTGCTTGCCTCGGGGATTTGTTCAGATATTGAGGCTGGTCCAGCGTCATTATCTGAAATATTCATTACATAAGCTAATGTAGAGGTGTAAAGCAACTTTCATTTGCACCTTTTGTCAACATAGACACTCTTTCTTACCTATAGAATTAATTTCCATCAAAATATTCCTCCGTGGTTCATAGTTTTCTTTCTCAGACATTGTAGCCACATCTTGAGCTTTATCTGGAAAAGATATAACTGTGGAAATCAATGATAGTATTTACATTTAAAGCAGACAGAAAAACTTGTAGAAGAAAAAACATTCAAATACATTAACTATTAATTTCTGTATATATACTTTTATAACTTTTATGAATGATGAAACACTTATTTACTTTTACAATTTGTTTCAACCGAAATGTCCTGTTGTTTTTGAAACCTTGCCACTTTTTTGAAGATTGTGGGTAGTAGGAGTAGGTGTAAGAGCTGTAACTCGCTTATAAGCCCATCACTATAATATTATGTAATCGATAAAATTTGTACTTGACACGTTGAATGCCATGCGAGTTAAATTTAACTCGCGCTGTATTTGATCAAGAGAGGGTGCGCACGTTAACTATAGCTGCAACTATGTACGGTCGGTTTCTTTTCTAATTTGACGGCCAATGAATGCATCATGGATTTACGGCTGATACGTCGTCCTAGATAAACAGAATTTATGAAGAGTACAAAACATATTCTATTTTGATCGGTTGTGTCGTTGGTGGTGAACGAGTTCAAGAAATGTATTCCTTGCATTTAGAATATGTACATATGTATTCATAAATTTGTTAAGCTATATCGAATATTGTTCCGGTAACTGTAGACTGATTGTGCAACGTCTGATTGTTTTATTCGAATTCGTGCTATATACATGAACGAGCACGGCGCTTCTTTTTCGACCGATAAGAGACCGATGATTAGTCGGAGCACGTGGTCCCACGAGTTCGCTTTCCTTAAGCGTTGATAACGAAGGTTCATAGTTTTCTGACCAATCGTTGGCTACTTTGATAAAAGGTCAACTGTTATACGCCGGAGCCACGTGGCCCATGAGTTCCCAGAACGCGATTGTGAATCATTGGATTTTATAATGTTTCAATTGCTCGCATTAAACGACCCGTTCAGCTAACGAAACTATGTGTATGGCTCGAACGATTACCAACGATAATAATTGGAGCAGTGATTCTTCGACAGTGTTCGGAACTGTTGATATAGCTCATGGCGGAACTGTTGATCGTATGCTATTCGAAATACTAACGCTGCATGTATCGAACCTATCAATTTCAGATTACAATCACTCTTTTACAATCATTGGAGCACTATTATACATTATTGGGGCAATATTATAGGCGCGCAGCAGAGTTGGGCATTAATTGATTAAAATTTTAATCATTATTGATTGATTAATGTATACGATTAAAAAAAGAAATCGTCGAAAAATCGGCGATTGATTCAATCGATTGATGAAGTTAATCGTCAATCGTTGATTAAACGAATAAAAGCACGTAAATAGAATTTGTATTATGGACCAAATGACAATAGACCTAAACTCGGTTTACATTTTTTTCAGTATTCATACAGTTCTGATTACGTATTTCCTGAATCCAAATAATAATCTTTTATTTGCAAATAATAAATACATCACTTTTCGAATAATTTCAATTACTTTTATTTAAATAGAAAGTTTAGTTATTATTTGCAATTAGAATCAGACGTTTATTTATTATTTAAAATAAAATTTGCCCAACACTGAAATCATTCTCAATATGTACATACCTGGAAGCTTAATACATAGTTCGAGGTGCTCGAACCGATGAGATATACAATGATTTGTTATACAGGTCGACGACTTTGTATGTTCATTTTCTAAAAGTATATGTAGAAGAAAGATAAATAAATCATTCTATTTCAAAAAGTATCGACGAGCTTGGAATTTGTGAAAAGAAAATTACCTTGAAAGAAATTCAACTTACCGCTGCATAAAATGGTACAACTTTACCCGCAGAACTTTTTCCCTAAAATCATTAATAACAAAAATGTTAAGACGTTCCCATTTTAATCATCCACACTTTATACATCTACAATAATAATAATAATTTCTAATTCTAATATTATCTAATTATTTCTGATTCTAATGTTAATACCAATACTAAGTTTATGTAATTAATTCTAATTTGAATTCTAATTAGTCTTATTAATTTATTATCTTTGCCAATGAAGCAATTCGTATTTTTTGAACGTCATTTTAGTTTTGTCGTAGACTTTAAATTACCGATGACTGTGATCTATCCGACTCACGTTTTCAAACGCTTATTCGCATTATCAGTTCACGATAACACGCTATCAATGTACCACGGTTAAAGACGCAAGCTTCTAAAAAGTATTTACACTTGGAAATACGTTCAACATTCGTATCAGGAACTGGCACAATTGTTATCTGCATTCTTTATCTATATTTCAGTGGCACTTCATTATTTCGGAAGTATCTTTTACGAAAGTATAACCTATCTATAACATTGGTTAATTTCGCATCGTATTCGCGTCGTACACATTGTGTGTACCTTTACACGCTATTGGCTTGAATGCAACAAACGCTACCGCGTGTCGCCAGTGTCAACGAGATTCGGGAAGACTGCATTATACACTATGCATTATACACGATTTCGTATCAATCGACTAGCAGTTGCCATCGTCCACTAATCCCTTACATTTTTCACATTTCATGTTCCGTGTTATTTTCGCATACATGAGTCCACCGCTGAGTAAATGTATTTCTATCCGTAACAGATGGGTTTATTGTCACTGCAGCCAAAATAGCAATTTCATTTGCAGTATTCGTCGCTGTTTTTTCGATTAGCTGTCTTATGCGACAAATTTCCAGCTCGATGAAAGCAGAGTTGGGCAAAATATGTAATTAGATATAAAAATTAGATACTTTTATATCTGAAGCTACGGATACATTTGTAACTAGTATCTGTATCTACTTCAAAGATCCTTTCGGATCCTTCAAGATCCTTTTGACCAGCTCGAGGCATGAATGAACACGTTTCGAGGTTGAGAATACAATAGTAGTACAATAAACACGGCCAGGCAACTCCACGACCAGCCAGGTATCTCGGCATGAAACCGCTAACAAGTGAATGCTGAACTTGTTTATTTTCCATATTTTCCATAATTTCCTCACGGAAGTGACGCGAGCTAGTTCGTGACGTTCTTTCGATTAAGAGTTCGAATTTATTTTTCAATTTTCCTTATTAATTGTTAATCGATTTTTATACTAACTCGTATCTGTGATTTATAAATAAAAGTATGGGACCTCTCGTCGAACATTTTTCTAAGAACTACCTCTCGAAATAGTTTCATTAAAATCGACTTGTGTAATGTGAATATGTTCCCTGGTTTGTTTTGGGCGCGTTACGATTAGTCGGTAAAAGATGCAAAACATGTGAGTCAGCAAGTCAAACCAACCCTTAGCCTCTTGCAGTTTCTCACACGCCGCTTATCAAGATTTGGTCAACATTTCCTTCCACGTCAACCATTGCCCCCTCCATACGATATCCGAAATTCTTTCGTGTATACAAGCGCTTTCCGCAAATTCGAACAGTTATTAGCAGTAGCAGCCACGACCGAGACTCTAGACAACTATGTGTAATCTCGTAGACGAATACCTTCGAAGATGTTCTTATGTAAAAGTGTTTCACTCGATTCGGCAACCCAACAATTGTTAGTAGTGTGTATACGACGGAGCAGTGTATGCGTGGCGAAGGATATAGGATGAGGATAAGGCAATAGGATGATGTTCTGTTGGTAAGTTTTTATAAATTTCAACGAAAACATGATTTCATTAATTTCTTGTCACAAAAATCGATTTCTTGAAAAAAAACTGAGGTCGTAGACAAATTTTGAGACCAGATTTGAAATCTGCGTGAAAAAATCTACGGAAAATGATATATAGCATGTCAAAAAAAAATTTTCCGCCCGTGGTAACGGAGGAACCACATTTTCTTAAAATTGTGCAAGTTTAACGAATTTTCTCAAGGTTAAAAACCGTCGTTGCAGTCGTGCGAAATTTTGCCTCATGATCGTGGCAGTTTTACGGTTACCGTATTTTCCAATTGACAAGTTCTCGCATTATTCTATAATCGTCGACCATAATAGTTTTCTGCCCACTTCCTCGCTGACTTGAAACCCGCGGGTACAATTCTACGATGTAAAGACGAGACGGGATGTTGACTAAGAATATTCCTAATTGGTTCCAAAACTTGATCCAATTTATCTATTTTCGTAGAACTAGACATTTCACTAGAGTTCTCAATTTTTTTCTTTTTCTTAGCTGGCATGTCTGATTTTGTTGCTGAGCTAGGATTTAAGAAATTTGAATCAGCTAAATCTTTACCTGAAGTAGTGTTCAAGGATGCAGCAGTGAGTTCTTTATTAGGTTCCTCCGAGATGCTGTATGAAGTATTTGACGTGGTTGAGGAGAGAGGTCTTTTACCAAGGCCTTTGGTTAACTCAAGATTTTTAGTTTCATCAAGATCAGGAATAGGTTCTTGAGATTCTTTTTGGCTGAATAATTAAGAATAGTTCACCGTATTCGCGTCAGGATCCTGTTCATGAGTCGATAAGGAAGGAGTGATATTCTGTTGAGCTGGATTATTGATGGAGGTCGGGCAATGTTTGGCCACATGACCTTCCTTCTTACACAGGAAGCAAGCTGGACTATCCGTTGAAATGAAAATCCAGTATGACGTATCCTCAAAGTTAACTTGTATTTTCTCCGTAAGTTTGGCGTAAGAAAAGACGAATGGATCGCGAGATACGCTCGTGATCACCGTGAACACTGTTAAATTGATAGCAACTCATATACAATGAACTTCATTCATAATCGCCGGCTCTAACTCGAGTTACTTCGGCTCGTTACGAAATGCCAGAAGCAAATCTCGACGTTGACGAGTATTCTCTGGCAAACTCGTCGAACTTGTGTCGCCAACATGAGACTTTTCATTCTGGCTTTTGATCGACCCGCTTTACCCTCTTCGAGCCACCTCGAAGTCCCGTAGTCCATACGATAATGAACTAATATTGGTGAAGTAAAAAGTTCTGAGCGTTTTTTCGCTTTATTTCGACGATGAAATTAACATACTTAGGATTATTCGATTTAGATCAAATATGCGCCGTTTTGTTCGATAACTTTTGTCCATTTTGAAGGCAATTTCATAATTCCGCGGTTGAAGAAGTCCTCGTCCCTATTGGTAAAAAACTTGACTAGCTCATTTTCACAAGCCTCTCTTGAGGCCAGTTTTGTACCATCAAGAAAATTTTGCAAATGCTTGAAAAGGTGATAATCGCTTGGTGCCAGGTCTGGACTATACGGCGGATGCGATAGCACCTCCCAGCCAAGCTCTCGGAGCTTCTGACGCGTCGTTAAAGATGTGTGCGGTCTGGCGTTGTCTTGATGCAACACAACACCCTTCCTATTGGCCAATTCTGGCCGCTTCTGGTCGATCGCCAGCTTCAGTCTGGTCAGTTGTTGACAATAGAGGTCCGAATTAAGTGTTTGGCCCGATGGGAGCAGTTCATAGTGGATGATTCCCTTCCAATCCCACCAAACACACAATAAAACCTTCTTCGCCGTTAATCCAGGCTTGGCGATCGTTTGGGCCGGCCCACCGCGATTGGACCACGATCTTTTTCGGCTGTTGTTCTCGTATCTGACCCATTTTTCATCGCCAGTCACCATCCTCTTCAAAAATGGGTCGATTTCGTTACGTTTCAACAAAGAATCGCAGGCATCAATTCGGTCCAAAAGGTTCTTTTACGACAATTCATGTGGCACCCATACATCGAGCTTCTTCTTGAGACCAGCCTTACGCAAATGGTTCCAAACGGTTTTCTGGCTAATCTTCAGTTCCTGGGCAATGGAATAAGTGCTCACATGCCGGTCCGACTCGACGATTTCCATAATTCTATCCACATTTTCGACGATTGGCCTACCAGAGCGTGCCTCATCTTCGACGTCCATATTACCAGAACGGAATCGTTGGAACCACCGCTTTGCTGTTGCATTCGATACTGTATTGGGTCCATAAACAGCACAAATTTTTTTGGCCGCCTGCTCCGCCTTTTCACCTTGGTCGTAGTGGTACTGAAGAATGTATCGAATTTTCTCTTTTTTTACCTCCATTTTCGAACGCTGTAACACACAACTGGCTTCACCGAACATAAAACTGACAAAGAACGTTTTTGATGCGTAATGTATCAGCTTGAAATCGCCGTATACTATGACTCGATGCGATGTGTACATCGTGAGATATGGCTCACTAAAGACATCTAGCGGAAAACGCTCAGAACTTTTTACTTCACCTATATATTCTATTATTTCATTAATTCTATCGCATACGGCAACTTTATTATATTTTTGTAACCCCCCTTTGAAACCTTTACCTAATATGTTTCTGCTGTTTAAAGTATCGAATGCATCATTCATGATAATAAGTAATTTTTCTGTTGCCGCAGAATTCTCAAAATTTCCTGAATAGTTTTCATGTAAATATTTTAATGCTTTGGCTATACTTAAACTAAATAATTGTGTTGCCAGCCTGACTTTCATCTTTTCCCTGAACCAATTAACATGTCTTCTTGTTATCTTTGTGGCTAAATACAGTCCTTCTTTTTCCTGAACATCTACCAAATGTTCAAGAAACTCCCATTTGATTTCATTGTTATCTTTGTCATAAAAAGTTTTGCAGGTTGCGAAGGCATTTCTTATTAATTTCACCATATGTGGGGGATCCAAAACTAAGTGAACTGGTTCCCCTGTAATTGGATGCGGGAAAGAGGCATTCAAACAGCTTGAAGATATTTCTACTCCTAATGACATCGCCATTGCAATATTTGTCGAAACCCCATCAAAGGTAACACTGCATACCTTAACTCGAGCTTCCTCAAGTAGTCGTAAACATTGGAGAATGAAGTTACTCTTCTGTTTACCTGTTATACTATCGAGTAAAAAATAGCCTACTGGCATCTTCCATCTGTCGTTTACGCAATTAATTAAAAAGACAATTGCCTGTGTTGCTGGTGTGTCACTCCCTCCATTGAAACATATATATCAATTATTACGAAATTTATTTAGCAAGAAATCATTTTGAAAAATTAAATGTTACTGAAACGTATTATTATATACCCTATAAATTTTTAACCATCCCATTCTATTTTTTTATGAATTGACATTTCGTCAATCATTAGAGCACAAACACAAGCTCTACCTTTACTTTCACACTCTGCCACCTTTAATTTAAGAGTATTTATGGATTCAGTATGAAATCCAGGTTGACATTCAATAATTGCATACCACTTTTGAATTGTTCTAGGGTGTGGTAGGTACCATTAAGTGTATTTCTAATATAGTCGTATGCTCTTGGTGAATAGAAATGTAAAGTTAGAGCAAATGTTTTTAGTTCTGGTGGATATGAACTATATCTATTTTGCACTAGCTGCTTAAAGAGCGTTTCAGTAAAAGCAGGTAATTACTCCTATAGCGTGCATAAAGAAGAAAACAAAGAATAGTATATTAGTTACTATATACAGTATACAGCGTTTGTATGTATGTCTAGTTAGTGGAAGTAGGAGACAGCCATTAGTAAATGCAGAAAACAGAACACTTCAAATAAATAGGTGAAAGCAAAAAAAAATGCACTCACAAAATGCTTCACATTAAACTTATCATTAAAATTTATACATACCGAAAGCATTACACAAGCATCTTCACTAATCATACCACTGTCTCTCAATTCATTCAATAATTCCTGTAAATCCTCAACTTTTTTAAATAGTCTTTTGTTTGTTCGTTGTAATGCTTTAATTTGTTTGTTCTTCTCTGCTAAAGTTTTTGCAACGAGATGTTTAAACATCTCTTGGTCGGTTATCACATCAGATTTAAGAAAATCACCAATATACGATGTTCTCATTCTTTTGGGAGGTATTTCTTTAAATTCAGCGGATTCAGTTGGCACGCCGGGCCGACTATGGCAACTCGCGTCTAGGTGGCGCTCTGATTGGTCCGTGTTTTTTGTTAATAACTCCTAAACCAAGCCGCGGATAACATTTTTGCAAAGGGAAATGTCGCTTGAAGTGGTCTCAGGAATCACCCCCTTTAGGGAAGTTCACGAATTTTGGGACACCCTTGTATAATACTTTGAATTTTACACGTGAAACGAAAAGTTTCACCGTTCTCGGTGTACATCACGAATGAATTCCGACCGTATGGTACGGCTGGTGCGTCTCAAAGTCTGCCGTAGTCAAAGGGTCAAGGAAGGAACAAGAATTATAAAGATCTTTCGCTTTTATAGTTATCAGACGAGAACAGTCCCTTATACTTAACCTTACACTTAAAAATCTGAAATGGTAAGTGTTATATCGGTTCGACTAATCGCATATCGTTTGATCCTCAGAATACACTGCAGAAGCCGAAGTACTACCGTTCGCCGCATGGGTGCCTGGGTTAACGATCGTTTCGCGGAGGAGGAGGTGGTCCCGATTAACCAGGGCCCGAGGAGAAGGAAGACTTCAGGCATCCTGGGTCACATTTGCGATGGTGGCGGTCCAGGCGGGATTTATCAGTCTTCGAAGAACTTTAAATCGTCCGCATCCTCGCCGTCGTTGTTGCCGTTACGTCGTCAGTTCACTAGACAGCTGTACGAGTGGCCGTGTTTACCGCTGTTTAAATCAAGGACGAAACTAAATCGGTTCGGGATCGGTTCAACCGTCGCGTTGATTCGAGTGATTTAACTGTTTCTGTAACAGTGTTCGCGTTCGCGTGTTTGCGTGTTCAAAGTGCTCCGAAAAATTTCAGCTCGACAAAATAGGAAAACCTGAAAAGATATGCATATGTAGCTGCGATCATCGATCTTTATCGCTGTCGAACAAAACACTAGAGAGGAAGCTCCTGTCGAGAACAAATTGAAAGAGAAAGCTAGGCGAAGGTAACGTTGGCGCGAGCTGAATGTCGTTACATTGGTTCTCGGACGACTGCGCTTGAACAGCGGTCTTCTCCTCCCTTGACGCGATCATCATGGCCGAGTGGTACCGGGTGAAGTTCAACGACGAGAGGAAGTTGACCGAATCGAGCGAGACGATCGATCCGCCAGAGGAGGGTATGAAAGATGACTGCTACAGCGGTACTACCGAGTCGCGCAGCGACCTGAACAACGGTGAGATCCCCTGTCGAAAACGCAACGAAGAATCGGCAACCGAGAAGAGGCAGTCGTCGAGCATAGCCTCGCAGAATGCTCCCCGCGAGGCTAAACACCACAAGAGCAGAGACGCTGCGTCGATCGTTCTAAATTCCATAGCGAAGGATGATTCCCGGTTTCAGACGAACTCGGACCAAATCGGCATTCTGTCCGAGGAACTGTCCAAGTCGTTGAGCAATCAGAGCTACGAGAACGACGTGGCGATCGACAAGTTCGAGGACGAGGAGGAACGAAGATGTTTGGAGAAAACGTACAACGGCTACGAGGATCCTGGCTCGAGGATACGGGAAGAGGCGAGGCAGGAACTGAAGAAACTCTCGAAAAGGCCGGTTAGCATGCAGAAGGAGGACGTATCCGGTTCTCAGAAACGCAGAAACCTCGTCACGGTTAGACGATCCATCTCTCCTACGAGGATTCTGTCGGCGAAGAGACGCTTGCCGTCCGAGAAGAGCATCGAGAAGCTCGTGAATGGAAGTTCGTCTAGAGAAGACAAACAACAGCACCATGTTCAGTTCAACAAGGATTCGAAGAAACAATACTCGCGAGACGAGAGGTCGCAGCCAACTCCTTCGATACCTACGTCGGCCATCAGTACTTCCGAGGACAACTCTAGCTTGGGACAGCTGTGCGAGGGTACGCCACCCGACGGAGGCTGGGGTTGGGTGGTCGTCGTGGCTGCTTTCATAGTTAACCTGATAGGGGACGGCGTCACGTTCTCCTTCGGTGTGATTTACGTCGAGTTTTTGAAGTATTTCGACGAGGGTAAGTTCAAGACCGCCTGGATAGGCAGCATATTCATGGCGATGCCGTTGCTGTGCGGTCCGGTGGCCAGCTTTCTGACGGACAGGTACGGATGTCGTCGCGTATGCATCGCGGGAAGCATTTTGGCCACGACCGGCTTTGTCATTACATCGTTCGCGAACTCGATGGCGGTGCTGGTATTCACCTTCGGCATCCTGCCTGGCTTCGGGTTGTCTCTTTGCTTCGTAACGGCGGTGGTGATCGTCGCTTACTATTTCGACAAGAAGAGATCGTTCGCCACTGGTCTGTCCGGATGCGGAAGCGGCATCGGGACGTTCATATGCGCGCCGTTCACGCAATATCTACTCGACGAGTACGGCTGGCGGGGGACGACGCTGATTTTAGCCGGACTGTTCTTGCAATTGGCCGTATGCGGATGCTTGATGAGGGATCCGGAATGGACGACCACCCGGGCTAGGGCCAAGACCGAGGAGAGGCGGAAAAATAGGGAGAAGAAGAGAAGCAGGATACAAAGCTCCAGCATGGACTCTTTCTCTGCCAACTGCTCGCTGAACACTCTCACGATCATGGAGAAACTTCGACTGCAGGGGGAGGACGACGAGGAGAAACTCTTCTCCAGTCTGCTCAGTCTGCCTACCTTCGTCAACACCGGGGAGAAGGTGCCCTCGGAGGTGCTGGAACTCCTAAGCACTCGAAAGAATATTTACAACGTGTTGGTCCAGAATTATCCGAATCTTCTGATACCCTCGCGGCGTTTGAGCGACTCTGGAGCGCTTCACGACCAACTGTGCATACCGTCGTCGGCGAGGCTCGCGATCACGCCCACCTCTTTCTCCGAATTGAAGACCGAAGAGAGTAAGGACGACAAGACATCGTTCACCGACAATCAAACCATCGAACAGCAGGCTGACGACGCATGGCGCTTGTGGTGGTCAAAGAAGATTAGTTTGCAGAACAGCACCTTGAGGAGATCCAGTACCCCCGAGCACTCTAAGAGGATACCCCCGGGCTTTCCGAAAGACATCAGAATGCATAAACGTAGCCTTACCTACCGGGGTGCCATGTTGAATATGAATCGGCTGAGAGCGTCCAGCTGTCCGGATATTTATAGGAACTCGATGACCACCAGAACAAAAACGAAGCTTGTTTGGTGTGCCGGCCTGTGGGATATTCTCCTGGATATGGTCGACTTTTCGCATTTCGCTGACTCGCGTTTCTTATTGTTCGCCATCAGCAATTTCCTGCTCCACACTTGGTACGACGT
The DNA here is from genome assembly GCA_028455765.1 of Lasioglossum oenotherae. NCBI lineage: Eukaryota > Metazoa > Arthropoda > Insecta > Hymenoptera > Halictidae > Lasioglossum > Lasioglossum oenotherae. The sequence goes on along the minus strand of CM052294.1, from coordinate 15,216,175 downwards.
CCCCTACGTCTACTTGACGGATAACGCGATCGAGATGGGATTCAGCGAAACGGATGCTTCCAATCTGATATCGGTTATTGGAATTACTAATACGGTCGGCGAGGTGAGAGCAACTTTTCTCTTTATATTCTATGTAGATTTAAGGAGCGGTTACGGGTGCCAAGCAAGGGGCTATGTAGCCTTTAGGACTGTTCGGCCGTTCAAGGCTGTCGCTACATCGCCATGTAGCGTTCAGTTTAAATCATTTTCATTCTCTCAATTTTCAAATGACCATCATCTTTTTGAAAACATGTCCATAAAGGGGACCATAAACCATAAAGACTAGAGACCAAAACTACTCCAAACATGTATTTTCAAAAGATTATTTAAAAATACTATGTACAATGGTATAACAACAATCATGTAATGAGGCTCGATACAGCGCACAGTGGGACCTTTCGTCCAAATCGGAGACAAAATCAAAGAACTTTCGATAGAAATGAGGTCGAGCGATGAAATTTTTTTAAAATTAAAGCTGAAACTTAGCAGAATATGGGAAAAATAGGGAGATTGTGGTACGAACGTTTTATAACCTTGAAAAAATTCGTTAAACTTTCACAATTTCAAGAAAATTGCGATTTTTTCAATACCACGTGCGGAAAAAATTTTTTGTTAACATGTTACACATCATTTCCTGTAGATTTTTCCACGCTGATTTCAAATCTGGTGTCAAAATTTGTCTACGACCTCAGGATTTTGCAAGAAATAACGGTGACACCTTATTCTTATTTTTATCACCAGAAGTTAAAGAATTTGTAATGGCAAGACGTAACGGTGTATTCTTCGGATGCTTGCTTGCGGGGAACTGATTAATGGTATTGTCAATAACTAAATTATAACCTAATCCGCATTTGTTAAAAAAAACGTTAACGTAACGTGTAAATCGATAAAATATATATCTAATATATAAAGTAGAAAAGTATGTCTGTACTATGTATGATCCGATAATCCGGTCGATACGATTCAGTCTGACGATCGCGCACCGATTACCGAGCAGAACCTACAGAACCGCTATATGGTAGTACGGACGCAAGGATATTAGAATAAAAATAAAACAAAAATCGCTAACAAAGAGAAAATAACGAAGAAAATTGCGTATATAAGCGAGATTTTATCGAAATTGCCCACTCGTTAGTTGCGACTACAAAGTATAAACATTTTTTATGTCGCACGATCATTTCGTACAAAATAAATGTTTAGCATTGTGACCTCGACAATCGTGGACACATTAACCTTAACATCTGACGATGGGAATGAACAATACATTTCGTTTTACTTTACGTTGGCCTGCCAGGAACGGTGACATATCGATAATTTCAAGTATCGATGTTCATTGTTAGCCAGGTTCTCCGTGGCGGCAGACTTTGTCTCTTTATGCTGTCCAATATTAGCGCGCTTCGCCGCTGTTTATCGGTCACCGAAGACTCGTTACTTCCACCTACCGATTCTAAGGTTAAAAGTTACACTAAATAAAGCTGTTATCGTAGATCAATAACACGCAGAAGATTGGATACTTTGTTAAATCTGGAAGCTCTTTAAACGCCCGTATATTACGTCAGTCTCGTCTTAGGTCACTCAGTGACACGACACGTCCAATTCTCACCCTCCCTGATCGCATTTTATTGTAAACTCCCTGTGACCTCCCATTTGCAACATTAAGAAAATCAAACATTTTTGCATTTCTCGAGAAATATGCTTTCGAAAAAGTAGGACCTTTGTTTTTTCTTGTAGGGATTTTGTTGCTCTGCTAGGACCATGGTCCTGGAGCAGTTGGAGGATCCGGTTGCTTCCTGATATTTGAGCCTTTCAGATTGAGGATTTGATGATATTCCGGGGTGTTGATGTTGGTTTGTTCGTTTATATGATGATTACGATCTCGCACGTGAGCTATGCTGGTGGACGAATTGCGGGTAAAACACTTTCACGAAGGTCGGAGCACGGGAGGCGATGTGAACACTTCAACTACATACCCCACTGAATCCCTCTCTGTCCTGAGGATATGGGAAGGCGGTTGAGGACGGTATACAGGGTATCCCAAAATTCTGAACACCCTGTATATAGGAATTGGTGACGGATCAGGTAGTAGCAGGAAAGGTCTTGACTATCTGTCCATGTTGTGGCAAGCGTAGGAGGTTAGCCGTCGCATTACCCCCTTGCCAGTGAACAACGATAATCTTGACGAGTTCCCTTTTCTACGATGATCCATGTCAGAATCCGAGGAGGACGATGGAATGCTCGCAGGTCGTTGGCCACTCGATTGATGTGTGTCGAGTTGATGTGAAAACATTCCGCGGAAAGTCCCTTGGTCGTGCGGGGCCGGCTACCAGGTATGTACATATGTATACCTGAGATAACCGGTCCCGTCACGAGACAAGGATGATGGAAGTTCTAGCGGAGTATTGGGTAATGTGAAGAATAACTTCCTTTTATTAATGATATATGGCGAATAGAGGGTTCGGCCACGAATAAGTTACAGCGAGTACGTATCACGCGTTACAATGGTGTCACGTGATTACGTACGAGTTAATATACCATCGAACAGATGTCGCGATTAGATATGCTCCAACAAAGGACACTTACAGACATGGTAGCGATAGAGTCGCTACAATAGAAAATAAGGTCCTTGGATAGAATCATAAATATTGTCGAAACTGTTATTATGTTTTGACTTTAATTATTACAGATCGAAAGGTCGAAAGGGCATGCAATTTTTTACAACACCGTAATGTTAATATTTAAGTTTTCTGCATAAAAAAGATATTCTCTATTAGGACATCTCACCTTATCATTTAAATAATTATGAAACCAGAGTTGCATCATTTTTCGCGCGTGTTCCCATCGCAAAATCGTACCAATTACGTATTGTACTCCTCATAGTCGCGTCTATGTTTCCGTCAACACGGCTACAGGAAAGGGTCATACTGTAGATTTAGGTAATAATTTATGCGAAGCGATTCGAGATGAAATGATAAGAAAACTTTCATGTTTCTTTACAGGTTCTTCTTGGTTGGGCAGGCGACAGGGCATGGCTAAACGCGTCCATTGTATATGCAGTATGCATGGCATTCTGTGGTGCAGTTACGGCTTTGATACCCAAGGTGGTTAGAAATTACTACTTATTGTGCGTAATTTCTGGTGCTTTCGGACTATTCATCTCGGCGAACTGCAGTCTCACCAGCATCATCCTCGTCGAATTGATCACGCTGGAGAGGTTCGCAAACGCTTATGGGCTGCTGCTTTTGGTTCAGGGTGTTGCTAATCTCGTAGGTCCTCCGCTGGCTGGTAAGGGGCGAATTAATATCTAGTGTTTCTAATATTAGGTCATCCGAGAAGTTGATGCCACGTCCTATACGTATCTGTATACATATATGTATATGCGTTCTTCACGTTATGCTCAGACGTTCTCGAAAAGAAAATTTTCACTTGAAAGATAAAAAGTAATCTAGACGTGTTTCTCAAGTGGATCGCAGCTAGATTAATGCGTTAGTATATACTAGTGATCGCGGTTTTTAACGTGTAGTAAAATACACGTGTACACGTGGTACATGAACCGTGTAGTACGAATTTAAGTACCCGTGAATATGGATCCGTGTCAAAAACAATAACGCCTCAATTGTCGGACTTAAACGTGCCGACCGAATCCGTGTACACGGATTCGTATTCGCAGATACGTGTTCACGGATATCTGTATTCACGGATCCTTAAATTTTTACTACACGGTTCACGTACCACGTGTATCTATACAGGGTGTTCCAAAATTCCTGAACTTCCCGGAAATGGGAGGTTCCTGAGACCATTTGAAGGGATATTTTCCTTTGCAGAAATGTTATCCGCGACTTTGTTTAGGAGTTATTAACGAAAAACACGGACCAATCAGAGCGCGACCTAAACGCGAGTTGGCACAGTCGGCCAATCCACAGTTGACGCGTGATTGCTCCGTGTTTTTCGTTAATAACTCCTAAACAAAGCCGCGGATAACATTTTTGCAAAGGAAAATATCGCTTTGAATGGTCTCAGGAACCTCCCATTTCCGGGAAGTTCAGAAATTTTGAGGCACCCTGTATAAACGTGAAATAGGGATCTCTAATTCTCTAGTATATACTTGAAAAGTTTCAATGCGCAATCCGAAATATAAAAAGTTATAATCAATTTTACATGATCGTGCGTCTGATCATTTCGTTGAACAAAATTACTTAATGTAGTTAAATATATTTAACGTAGTTAACGGTACGTGCAATGATAACAATGAGATACAAATGGTTATTGAAGGGGTTACGTACCTTTTATAAAGGAAGTAGAATATCAATGTTTCTAAATTTCTTTCGTTTCTTGGTAAAACGATCTTTCTAAAACACTCTTTCGATACTTTATTCGGGAAGTCGTCAAATACTGGATAGTTCCTGAAAGATTGAGCGCTCGCAGGCGGACAGCTAATCGTGCTGCTCGGGTGCACAAGTAACAACGTCTGGGTTAGGTTAATGACGACGTTTTGGATAGTACGTCTCTACAGGGTGTACCAAAAATGTTGTATCACCTTGAAAGGGACGATTCCGGAGGCCATTTGCAGTAACTTTTTCCTTTGCGAAAATGTTCTCCGTGGTTTTGTTAAGAAGTTATCAATGGAAAACACGGACCAATTCAAACGTTTCGAGCTAAGATTATTCTCGGCATACACGTCGCGGAGACTGGCGGAAGCGATCGACGCAGCCCTAATGCAGGAACTCTGAATGAGATACAGAACGATCAGAGAGGATTGTCGGAGGAGGACTGGCGCTGTAGAGTTCGGTAACGAAGCATACGAAGATCTGCATCATCGCTGACGACGGTGTTGCACTTAGCAAGAAATCAACAAACTGGAAGAGCTGGTAGACTGTTGCACGGAGAATAAATTAAATCTGGCAATCGTAATCGACGCAAATGCCCACCACACGGAATGGGGAATGCAGTGATACCAACCAAAGAGGTTACACAATTTCATAGTCTTGACAGGACCAGTGATAGCTAGCAGGGGCAACAAACTAACATTTATAGGAAACGGCAGAAGGGAAGTTCTACATCTGACCACGCTCTCTGAGACCACGAGTACGTTACGTATAAAATGAGCATAACGCAATGACAGGGACCAAGAGTAATAAGGAACAGATACGCCATGGACTGAAAACTATTTCAAGCCACTTTGAAGGACTATCGTCCTGTATTACGATAAAACAATTAAGAGATATACAACGCGTCTTACGTAAGATTAAAACGACATGGTAACCCCGTTAAAAAGAATTCTGTGTCCACTATAATCGGATCAGATTCAATTGACTGCTCAAGGCCACTTCCCCGATTGTGAATCATGTGAGATACTACTCTTACATTATTACGTCATACTTGCCTCCTTCTCTGTTTATAAGGCAGCATGCGGCTGCAGATACATACGAGAGCAAACCAAGGGTAGGAATTTGGTCAATCATTCGACGGCCTCGAGCAGTTGATCGAGATTGGTATAGCTCCTGTTAGTTTTAAAATATGTTTGCAGTGGAGGGCTTCATAGGGCCTTACATTTACAGTAATCAGGACTGATTCAACACACCTTATTTTTACAATGTTACTTCTGTTGCAGCCCAGTACTTTCAACTTTGTCTCTGAAATTATGCTTCGTTTCACTGTTTCAGGATGGCTGTACGATATCACAGGGAAATACGATTTGTCTTTTTACTTGGCTGGTCTCTGTATCGCACTGAGCGGAGTGTTGTTGCTTGCGATGCCTTTAATTAGCCTGTACCGTAAATGCGTGTATGGATCGAAGAAAGAAGAAACCGATAAAGAATTTTCAAGTTTGAACAGCGTTTATATTAGCCGAGGCTCGTCGAGATCGATCCAGAACGAAGGGAAACTGTAGTCGACCTAACAAACGTGTGCTTCGTATACACTATTGATCCAACGGAATTTACGCAACAATACTTCCAGTGAAAACAAAAGGAATTGCAATCCACAGATCTACTATTCGTTTCGAATATCGCGCGGCAACTCATCACTTTACCCCGCGTTCCGCTGTATAACAGTTAGGAGAGTTTTACATTGGACGTTTGTGGTTCCTTCGTAGTACAATATAGCGAATTTCCACGTGCGGGCGCGATCAATTAACCCTTTGCGGTCCTATGTCGAGTGTGACTCGACATCGCATTTCGTTCTGAAAATGCAGCACGGACCGGCTGGTACGAACCTGCAAATGCAGCGCGGACCGGCTGGTACGAAATTGCGAATGCCGCGCGGACCGCAAAGGGTTAATGTGTGTTCGACGTGATCAATCCACGAAAACGTTAGCGCACTCGAATTATCATCATTTTACTACGGAAACACGTTCATGTTGAATTTCGATCGTGTAATTTCGATGTCAAACACGAAAGCAGATCTATCAGTTCCTTTACGATCTACAAGCGAATAAAATCACCTGTTCGAAATGATACTCGTGAGCCGACTTCATCTTCGGGAAGATTCTACATCATCGTTTTCTCACGAAGAGTTTCGCTTTGGTTTTCAATCGTTGAACGTTGAAAACATTTTGAATCTCAGGATAATGATGGATGATGAATGAATGAATGGTAAACGGCGCGGCGTCTGTTCGCACATTCAGAGAATAATAACATTTTTACGGCGCCCATCGTTTTGTCGACGTGTTTTGCCTTTCTTCAAAACGTTCCATTTCGTAAAAATTTCCTCCGTTCGATTTAAGGGGGTATGCCATCATGTAAGTTTAAACAAAGTTTAAACGTCAGTTTTTCATATTCTCTTCGGGTATGTATTAAGCAGAATTGTAGCTAAATTACCGTATACTTTTATATTTCTTTAAACTACAAGATAGCGATGGTATATCATGTTATTCAGCGTGTCTAGTGTGACTTTCTAAAGCGAATACTTTTTGCTAGGGGAAGTTATTACTTGCTGTGTACTCATTTTCAGTACTACAACTTCGTTAATTACTCAAATCTTGAGAAATCATCTTTCAAAATGTACAATTTTCGAGTTATTAATTCAGGAACATTGGATCTTGCTTATACTTCGTACATATTCTTACTCATGTGTAATCCCATTGGACAACGCTGACACGTCATACAATTAGTTGTATAATGGAATTTGAATTATAACGTATATTAAAATTTCAAGAACAGTTTTGTACTCACGTGTTACTACAGTATTGCTCTAAAATGATTATCGATGAAATAATATGGGTTTCGTTGAATATTTATTTCAAGAACGTGAATATATGACGAAATAATTATCCACCGTACAGCGTGAATTCCGCACCAACAATTCCATAAATCAGAGAAAAAGGGTTGTTTTAACCCTCGCATACTCTTAAACAAATAATTATTGTAGAAATATTCCCGATTAATATTTATCCAATTTCGTTTTCCACGTTAACTCGATAACTTATGTTTTATTCGTAACTTCAAATGTTAGACAATTGCATTCAAATTACAACACAATCGTTGAGAAATAAAAGACATTTTACAACATATAAAACAATGGGTGAATTTTTACTCTAATGGCACATTAGTGAGAATATTATTATATTTCTAGACTGAGTCATCATCTTATAAAGTTACGATATAGCAACTGTTGCAACTTAACACGATATTGTTACAAAGTCATAACTAGACTGCGGATTTGATGCGTTTATAATACATTTACGATCCTTTAAAATTCGGCTCAGAAATATTATTTGTTTAAATCGTTTAAACACGTTTGTGTGCGATTAGTTTTCATATTCCTTTACCTTTACCTCAATAGAAAAAGGAATGATTTCTCGATTCCTTTGTTTAGTCATTTGTTGTTAAAATTTGTATTTGTATAAAGATCCACAGCCTAGTTATAACAATTTAGAATATTCACATTCGAGGTCCTTAACTCGTGATTTGTTAGTTGACTAAAGTAAAGGAAGTTTCTCGATGAATTTCCCCTCAGTGATTGATTTCTTAACAAGATGGTGTACGCCCATAAGTATAAGTGTAATCTGACATGTTATTTGAAAAATAACGTTGAAGAAATCTGTAAATACTGTTCGATAAATGCACTATCTGTAAATCAGTGTCTGTAAACACTGTAAATACGTGTCCCATGTGATACTTGCGAGCTGTAACCTTCATCGATATAGTCTTTGAATATTTTTGTTGTTTCCGTTTCGCGTTAAACTGATTATTAATCGTTAATCATAATATAAATTTAGTGTTCGTGACTACGTCCATCGTTTTGCGTTCATTTCGTCTTTTCTTCCGATTGAACAAGTAACAAAATATCGAGCCAACTACGGTCTTTTAAGGTTCTTTAATATACATATGTACAGGATTGTCCAAATTGAGTTTCACATCTTCACATTGAAATAAAACACAAATTATTTAAGGTTTGTCTGTTTCCTTGCTTTTAACAGAAAGACTTCTTCCTGATGCGAAGTATGGAGCACACTATCATTCAAATGTCGCCGTCATTTTACGCAATTCTCCCTGACTTTCTGATCTAACTGGTCTCGTTTTCATTAACTTTCTAACTGGGGATGACGAGTTAACTCGTCCTTCATGTTTCTTGTTATCATTCAGAAGCACTTCATTGAAATTTCGACGAGGTGACTCTATTGTCGCCAGTCATCGTTATAGTTTCGGCAACTTCGTCGCCCCTCTCTTCCCCTTCCAATACCAATTCGCGAGCGTCGCGTATGCGCAACGATCCCCATAATTTGTCCTGTCTTTCATGATATTTTTGTAGGTAGTCGAGATTGGAAAGTCACGGAGTTAAAAGGTTAATGGTGATTGTGATCCTGTTTTTTAATTTTTTATACCACTGTATATCCTGGTCAGGATAGTTCCACCTATCCAAACTCAGCATCGCTACGCGCAAACAACCAATGTAAACGAGATATTCGACTATAGAAAATTCCACTGTCCACACGGCTCCATCTACGCCTCCCATACACTCAAGTCCATTTAAATCGTCTAATCTTTATTACGTTCTATAGTGATATTAAATATTTCACATAGGTCTAGAATTATATGTTAAAAAATTGTTTATGTACATTTATTTGCATCACTACATTGCCATTAACTGCTATGGATTACTCTGTATATCCGTACAGTGGACCTTCCAAATACGCTTTCTCCATATCCAGGGAATTCCTACGGAGTCGTCTTCCAACAGGTTCCAAATCATTATAGCATTTTTTGAACACTCTATCCACAGCTTCTCGAGCATCATCTTCCGAAACGTTTCGTACTGCAAGTACCGACTTAATAGCCTTGTCCTTGACACAATTCTAGATAACAGATATTAAAATATATTCAATATTACATTTGTAGCGGGCAATACGAACAATGTACACTAGGATAGCATTTATTTACTCTTGAACATAACTTTTTTCAACATTTTTCTTGCGGCACCCCCCCCCCCCCCAGGACTGTTCCAATTAACTAAAACAAAACTTTGTCAAGTTTGAGCTCGACTAGATAACTAGAGAAACGAAAAAGTACAAGTTGTGTTGTGGCTTTTGCCCCATGACTACCCTCCCGTCCACCTCGTCGCGGGAATAGTATTCTTTTCAATAAAATCTAGTTATACACGATTTCGCCTCTTATTTATTTCATCAACACCTATTACGAAAACTGGTTCTCCTGAGCAACAGGGCATTGCGAAATCAGACCGTTACAGAGTCATAATATGTAGCTCTTTACAAATACATTCTATAACAATTTATGCTGCAAGTGCTACCTACCTGATGAGCTTCCTTAATGTTAAAGGGAGAAGCTAGCCCTTGGACCCATGCACCAAGAAAACTACAGTGACACAGGTTGGCTGCTCTAATTTCTGTGCAAGCTACATGGTCTATGTTTTTCAGATCCAAATTATTACGGCAGTAATCAAACATATGAATCATTTCGTGACTTAAAACACCTTGGACTATTCCTTTAGATGAAGCTGAATTCTGACAGACTACAATCTAAAACAAAAAAAAATTATTATTCAAATATTTCGATTAATCTCGACCACTCAATAACAGGCAACCCTTGCAGACGCGAGAGTAACCCCAGTTATTTTCACACAGGCCTAATAATTTTACTATTCCCCATCAGTAAATATTGTGGACCGATTCGATAAGCAAAACTAAATAGGATTGGCATAAAAGATTGTATGAAAATAAAAGACCATAGCCGTGCGTACGATTATCGCCGAAAAGTTGCCGATATTTCAACATTTTTCTGAATAAAGAAATATTCAATATTATATAATATACCATAAAAAAGTCAAGTATCGAAAAAATTGATTCTTACTTTTTTTGACAACGATACAGTAAATAAAAAACCTGAAAAAAATTAAAAATATTTGTTTCGATAATATCTATCTACTGAATTTTTAAAAATCTGGTATCTCTACAATTTCAATACGAAATTATGCATTTTCTTTGAATGTTTGGAGATTTTCAATTTTTTTAAACATGTTTGCACACTCCAAAAAATCTGAAAAAAACCTGTCATGTGTGCTATTAGGATCGCGTATCGTGCGGTCGAGCGTGGCCCGGCCTTGAGGCCTGTAAATACCCGGTGTCGCATAGGTTTCCGTCCTTCCGAAAACTAGACGAAGTATGACAACATATATATTAAACACTTAAATTAATTTACCTGATTCAATTCTGGATCATATCCCCCTGTCACTTTCGTATCGCATACTTCACATGAGATGTGTCGGCGAAGATCAATTTCACTGTAAACATAATTCTTATATGTATACAGGGCGTTTTTCATTTATTAACAATTCAAAATTTGACACAGAGGTCCAGGTTGACTAGGTCAGCGAGTTCCAACTTATTTTCCACCGACAACCGTAAGGTCCCCACCATTCGAATCTCTTCTGACTACTACATATGTATAGCACAATGTCGCCAGGTCGAGAAAATCGAGTGGAATTAGACCCCCCTCTCTGATGACCAGTCCAGTCTACAACACGGGCACCGTGGTCTACGGTCTTATTGATAGTGGAGGACTTGGAGTGTGCGCATGGTGCTGGAATGGGGTAGTGGAAGGGGAAAAAGAGGGGAATGTGTGAGCTCCATTTGGAGCTCAACTGGCGACACTGGTACAGCAGGCATGGCCAGAACTAGCACCGGTGTCGCCAAGTCGCCAGCAATCGAGGGGAATCAAGTACCCCCTCTCTAATGACCAGTCTAGTCTACGGCACGGGCACCATGGTCTACGGCAGGCCTGACCAACCCAAATGGTTTCACGGGCCACTTTGATGACGCGTAACGTTACAGCGGGCCGCACTTTAGGTAAATATGCTTTTAAAAAATGTAACACAAATACAAAATGAATAAAACTTTATTGTTATACTATGATTCAATATAATTAACTTTCGAGTCTTATTGTTAGTGAATGAGATATTTCACTTAATTTTGGTAAATCTATATTTATGTTCGACGTTGCACATCTATTTTTAGCTGGTTTTCTAAATTGGCATCAGTTAATGAAGCACGTGATGAACTCTTCGTAAATTTGAAAAAAATATTTCACAAACATATGTGGATCCAAAAGCAGTTACAACTTACAACTCGTTGTGCAAAATATCTTAAGTTGGAATATCTCTCGGATATAATATAAGTATTGTAAAAATTAAATTTTGATGTGGACGCAATTTATTTCATATCATTGTTGCACTGTAACTCAATTATATCAAAGATATCAAATCTAGAACTGAAGTTCATAGTCGCACTTGCGCATTATAACAATGATACTTCATTTATTTAATATTTTTTGTATACATACAACAAGAAACAAAAGTTTTAATAGAAATATAAAATCGCCTGGCGGGCCGCACAATTTAACACGGCGAGCCATACGCGGCCCGCGGGCTGCGCGTTGGCCAGGCCTGGTTTGCGGTCTTACGTAAGAATTTATGGACACAATGAATATATACCTGTATAATCAATTTTATAATGCATGTACCTGTATAAATTATTTATGTGAGGCTGATCGTAAAAAATATTAGAGCCCCTCTACTCGCTAATACCATAGGGGGATATGAAAAATAACCTTGTGCATTTTAACGAGTAGGCAAGATTAGCAAGATTAATTTGTAGATACTTAAAAGTGGAAAACATACATATATCTGTCACTTGAGATGTGACTGTTGGCCGTGTCAATGACCTACCTAACGAAAACCTTTGTTGGACAGGTTGCAGCATTCACACAGATTTTTAATTCTTACTAATTAAAAAACGAACCCGGAATCACGATATTTTAATTCTTCATTTTTCTCTTACAATATCATGGAGAACCGCCCCTTACATTTCCCCCACCTGCTACCAAATACGCAATATAGCGAAGTATTAAAAAAAAACCTATTTAAACTTTAAAACAAAGTAGTACTTTCGTTATCATTGTGGGAAAACTAATAAAAACTGACTTTCAAATTACACATTAACTACTATAGTTATATAATTAGAAATTCAAAAATTATTTAACTTACCATCCAGAACTTTTCAATGCAGCCAGCATAAGTTTAACCAGGGGACCTAAAATGTAATGATTCATAATAGTAATAATTTAGTATCTTCAAAGCTTTAGTACGAGAGCGTGGGGTACTGCTTGCGGAGCGCGAGATACAGTTGCTGAAACGATAGGTAGAGCTGATCCGCGAAATGCAGAGACTAAACATCGAGGAACCATCCACATCATGAAATACAGCAATGTATCCAGGTAGGCATGGTCCGATAATAGTGAACGAAGCAATGAAAGCGATGCTGAATTATTTCGACGGAAACGGCGAAACTTTCGGCGCATGGAAGAGACAGTAGCAGCAGACATATGTAAAATATTTTTTTATTGATTTATTTCTCATCCTTCCGGGCAGGCGGCTAAAATCCCTTTTTTTGTGATATTTGTTTTTTTTATTCATATCCTTGTGTCTCTCCCCCTCCCCCCCCCCCTCTCTCTCTCTCTCCCAATGAATACCTCAAATTGTATATAGGTGATATAAGTCAAAAGATATAAGCAGAAACGTGCCCAAAAGGGGGCGAAAAAGTCGTCTTTGGTCACTAATTACGTCATAACTTTTGAACTAATGGACTTTTTCGAATGCGGTTTGCTCTAAAACCTTCCCGAAGAAACGCCGCGTCTAATGGTTCAAACCTCAGCTTTCTACGTTCAGCCGTTCTCAATTGATGCCGTCACAAACGTCTGTTTAGTGTCAGTGTCTGTCTAGACGGACACGATTTTATTATATACAGAGATAAAGATAGAGATAGAGATTATCTTAATCCACGAATAATCATTCTAACAAATTACTTTTTTTACACAATCCTCAGAGTAAGAAAAGTGTATTTCTTAAAAAAAAGCTAAGCTACTGAAAAAATCAAGTAATATTCGTAAAATCAATAAAAATAAAGTTTGACTAGCTTGTGGCACTGTAAAAAATTTATTAATCATATTAAAATTTTATCAGCTTACATATTGCTATAGTAGGCAATTTCTGCTCCCTATTAGAACTTGACAATAAAAACGAAATTTCTTGTCCCTATGATTCGTTGTACCCTAATGTACAATCACTGCCAGAAATGTCCCACATGTTCTTTTATATCTCGTATGCTGTATGCCATACGCAGAATGAACCAAAATTCGTAGTACAAATGAGGTCTGAAAGATTTAATTAAAAATTAGTTTGGTAAATGTGTATCTGATGTTATGGATTTTACTAGAAACCGATATTATGTTTGTTTTTGTATACCATGTAAGTGTCAGGCATTGTTCATTATCGAAATATTCACTGTAAACAATTGGATATTAATTATAGATGAAGAATCATCTTGGATTTGAAGAATTAAAACTACAGAATACGCTGCAAGTGGTTTGTCATAAATGAATTTATGGAAGCTGACTTTGTATGGGAGAGAATGGTCAACATCCTAACTAATATCTCTAAGCTAAAATAAATTGAACTGATAAGTAATAAACTGAATTTGATTAAGTTTAGAATTCTTTATTCGTCAGTATAAACTTGTTGTTTTTGCTCACAAGCCTTAATAATGAATACTTAATTTCTATTAACAATTTAACAGAACCAAAGATTAATGTATGAAATCTGTAATGAAATCTATAATATGAATCAGCAGCAAATTCTTAATTTTCATCTTTTGAGTGGCACCGTTTCTCTAACTTCATTCATACCACGAATTTTTACCCATTCTATGGATATATTCATAATGCATAAAACGGTCCAAAGCACATATTGTCATGTAAATTTGAACCAAAATACCATTAAAAATATCTAAAAATACTAAACAATGATGCTTAATTTCATTTATTAAGAGTATTTAAAAAAAATGGAAACTGTATTAGAAACAGAGTCCTTTTGAAGGCCATTAAGGCAGAAAATCAACTATACCCTCAATCAAAGGAATAAAAACATAAGTTAGAAACTGTAAAAAAACTTACTGTCTTTCATACACTTGTAGACATTCGCTTCGCAGTTAAACTTATCTAATGCTTCTCGTTCTTGGATACGAAAAATTTTATTAATCCAACTCCGAGGTTTCTGTCCTCTTCTTTTTGGATAAAGATCAGTTTCGTTTCTCAATATATCATCATTCACATTTGAAACTGTTTCCTTTTGGTTATCTTCATTTATAACAGTCATATTAATGTACACAAATATAATTTTTATGGTCGACTGATAATGATATACAGTTAAAAAGTAATAAATAAATACACGATATCTTCTAATTTATAGATTGTTTTTTTATTGTTTATTCAAACTTGCAGAATTGTAGATACACACATTGTAAGTAATACGAACCAAATACGAACAATGTGTGAATGAATTCTCACGTGGTCGCAACCATAGATAAGTTAAATAATATAGATGAGGCTTCGTGACACTGATATCTGTGGTTGTCAGGAAGAACGCCGCATGTCACATAATTTCATTTTCGAGACAGAGATAGAGATAGAGAAGGCTATGATCAGCTGTAATTCTCACTGATATCCACTGATATCAGTGGTGATTCTGCTTTTGATACCACAGAATATCTTAATATAGATGGGAATACTATTTCCCAGAGCGTGTACTGAAGCAGAAGTGGGGAATACAACTTTTATTTACGCAATACATAAATGCGTATTCCGGTTTTAATTAAATTTTTTAAAACGATATCTATTTTCATTTTCTCCCATTTAAAGCTAGATAAAAATGTAAACAATATACCTTATCCAGTTTTCCCGACATAGCTACTGAAATCTACATATGTGAACACCTTTCTTTGTTTATTGTTTTGAATGTATTCTTCTACAGAATAGAAATCATTTCTTAAAACTAATCAGTTTGTGTAATTATAATTATAACTTTTTATTAAACAATAGAATTTTATATAAGATGTAATTTTAATGATGTTATGTTTTTAAAATTTTAAGGTTACGTTGTAGTGAAGAAATAAGCAAACAATCCAACTGAAAGCAATAAGTGATATACGACCTTTGAACAATTGTACGCAGTAATAACACTTATAGTGTATTTAGTAATGTCCTTTTCTCGTCGAAGATAGTGATAGTTGATATGTAAATAAACACGTCAGCAATATCATGGCTTGTGCAAAAGATGAGGTAATAAAACAATTGTTTATTAAACCGTTGTATTCGTTTATCCAGTTAGAACAATAAATATAATATACTTTCTTTTATCATTTATAGATAACAATGCTTTTTCTTATATCTTTCTCGTAACTATCAAAAAAAGTAAATTTAAAGTTTGTAAAAATATTAGACATTCATAATAACTACTTATAAATGGATTCAGAAACCAATAAGTGTAAGTCCAAATTTTTTCGAAAATAATATACATAGCTTGAGAAATTCTTTATAATCAACATCAGTTGCTATCAATATTTTCCGAATGTAAACAATAGACTATAGAGGTTATACATATGTTGACCACTGAATAATCAACAAAATTATTCAGGGGATAATCGGTGTAATTTACTTTGTTCTTTTTATTGTTTAAGAAATAATTATATGCTGTATTTATAACGTGATAAGTAATTAGTATAATTATATATTGTTTCCCATACACTGCGAGTAAAATAAATTAAAATACATTATTTCTACTACAGGAAAATGCACCTCCTTTTGATAGTGATTAGAAATATTTAACTGATAAAGAACAAAATTCATTTGAATAAAATAATGGTAAGCAAACTGCGTTATAATTTTATATGCATATTTATTAATGTGTGTTTTGAAGATAACATAGAAACATAAAACATATGTCACAATATTTTAGTCTGTTTTTTATTTGACCAACAGCTATTTACAAGTTTTATTTTCTTTTGAACTTAAGCTTATTTGTATGCTATCTGCTAATAAATACGCACTGATCTAGATCTAATTATTTCCATTTTCATGCTCAAAGATTTATACAGATTGGCTTCTGAACCCTTCAAATTTTTATTGTTATACAGCGAGTAGATTTAATATTTGAACACAATTTAATTTTAACTTTGTTGCACTATAACTCCATCAGTGTTACAGAGGAGAGAAACATATTTGATAGTATACATAAGCCTAAGTATAGGCCACATACAATAATGGGTCTAGTTAAATATTGTCCTTGAAATAACTCCTTTAACCCTTTGTGATTGGTACCACCACAGTGACAGCATTTTAAGAGTGTTGTAAAAGTCGGCGTTGCCAGCCTGGCGGCATGATCTTATTCATGATCGTCTGACATGTGACATGGGAGACAGATCCAAATATTTGGGTCATATATCAGCTTCAACATATTCTATGTTTTTTAATATCCATACATGTGAAATCACTTAGGGAAAAATAACTCTGAAAAGCTAAATTTTCTTTGACTATTTGGTACTCCCATCAGAGAAAGGACCCGCATTAATCATATGGAAAATCTATCTCGGTAAAATCAGTTGGATTTTTCATATGTTGCAGCTTATGACCTACTGAACGAAAGATGTAATAGGTACAAAGCTCAATAATGGACAGTTATCGAGTTATAATCAGTCAAACATGACAAATTCGAGCTTCCGAATAGTCAAATGTGGGGAAGTATTTATTTTTTGGAAAAATGTTTGAAACAAAAATAGTAGGGTTTCACAAAATCTGTTAGGTGTGGTGTCATTATTTTTGAATGACCTTAAAAAGGTCTGTGAACAGAAAAATGTCCATTTCACAAAAATCTTTGAGTGTCACAGCATAGATAAGGATACCACGGTTCGTCACTCCCATAGTATTTTTTTACACCAAACACTCTCTGCTGTGTGTGTTTGCGTGCGTGTGTGTGTGTGGATTAATAAAAAAATGATCTCATTATGTATTATTCATTTGGATTCTGTTGTGATGGTCTCTGATTTGAGTATTCGGTAGCTCGAATTTGTCATGTTTGACCATCATTTTCGGCAGGTTTTTTGTACCATTTAACACTTTGATCGCCATGTCACCCATATGTGGGTGATGGGTATGCTTCCGCGGGGCCCCGTCACCCAAATATGGGTGATGCTCTTCTTGTTCGAGTTAATTAAAAATAGGACTTTATATATAGGATATACAACATGAATTCTCACTTTTTGCTGTGTTTACGTTCTGTGTACCGACGCGCGACGGTCGGATTTGGGCTCCGCGGTAAACTTAGCCGAATTACGCTGGGCGATCAAAGTGTTAAATCTTCTCAAGAAATAACGACAGCAAAAATCGCATCTTTTATGTTAGATATAGCATGGAAATCTTTTACGGCACAATCAGAATTTAATAAATTTTGGGCTAAACTTTCATTCAGGGGACCAAAAATTTTAAACTTTTCTGAATGTAATATTAGACAATTCGACGAATAAACCATAAAACATTCGTTCACTCGTTTAAAAGTTATACACGAGTAAATGTTGATTTATACTATCCGCACAGACACGGAACGTATCTGACTAGACAAATATTCTTCAATGCATTTGAATAGTGTTTATAGCTATCGTATCGAAACGGCACAGACACGTATCGGTACCGGTTCGACCGTCCAACATTCTCGCGAAGAATACATACTTTGTCGTGTTCAGAACGGGTCCGGTACGTGCCCGTGCGGTGCGGATAATGTGCATACTGCTAGTTTTTCTTTTGGACTATGTACTTGCTTCCTTGGGGTGCGTGTTCTTTTTCGTTAAAGTATATTTTCTATTTTTTTCAAAAGAAGCTATATCGTAACAGTAAAAATTACAGGCCGGCGCGGCGGCCAGGTAGGCGGCTCCTAGTACACTTTAGCGATAGTTGTTCGATCGCGGAGCGCGTTAGTCGACATTTAATTTACCACGAAGGTACGGTACAACAGTACAACGCAGGTCGCTTTCGAAACGTGAATTCGCGAAGCGCAGATGGACGGCGCGAGTTTCACGGACCGTCAGGAGACTGTCAAGCGAGTTTCGCCTCGCGTTACCGAATTTCTGTACGACGAACTATCCAATTTCGTCGCGGCTCCTGAGGAAGACTTCCGAAACAAGAACTGAGGGGAACTGCTCCACGAAAACTCACAGCGCCCACGAAACGGACGCGAGTTCGAAGCACGAGGCGCTAAGCGCCTCGGCACACACCAAAATGTCGAGGACCAGATGATAACGTGTCGTCCTCATACCAAATCTGCGAGCTACCGCGAAAATTAGAACAAGGAATCACTGGATCGACTCACCGTTACGGTCTCGCTATCCTGCGCACGGGATTTGTTGATCGGGTTGGTACTTCGGCCCCGAGATTCGGCTTCGAAACTGTCGTTCTCACTTCAAAGTATATCTAAAATATTTTTAAAAAAGTATAAAAAAAAGTTACTACGACGGGACTCGAACCCGGGTCCACGGCGTAGCAGTTCAGCTCGCTGCTGCTACGCCATACTATTAGTAGGCAACAGTGAACTAAATTGACATGTTACATCCACAAAACTTTAATTTGCAAATATCTCGAAAATTACTGAGTAGTTGCCCCTACAATGGGGTATATTCGTAATCAGGGGAACGGATCTATAACTCTGTAAAGTCTCAACTAAATCTGTGACGCGATGGCTTTGCATTCTCCTTGTCAGTAACACTGGGGGTGCGTGTGATGTAGCCGCTTCTCAATCGCTCAACCTTAAACGCTCATAACTTTTGAACCATTGATCCTGCAAGATGGAAACTTGGATTTTTGGAATTAACTCGTCTATATCTACTGGATAATATAGCAGAAAGACAAAAATTTCTTGTTTCTTCAAGCGAAACTCGTTTTTTTTTGCAAATATCTCGGAAACTAATACCGAGCGTGGCGTGTAGGAGAGCGTATAGGAAAAAGTTATTCGGAATGTTGACCTTGACAATATATTTCAAGGGCAACGCGATCGGAGCTGTACCGTGGTTCCGCTTTTGTAAATATTTACCCAATATTAAAAAAGTTATCGGCTTTTTGTGAGTGTCAGAATATTAACACGGATCACTGTATGCACTTTGTGCTTTATGTTATATACTTTAGAATCAATTAGGACGTAAGTTCGGGCTACTACTGTGTCATACAATCGGTTGTAAAAGAGAGTATTGTTAGTTAATTAATAATTATTACGTAATTTTATTTGTTATATTTTCTCACTTACATTTATAACAGACATTTAATTATTACACGAAACAATTTTATTTTACAGGAGAGAACTATTTTAAAAGCAACGACCGTATTTTTGCTAATGAAGAAAGGTTTTCCCATATCTCGAAATGTGAGAGCTCAATGGATGTTAGAGCATTTAGACACTCTGATAACAATTCAGTGCCAATCTTCCAAACAGAAGGAAGCAGAAGAATTGGAAATTGTATCTGTATTGCCAAAAAATAAACCTGATTCTTGGTCTGCTCAAACAAGTCATCAATTCCTTTATAAAGTGACTTCTACAACATCGATAATATTTTTGGCACACAAATACAGAATCGTGCTTAATTTAGACTTAAGTCCTTCTCTTGCAACTGTTGTAAGTACTACATGTTTAACAAGTCACTGTTAATTTTTTATGGTTTGCCCCAAGGAACAATGAACTGAAATACTGAATGAATTCTAAATTGCATTACGGCAAGCCATCCGAATAACTTCTATATGTTTTTCGTGATAGTCACTTAATTTTTTTTTAAATGGATGGAATGTTCTTTGAACCTTTGAACATATTACGAGCCTGGGCCGAGCGGTAGCGCGCATTGCCAGGCAAATTTTTTCGATTCAAACGATAAATCTCTCAATATTTACGAAAATCTGTCAGTGGATATTGAGTGTGTATGAATAATATGACGTAGTTTCCTTGGTACTTGTACTACTTGTTCGATGACACACTGACGATGCGAGGAACGCGACGCGCAACACGCGGCTCGTCCGGTTGGGTCGCAACACGGTGGGGTAAACCGATGAATTTTGTGTCAAAATCAAAGAACTTCCGATAGAAATGAGATAGAATGATAATTATTTCTTAAAGTAAAGCTGAAATATTGTAGAATATGGGAGAAATAGAGAGATTATGGTACGAACTATCAAGGAAAAATGAATAACACGTTATGCTTTTCTACCCCGTCTGTAAAAATAGTTATAGCGAAATGGCGAAAAACCAGTTTTTGCCGTATTTTCATTTCGAAAAATATCTCGCATATTAGGGTATATTAAAAAACTCAAAAAGATTCGAAAAATTCCAGATTACAAGTAATAATGTTTACATTGATTTAGCAATAAGATTTTGTTGCAAGTATTATTCTCAATTTGACAGAATTTTAGTTAGATGTGCTGCGGTTGAAAGAAAAACATTTTTTAGATGTTTTCTAGATGCGAGGGACTAAATTATATCACGTCGCCAAATTATATTATGCCGCGCCGCGCCGCGTCGTCTATAATCCTAGCGGCTCCTTGACTTCGCATCAGGTTCGTCCGCGCACCTGATAAATTGAAACCATATTCAAAAGGTAATAAACCTTCCACTGGCCTCTCACGCTGCTCGCGGCTCAGGCTTGTAACATCCTTACAGACAAGGTGTAAGGTTGCACCTTGGTAGAGAGGGTTCGAAATGTTTTTGGTAAGTTACCGAACGGGCCATTTTCGGTTAAAGTTGATTAAAAGTTAAAATGCAATATTGACTCTCTTCGGCTAGACTGTTACATTCTTTGTGTTCGTTTTCAAAAGTGATTTCCTCGATAACTACAGGGGTCCCGAAAGTTTTTTAGGAATTCTGAAAGGGGTGATTCTCGAGGCAACTCTAAGCACTATTTCTTTGCCATTTTGCGCCGGTGCGTTTTGTTTTCGAGTTATTAACGAAAAACACGAACCAATTGGTCTGAGCGCGGTTGACTCCTACTCAGCGACAGGCCACGCGTAGCGAAATGTCTGCCTAGCGCTGTCGTTGAGTCGTGAACAAGAGAAGGATCAGAAATTGATCCCCATTCTTTGCAATCGTAATTTCTGTAGGCATGGTAGTTGTACTAGTTATTTTCGGGTAGAACAAAAATTGTATTATAGAACAAAAGTTATATTCGTATTCTCCACATTATAATTAAAGTTCCGCGTGGTATTTCAGGATATACAGCATGGTGAAATAGTCATAGACGAAGTATGTGTAGCAACAAAACACTTCCTGGAGGGTATTATAAAACCTGTAAGTATAAAAATAACTGGCATACTTTATTATTTCCTTTAAAAGCAGAGACCCTAACTTTTAAAAGTTGTGGCAAAAGAGTTAAAATTATTCTTTAAATGTTTTGAGTTATAAATTGAGCCATTTGAATCACTATAATTTCTTATGGTCATTAACTATGTATTTGTGGGTGTATATGAAATTGTATTATCTCGCTAGGTTTTCATTTACCATTTCGATAGAGATGAATATTAGATAAATATAATTTAATCGAGTCATTGCATTTTTAAAGTACATTTTGAGGGTCGACTTAAGGGTTAAAGTTTAAGACCCTTCGTAAATTAATACCGCGGTGTTTGGTTTACGTTTAATCGTTGGCGCCCTATCCTGGGCTTGCTTCAGAGCAATCTGTAAGGTGGAAAATGCTATTAGTAAACTGATATTATAAGAGCTACTTGATTATTATATGTAGATCTATTATATCCCCCTAACACGTTCGAATAAATAGATTCCTGTATATTAATATCATTATGAATTTTATTATGTTTACAGTTTGTCATACCAGGAAGCACTAGAAAGATGCAGCCAGAAATCTACGTAACTGTAATAGCTCATACACCTTTTTTCACTAGTCCGGCACAGCCAGTTCTAGTGCAAGGTTGGCTAGTGACCATGAACAATGTTAATCAACTTACAAATTTCATAGAGAAGCAACTTAATATATTAGAGGAGAAGGTTGCATCTGTTACTGCCGTAGCCAGTCAACAGTTAGAAAACTTACGAGCTGAAAGTGAACGTTTGGTGGGTGGACTTTTTGAGGAAAGTAGTACCTGTTTGAATAAAAATAATAGTAACAGTGTTACAAACACTTCCGTAATTTCTCCTGAATCAACGTTTGTGAACATGCTACGATATGGCATGTTGGCGCTAACGCTTCTACCGGAACACAGCTGTGCACGTAAGTATATTTGTAGCATGATATACTAATCTTATATGCGGTGCATAGTAAACTTATTCGTCTGTAGTGGCCAGGGTTATTTTCATCTCCTTTCTTGTATAAGGGGCATATTACCGCCTTCTTCCATTCCTCCACGAAGCCTTCCCCTATCCATGGTTTCTCAATTATCTCCTTTAGCTTCCTGCTTGTATGTACAGTAAAGTCGCGATATTTTTCTGCGATCTTCTATCCAGAATTTAACCAGTGCCTATCCACTGCACTGCCGGCCAATGCCGCAGGGGGGAGTTATGATTGATCTCGGCTCGGGTATATCGGTGTGAACCACTACTAATCGAATTACAAAACTTCTTTATTTTTCATTATTTTTTTATGGGACTTTCACCAACTTGTTTTTGGCATTTTTCTGCTTAAAATGACACCAAGCACGATATAATTTCAACTGCATTTAGTGGTTTAATCGACGATGAAAGTTTCGGGCGCAAGGAAAGACAGCCTATGAGAAAGAAAGAGACGCGGAGAGTCGCAAAGTCGCTTCGGCCGCGTGCGGTCTCTCTTTACACGCACTGTCCTCCTCTACGTTCGACTCGGCCTTTGAAGCTCAACAAACTAGTGTCCCGTCTACGATAAATGCAAACGATTTACTGTATACACGATATATATACATGGGGTAAATTTGAATTTTTATGAACTTGCAGACATGATAATTGTGACCGATGGTATCATAGGAACCACTGATGTTTATGTATTGGACTCTGTTATTCAGCAATTACGTGCAACAACTGTTGCATGTAGTTTTTTACATGTTGGAAGTACATATCATCCACATTCTGCTGATGGTTTGGTTCCATATCAAGATCTGTTGTATTTCATTGCCAGAGCTACTTTGGGCACTTACATGTCGTTCATTCCACGTATTGTAAGTAAAACTTTTCAATATTAACCGTATACACGTGTCTACCATTATTCCATACAATATTACGTAGTATCATATCCATGGTAAAGGTTGACAACAGGTAACCCAGTCAAGATTAACATTCTGAACAACTTATCCCTTGTGACCTTGTACCTTTTTCGCACGGTTTTCTGGTAAAGACGTAAATCCTATACTACAAAGCTCAATTAATGCATGAACTCAAATTTTTTGAAATTGTGACATGCGGCGTTTTTCCTGGCGACCACAGAAATATGTCTTTGCTTACCATGTTTCAATTACAGAAATTGTTTTGTCTTTCTGTGTGCCGATCATTACACAAAATTATAAAAATACGAAAGGGTCAGTGTTCCAACTTTTGTTGAACATATTTTCGTAATCTCATACGTTTACGATAAAACATGAAGTTCATAAGAAAATTGCTTCGGTTTTTCTATATGTACAACTTACAACATAATTTTTATCGTTTACAGACACATTTAGATGATACAGAAATGAATACGTATCATAAAAATTTTTTATGCTGGCAACTGTATCGTGAAGTACTTTATGATGATCTGCCATACTATCCCAACTGGCATTCGAAAAATTCATTATTTTATGAACAAAAGTCAACTCAACTTATACAAAAGAAACAAATTGAAGATAAAGTGACTTGCACATTAAGCAGTTTACTATGCTGTCGGCTTCGGGAAGGATACTTGATAAAACGGGCCAACGTGAGGGATGATGTGCTTGAAATTTGTTTTGCTCTACTGTGGAAGTCCAGTGTTTCCTTAGAGTACATTGTAACGTGTCCTTGGTCTACGAAAGCATTGTCCGTATCTAATACAATACAATATACAATTACCATCGAAGGTATATAAGTTTAAGTGTAATTACTTAATTGTCAGTATAAATCAGGTTTACAAATAGACGAATCATTATACGATAATGGAAAAGCGGTATCGCATGTTATGACAGTATTATCAAACTCGATTGTCTTAAAAATCAGGCGTAAAAAAAAGATGTTATCTCTTCTCTTTCAACATTTGTTTGTAGAATGTAGTCTGGAATCACCAAAAGCGGGAACCCTTTCTGATTGTAATATCCACCTGGTCAAACCTGTGTAAGAGTAACCAATCACCTTCTTTGTTCTAGCTCCCTATGAATTTCTTCACGATATTACATGTTTATCTAAAAAGCCACTGAAATCGCAATATCGACAAGGTGTTGTAAATCACTTTTGGGCCGCATTAACGTCGTTAACAGAAAGCGATGCTATGCTTGCTCATTTCAGTTGGTTTCCCGAATTCGGCTGGACTTGGTATAGCGTACCGGATACCATTCGTAGTGGTATGCCAGTATTTTATTCGTCAGCTTACCCTTCACCCAGCACGGTGCAGTTAAGGTATATTTCTATAGAATAGTAATTTTTCTTTGTGAATGTGTTGACTAACCAAGGTAACCAAACAAATTCTAGCACTTTTTTATTGTTAAAACTGAAACTGTTACGAGTCAGAGCCGCGAGCAGTGCGAGAAGACGGCAAAGGGTTGTTTATTAGTAGTAATAGCTTACTACCTTTGGAATATGGTTGGAATTTGTTATTTTCTTTACTAATAATGAATTTAGTAGTATCTGCTACAAATTCGGCTTGCGTTGGAAACGTTCATCGTCGATTAAACCAGTAAATACAGTTGAAATTATATCGTGTTTGGTCCTTTTTTAATAAGAAAAATGCCACGAATATATTGATGAAAGTTTCACAAAGAAATAAGTAATAATAAAAAAGATTAAATATTGGTGTTACATTGTGAGGTCGCACGGACCTTTGAACTGTGCCGACGACTGCGACTCTCCGCGTCGCATTAGTAGTGGTTCACACCGACATACGCGATACCCGAGATTCGACTCTGCGAGAGATTCTCTCTTATGAAATAGATAATATTTCTTTTCATTTCACAGTATTTCTTTTCATAACTTGTAATTTATAATGTGATAATATAAAAATTGTATAATGTCATTATTTAATATCATTTCGATGTATTTGGTTGTAGTGATGCAGCATGTCCACAGTTTGGACAAATATGGCAGCCTGTGGTATCATTGAATCCATTGCAATGGGCACGTTGGATGCATACACAGAGAGTGACATTAATCTTATCCCATGACAGACCGTTGCCAAAACACTTGCACCAAGCAAATCAGAGTGGCCGTTTTCAATGTGTTCAAAGCCGTCAGGCAGCGGCAGTTCTCTATGCAATGTTAAAAAATTGGGCAACATTTGTGCTCGTTGAAAACCATACATACGTGCAATTTATTTATAAGGAAATAGAGAAACCACCAGTATCGTTTTCATTAATTCGTATCAGTTGTAAGGGCCTCTGTGTTATTCTAAACATTGCATTCGCTGCAGGTACAGAAGGAGTGGTTCGACACAATGTTGTTATCGATCTCCTAGAGCGGTTGTCTAAGCTAACTTTGCCGAATAGGCCAACAGGACAAAGAGAAACTCCATCCTGCACTATTATACACAAATCTTTAGAAAGGATTTTAATTAGATACGAGCGAATGCCAACTGATCTAAATTCGATTGTGTTCCCCGATGGAACTCAAACAAACTCGACGAAATCTACAATAATCTTCGGAGGAATGTTGACAACTAGTTTATCTAGATATTTGTATCACAATCGATGGCTTTGGCATATAAAGCGTCCACTTGTGCAAACCATACCGGGAATTACCTTGCCAAGATTGAATATAACTGCTATTGCAAGAATTCTTTCCACAATCACAAGGTAAATATTGCATATTTATACATTCTTATGCTTTTTATTATGGCATAGCTACCAGCTGACCCAGCCTGCAGAGCCCCTGACCTGCAGGTTACGGGCAAACATAACGCTTGGAGCTGCTCGAGGCCCAGGCAGGTCGATTTTGTTCGGGCCCTGTGCGAACCAATGTACCGCATATCACCTGCAAAAGCTCGAGCCCAGGGCCTGCAGGCCGGGCCGGTCTTTGAGAGGGCAGCACGGTCACACTAATGTGGCCAATCAGGCCGATACCAGTATACAGAACACAAGGCGGGTCGCATGAATGTGGAAGAAGTCATTAACTTAAAACAATAAGACTTTTGAGGGCGATTTGCCTAGGTTGATCTTTTATTATTGCCTGGGTAGGCCAACTGACTTGGAACGCTCACCTCCGTCGCGCTTAGATTGGGACTTTACTGTATATGCATCTAACTGCTGTATATTGTTAATATACATATTATAATACTGTATATGGTTTCTTAAATATAGGATGCGACTTGCCGAAGGCTTCAGCTTTACTTATTCAGCAGCGGGCATTTTGAACATGGTTCTTGAGGTGCAAATGCAGGGTGTTGATAAAAATGATGGATCTTATCCATGCATTATTCAATATATTCTCTTTCCACCACACGTTATATCAAGCTCAGTGCTAGAACGTGATAGTGTTTCGGAAGAAGATACCGACGAAGGTAAGGATACTAATAACAGTTTTTTAATTATGTAATAAATAAAACAATTAGAGAAAACTATATTTTAATCTAACACACGTACTGCCGAACCTATGTACACGTCTTTTGAGTCGTCATATTTTGGAGACCTTAAGCTTTTCTCAAGTTTTACACACCCTTTGTTCGTTCCTGTCTTGAATGAAGGCGTATTACTATTCACGCTGTTCAGAGATTCACAAGCCGGTGTTTTTCTCGTAAATGGCAAGCATATACTACACTGGGGAAAAAATGTTATACTGAAAAGTTTCTGTGGTTTCTATAAGCTATGTAATGGCGTACATCAATTTTTTATATGTCCAATACTTTTCGAGATACGAAAATGACCTACAATTCGACCAAACTCGATTCAAAATCAAAGAACTTTCGATAGAAATGAGGTAGAGCGATGAAATTTTTTTTCAATTAAAGCTGAAACTTGGCAGAATATGGGAAAAATAGGGAGATTATGGTACGAACGTTTTTTACCCTTCAAAAAATTCGTTAAACTTTCACAATTTTAAGAAAATGTGGTTTCGCCGTTACCACGCGCGGAAATTTTCTTTTTAACATGCTATATACATATCATTTCCCGTAGATCTTTTCACGCTGATTTCGATCTGGTTTCAAAATTTGTCTACAGAAACAAGAGAAACAAATTTACAAGATAAAGAAACGTTGCAGTAGAGAACTTAGGCCTTTATTTATATATATTACTTAGAATCTTAGAACCTTATTAAATTTCAGGCACAGCTGATGGTGAAGTAAGCATTGACGAATTTGAAAATTTTGGCGATTTTCAAATTGTTTCTGAAATTTGGATCGAACCTCAGTGTGGTATGGTACAATTACCTATACAATCTGCAGCAAGTTATATGCATCTTCTGCAATACCACGAACTTCCAGATGCGGTGAGTACATAAAAATATCATAACATATTATGAAATATAGTCATATCACACACATTTAAGTAACTAAGTAAATTAGGGTGGCTCTTATTTGCTCTTGCGGAAAATTTAAAAACAAATTCTTTTGCTCTACACCCCAGGACTATTCCAATTAATACAACAGTGCAAAGTTTGATTTCGATCGGATAACGAGAAACGTGTCATTAAATAAATAAATAAAACCCCAACGATTACACCCCAACGTCCCCCACTAAAACCGTAGACCACGGTACCCGTGCCGTGGACAGTGTCGCCAGATGAGGGGAATCACGGTAAAAAAGATGATGTACCCTCTCTCTGATGACCAGAGTAGAGTAATATGTGGCATGTCACGACGCGCACGCGCAACGTGTCACATATTACTCTACTCTGGTCATCAGAGAAGGGGTTACCTTGTATTTCCCTCGAATGCTGGTTTGAGCACTTTCTGGCGACTCTGGCTGTGGTCTGGTCTGGTGATCAGAGATGAGGTACATCATCTCACCGTGATTCCCCTCATTTGGCGACACTAATCCAGAGGTGTACATTCACCCCTAGGACGGATGACCATTACTTTTTGTACACCCTGTACGTTTAAATTTTAATAAAGGAAAAGGTGGAATAATATATAAGTTATACTCAAAATTCTAAACCATTAAACGCTCGCAGTAGAAATGAAGTATGTATACAGAATTCTCGATTCTGACTAACAAATCTAAATTCGTTCAACGTCGAGTTGCACTGGGACTCTACAACATAGAAGTATAAGGCAGGACTTTAGATACATATGAAAAAAACCTGGTACTGTAACGTTTATTTGCACAAGTATAATTTTATACCAACTTTGTACTAAACATACATAAATATTATACGTAGAAGCAATTTGTACGTGTACGTAGTACGTATACACTTTAGCATAAATCGAAAGCAACTTAGCTAATTGGATTTATTTAATAACTTAGCTAACTATGTTTGTGAGAATAAACATTCATTAAATTCTATAAATGCAGTTCATGGCAGGAGAGTAATGATTCTACTTCTCCTATCTCTCCTTATCAGTAAAACGTAGTATATTTTTCAACGCCTTTCTTATGAAATCGATACGGTGGTATTTATTTCTCGAGTTACTTTTAAAATGATAAGATATCGGTGTTTCAGTATTTCTTTCGCGTTTTCTTCTAATGTGATTTAGTAGACGTATCTTTTAATCGTTTATTATATGTTCTAAGATGTATTGTTTCTTCACTGTGTTATCTGATTTATATCAATATTGAATTCGGATATTGTATTTACGATTTAATACGAACTGTGTGCCAATTTATAACCGAATCACGTATTTTATACATGAGACACACTTTTTAAAAAATATTTTTATGGCTTTATATAAATGATTCGTTATTTAACAAACCCAATATATTAAAAATATGAAGTTTACGCGATTGAACTTATCGAATGTTATATTCGATTCAGAATTTGAAATCTTCGTAACGTTATTTGCTTAACGATACCTTGAGAATGTCAAATAATCTTTCTATTTCATAATGTTATCAGTAGGTAAGGCGTTAAATGTGACAGGTTATTGGCCTACTATACATAGAACGGAAAGTTAGTCTTTTAGTAAGTTTTTTAATGTTATTATCTGAAAGTGATATCATTATACATTATAATAATAGTGAATGATACGAAGTATATAAAATTCATATTACAATACAGACGAACTAAATAGAAAACACATATGTAGTCTAGTATTATTCTTCATTACTGCTCGGAATAGCGTTGAAATTATTTGATAAGACACGTTATCATTAAATCTATCGAAATGCATAATTATTATGTTTATAATATAGTTTATTAACTTTCATATAGACACATATACATACAGTGACTCGGATTAATATTCGGACGCACTTAAAAGGACAATAACTTATTTAATATCGTACTATACTGTTTGAACTTTTTGGGAATCTCGAGCAATTAGTTTACTACAGGATGTGAAAGAAATTTTTTCGAAAAATTGCAATTTATCGGGATTGTAGAAAAAATACTAAAAGTTGCATTTTACAACTTTTTTATGTAGGCCTATATTGAAAATTTAAAAAATACGTTTTGTAGATCTGTGTCAATTATATCCGCTGTAAAAGTTCCATCGAAATCGGTTGATGTGGGAAAAAACGACAGGCATCGGATGATGTAAGAATCCTTAGATTTATTGCAGTTAGGGTCGAAAACCGTGAAAAAATCTGCAATTTTGTACCATATTTAAACGTTTGTAACTCATTGCAACATCGACCGATTTGGACGAAATTTTCAAAATATGTGATTAATCGACACAGATCTACAAAATGTATTTTTTAAATTTTCAATATAGGCCCACATAAAATAGTTGTAAAATGCAACTTTCATTATTTTTTCTACGACACGTTTCAATTGCAATTTTTGAAAAAATTTCTTTTCGTATCCTGTAGTAAACTAATTGCTCTAGCTTCCCAAAAATGTTCAAATCGTATAGTACAATATTAAAAAAGTTATCGTCTTTTTTGGAGCGTCCGAATATTAAGCCAAGTCACTGTATGTTATACACATGTCGTATTGATATTAAAACAAATACGATTTCAAGGTTTAAAGATTATTCATCTGACTAATAAAGATTAACGATTTATAATTCTACGTTCAATTAATTGTATTTGATTATGATACATGACTATATCTTTTGATATTGATGTGTCGGGACGTCGGAGTTTTCAGAAATATTGAAATTTTAACGCCAAATATTATTTGTAGAACCTATAATTATATTCATTCAAGCTGATAATTTTTAAATGATCATGCTTTTATACTGAAGGTTTTTTGCATTTACTCGAACTAAACTACGTAGCAGTTATTATCATCGTAAAACTTCAAAGTGTTAGTAAAAAAGAAGGTAGTTAAACGTTTTTTGAGATGTTTAACATATAATACATATACATATATTTTTGTCAAAATTGTGAAGAATTCTTTTTAAATATAAAATGCTCTTAAATAAGCTGTGTAACTACACGCTGTATAAGTTGCGTACCATGTACAATTTCCAGTATTCTTCTTCATCTGACATTGTTCGGTTATATCTTTAGAAGGTTATACTTATGCGGACTTCATCGTTGAAAGTAGATACCGTTTTATCTTCAATCTTATCTCTTCACTGATTCTGATATTGGTGCTTACAACGCCGTATAATGTTCTTTAAAAGTATATAGAATAAAATTCGATATTAATTTTCTACCAATCTAGACGGTCCTGACGGTTTTAAATAATATTCGCATGATTTACGTGAGGATTTTTTGTTCAATATAGTAGTGTCCTTATTGAAATTTCGTCCACTGTATTATTTGAAAGTTATACGTGTGGTCTAGTTGCCGCTCATGATTTAAGCTTATCTATAGAAATAGGAAAAGTAACGTTTTTCTTGTGGTTCGGAAGCACACTCAAAGCAAACGATAAATATACTTTCATAAGATAAACGATATCTAGCATTTTATTACCTGAAAAAATGATTGCTAATCATCAAAGTCCAAACTTCAACATGCAACAACTGATATACTGTTCGAAATATATTGTATGAAAGGTACCGTTTTGTTGCTGCGTACGTTCCTCTTGTTTCGTTCGTGATCAAATATATAGCAAAACATTTGTAAATAAATATCTGCGTTATTAAAATAATACACCTGTTTTGATATATATTGTGATTCTTTTGATTTTATGTCACTACATATCAGACCCAACACGTTTGCAGTTGCACAATGTTACATTATGTATCGCGAAAGAAGTAATCAATTTCTGCGACCTACGGCACAGGCGGATGAAATAATTTACTGTCCAACACCAAATTTGTTCCACAACCACTGTTGGGTGGTTCTTATAGAGTGTTTCGCGCTGATCCCGAATCTGTTCTTAGTTTCTTCCTAGACGCACAGTTTTTAAGAAACATGACTTTGAAAAAAAAAACATATTTTTCAACTTTAAACAAATATTGTTGTGTTATTATAAAAGATATTGAATTGTTTTTTATAGCAAAAGATTCTGTAGACTTTCCCGAATACAGCGATATTCAATATTAATACATTATGATTGTTTAAACATGTTTAAACAATCACTAAAGACGGAGAGACAGACACCACTTTTGCACCAATTTTTGAGGATATTTTTCAATTTATCTCAAAAAATAAGGGTCCAGCGGATCATATATACGATATACATATACGGACTATCTATACCACGCGCGATAGAGCAGACTTTTATCTTGAGAAACCACCATTTCTGGACCCGTATTTTTTGAGATAAATAGAAAAATATCCTTAAAAATTGGTGCAAAAGTAGTGTCTCTCCGTCTTTAATCATTGTTTAAACATGTTTGAACAATAATGATAATGTATTAATATTGGATATCACTGAATTCGGGGAAGTCTACAGAATCTTTTGCTGCAAAGAACAGTTCAATATCTTTTATAATAACATCACAATATTTGTTTAAAGTTGAAAAATATGTTATTTTTTCAACTATAAGAAAATTGAAAACAGATTCGGAATCAGTGCAAAAAACTCTATAAGAACCACCCAACAGAAATTAGGGAACATAAAAAAAGTTGAAATGTGTTGGACAGTGATAATCACACAAATGTGAGTTTTAATGATTCGCAAAAAGAAGTGGCATATTGAAGTGTCTAGATTTGCAGAACTAACGATACTTAAAAATATTTCCAAAACATTTTGGAACAAGTATAAGTCTACGTAAATATTTTCTGAATGCAATTATTACAATACTATTCGAATGAACAATTGGACTGCCAGCCAATCTGTTGAAATTTTCACTTTCTGTGGAATTAGGAACAAAATACATTTTGCACACTTTAGTTTGTTCCAATGCCAAGTCATTAAGCGTGAATACTTCAAAGTATTTGATAGAATATTTTAAATTACGTTTCTCCGTGTTAGAATGAACACTGTTGTCAGATTCAAGTATCGGATCTAATCGAATCGAATTGAAAGATCAAGCTTTGTAATCTTGTTTTGTTCGTTTACACAGTAAACTCGGCCTTTCAAAATCTGACCATTTTTTTAAGTCACTGAATGAATTTAATGAAACACCTGAATCGAAAAGGGAAAATAAGGTGACAGCGTTTTTGATAAAAAGGAGGTGAGCATATACTGTATGTACGTATCCATGTATCTATAGATGCATGTACGTACGTACGTACGTATCTACGTATGTATGTATGTATGTGTATGTCTTTATGTATGTATGTGTAAATATTTCTATCACTACGTTTCGTTATCGTAATCGAGGTGGGGCTTCGATATCGATGAAGGCACCGAGAACCAGGTTTTTCTATCAGTTGCCTCAGGTATATATAAGGCCAGTGTGCACCTAAATGTTTATTAGTGTTCTCATTACGTTATATATTAAACTTATTCCCAATGTCCACGCAGTTTCACGACATTTAACGGCTTACGGAGCTCAGAGTACACCCAAGTGACCAAAGTTCTCATAATTTATTTCAAGAGTAATCGTTGATTCGTTTATGACATAATAAAATCTTCGAGTGTCGGTGAAATTACCTAGTGAAATATTAGAATTAAACTGTAGTTGTTATTAGTGAAACAGGTATACACCGAGAAATGTTCATTAGAATCTACGTCAATTCACGATAAAATCGATTTTATAGATTTAATTACTTTTTACAAATTGAATAGACCTATACTGCCAGTTTTTGTTGTATTAAAAATTAAAGAGACAAACAACACGACAGACATGTTTCTATTAATAACAAATTTGTCACATTTACGTAAGTACATTGCATTTTATAATCGCTATTGCTTACAATGGTACATTTCCGAGAAACAAATTAGAATTATCTATATTAAATGTATCTATTAGAAATTATCTTTCATAGAGTCTATTGCTTCTTGTAAGACGTAACACAAAATGACGCGACGTGTTTTCTATAATTCATTATGACAATTTCAATTGCAGTCGCGTATCGATCTCGAGCTAGTAAGCTGAGATTTAAGCAGAGTTTTTGCACACGATTATGTACCACCGTGGATATCTTCGCGACAGAAGTTCCTTTGTGACCGGCGACAAGAAGTTAATCATCTCCTCGTTCAGACTGCATGGACATTGTGCTATCTACTATCTGCAGGACTTGCAGTTGGAAGTGAGGATCTAGGCAGTGAGCAGATCCGCTCTAGACAACTTGCCAGATCTAACTCTTCCAGCTCAAGGTCCTGCTTGATTATCATCGATATCGATCCTTTCCATCAGGAACCGATGTGTCATCTGTTTGACAAACTAAGCAAACTGACAATGAGTAACATTTGCGCGAAGGGGTCACGGACCAAGTGGAGAAGTGGTCTCTACGCTTTGAATGAAAGTGAGATTCAACTCCTCCAACTTACTCCTGACCTCTGATGATCTTCTTGACCTATTTTCTCTTCTCCTGCCATATCATTATACAATAGAAAAATTATTCGACAATTAATATGTTTTTGAATTCACTGCATACTGCATACTATATACTACGTACTACATACTACATATTCCGTTAGGGTGGCTGAACTGTTCCAAATAATAAAAAAAAGATCGGTGTACAGTTTCAGCCACAATCTCGACTCTTAAAAATTCAGATAATTAATTAAATGCTCGTAAAATCGTTTTCCTCGAATACCTTCTAAATTAATTGCTGCATCAAAAAATATGTTTGCCAAAACTTTTCGAAAAAATTGAGAAAAATGTCGTAACAAAATGAAAATTATTTTGGAAAATTTGAAAATTGGTGTGTTTTCATTATCTTTTATCAATAAACATTAGCGAAAAATTATGTCCTTTTTTAACTTGTGAAACTTACCTTTTTTAATTGTATATTATGTTGAATTGAAGGAAATTGTGTATATTTCCTTGATTAGTAGTGAACAAAATGTTCAGGTTCAGGTAATGCGTTATCGCATTACTTGCCTCGCCCGAACAACGTCTATTTATTGGACGGTTCATTTTAGAAGGCTTTTCGAAGCGTAGTTCTCTTTATAAGCACTTTACCTTTGACAAAGTGGAACCTGAACTATTTTTGACTTTTCATCAAGGAAATACACGCAATTTCCTTCAAAATAATATCCAATTTAAAAAAGTAAGTTCCACTCTCCAAAAATCGACTTTCTCGTTAATGTTTATTGATAATAGATATAATGAAAACACACTTGAATTTTCAAATTGCAGGAAAAACTTTTTGATTTTGTTTTGACATTTTTTTTCAACCCCGTTTGTTTTAGGAGAAAAGGTACTAGGACGTAAAAGACGCAAAATTTTTGCGAAACGTTATCCAAACGCGGTTCAAACATTCTACAGATTTGGTCTTATTAATTGGAACTATCCTGGAGGGTGAAAAAATTCTCTTCAAGAGTGAATAGCCACCCTAATACTATATACAACATATATGTATATGCTACATAGTACATACTGCGTACGCGTTTTTACCAATTTAAATCGTAATAATGTGTTAACCTGCGAAGAATATAAACTTTTATATAAACTTCTTGGGTTATTTCTATGTGTACATTGTATAATATCCAGAAATATGCTAAAAATGTTTTGCTTGTTATTACTATGTGTCAGAAATATTAAAATAGCGCTCGTAAAACACTACCAACGAGGCTGGAATTCTCCGAAACATTGTAAGCGATGATCTATAATTAATTCGAATATATATATATATATATTATTACATTCTTTATATATATTTTCGTACTTTTTCCAAATACATTTAAAATTCTTGTTTGTTTGCGTCAATACGCACCTACATATGTATGTATTGTCCATATTTCATTAAAACGACACTATTAAATGAAGTACTGTAATGTTAGGTTTGTCTATGCAATATTTCTATGAAAAGAAAGGAACCTACAACGAGTTGTATTTCTCCATGAATAAATTTTCTGTTGAGCTGCATATCATTTTAATAAACAATTAATTTGAAACTATTTTAGCTTGCTATCCTCGTCTTTTCTTACTTCAAGAAACCACTGTCTGTAAAAGAAACACAAAACCCACAAGTTCTGTTAATGTAAATCTTAATCAAATTTAAATGTAACGATTCTATTTTACGATCCATTATTGATACGCGCTTGTAATTTTTCCTAGGTAAAGCTTTATAAAACATATTGATGAATATTTGGGAAACATCAACGAACTTTCACTTTTTCCCCCCTTCTGACAGTTGAAACAGGAAATTTTGGTTTTCGATTTTAACAATTTTTCCATGGTGGAGAACGGTAGCGTTATTATTTTTATCGTTATAATACGATAAGACTAAAATGACAAAGTTTTAGTTTTAAAATATGCTACACAAAAATTAATGAGTAAATATTTCGAAAGAATATTTCAACTTGCATCGATATGAGAAAATGTTAGAACTATGAGAATATCTTTTTTTATCATAAATCGTAAATTATCGGATTTTTGTTGTACTAGATCGCCCGAGTAGATGAAGGATGCATCAATGCATTATTGACATTGGAGTATTTAAGTTTATTGAGTCAAATAGTACCGAATGAGAAAAGCAGCGAAATTATATTTGGACAAGTGCATCAAGATATCAAATTATCCACAAAGAGAAATGTTAGAAATATCAAAAATAATGAGTGTAGTGCTGAAGAGTTGTATCAAGGTCTACCAATCATTGATGAAAAGATACATCCGATGCATTTCTTTTTCGATGCATTAAATATCCTACCGAAATGTCAGCAGGCTGAACTTCTATTCTCCATGTTTGCTAACGGTAAGATTATTATGGATACATCATTACTATGCAGGGGTGTGCGTGTACCCGAAATTTCGGGTACTGAGCGTAAAGTAGATTTACGGGTGAGAGGGGGTGTCCCGCGAACGGGAAGGGATGGGTGCATGGTTGAAGTCCCAACACCCGTGTTTTGAACGGACTTCAATAGTATAGGGAGGCTATTTTTTATGACTGCGTCTACCGCGCCGCGACTTCAATCGACGAGCCGAACATAGAGAAGGACAGAATGAAATAGGATCGCACGGCCGAAGTGTGTCGCCGTCGCCGGCACAGTTTAGAGGCCCGTGCGTCATCACCAAAGTTGTGCCTTCTTTATTTTCCATTATTTCTTAATGGAACTTTCACCAACATATTCGTGTCGTTTTTCTAATGCAAAATCTAAGTTTAATGCGAAGTCTAGCTTCGCTATCTTAGTTCTTAGCTTTTGACTACCGAAAAACCCCATTTTTGCATTATCGAGAAATGAGAAGGTGCATCCCGCACCCTTGCAAACATGGAAACGAGTGTCTACCCCCTTAAAACTTGATCCACAAGTTTATTTAGAAAAAGATTATGTTTGTTTAACATTACTGTAAAAAACCGGATATTTCATATGCAACAATCCAACATGTAACATCATACAGTTATATTAGAATGTATATAATAATTATTTAAAGACTCAACTGCCAACCACGAAGGTCAAGGACGCGCAAATAAGATCTTAATGGATAATTTTCTGGAACATATAAAACAATTGCACAATAAAGAGCTTCTACTAACGTCCGCAGAGTCCCAGAAATTTACCACAATGCTCCTTAATAGACCTCGAGATGGTGGTCCACGTTTACCGTTCTTTTCTCTAAAAGGTATCGATTTATTCTTACAATTAATCACGTATGCATGTGTTCACCGTATCAGTATGTATACGTTATACATATAAGTATAATTTGTTTAACGCTCTGAACACTACTTTCAGAAAGACATATTTATTACAACGATCAGTGCTGTTATCCGTGTTGGAAGTGTTTCATCAAAGGAGTTAGCACAACACACGTTGTTATTACAGTCTTACCTTCGTCAGAAAAGGACGTACGTCTATTCAATTCACTTTCGTACGACGAGGATTTATCCATGAGCAATAATTCTGAAAAGAATTATAAATCTGCTAAATTTGGTACGTTTAAGTCTTAAAAGTAAATTTCATGTTTATTATGCTAAATATATGTACTTATACATGCAGTACTACAAATATTTATTGCAGCACTTCGAAGTACGTATACTTCTCTTATTATTATTAGTATCGTACACAACTTTGCATTTATTAGATTGCATTACGAATGCTACGTACATTTGAAAGTGATGCCATAAATATTTCCAGTACTATATTGTAAATCCAATATATGGGATTATTTTGATTAAAAAGTTCATAAAAATAGCATTATATCGAAACAGGTGAGGATGGAAACTTTCAAGATTATGAAGAAAACCTTGTTATCCCTGTTTACATTTACGATTGTTCACTGGCCTCGTTAATTGACACGCTGACTGATAAATTACAAGTATCCCATAATAAGGATATATATCAAGATCATACATTTCGGCTTGGTCAACAGGACGGCAAAGATTTCGTTGAATTAAAATTTGGTTGTAACTCGAAACCTTCGTCTCCAGAATCAAAAAGTGAAGATTCTGATAATACCTCGAGTGGTAAGTGGAGATCTTTTACCATATTTTATCTATACATATATTGAAGGCAATAGAGGGCAACAGTGCAATATTTATGGCACTGTAGCGCGTGAACACTCACACTCAAAGAAAAACCTATAATTCGCATGAATGCAAAAAAAACGAATTGACAAGTGCGACCGTTCTGCCCTCTTAAACAAAGGCAGATTCAGGGTCCAGCCGCCAGCTTTCTGCCGGACGGCAGAATAAGTTACAGCTGCGCGTACAGACGCTCGTCAGAAATGAAATTTTTGGTTGTCGGGGTAGAAGCTTGTCGCTCCGCGTTTTGTTTCTTTATTTCTTCTCAAATTTTGCTATACATGCTACACCTTTTTGTTTTCTCCATTTGTCTTATCACATTCTTCTTCCAGCTGATTAAATTTTTATCCAATCGGTCATAGCAATTATTTGATATTTAAAATGTCTTTGAGCGAATGTCATTTTACTGTATGCCAGTGCTTATATTTAATGATTTTGGTTTGTTTTCTACATTTAACATTTTTCTTTATAACAGATCAACGAAGTCTCACGGAACATTGTAAACGAGTGAGTTTAGCGCACTGTCATTGTTACGTTGTTGCTGTGTATAAATCATTAGTATTGCAGCAGCCTCTTAGTTATGAAGATATGGAAGCTGCTGTAGAACAATGTGAGGAAACACTAATTGAAATTGACATAACAAATTATTTACGATGCGTATGCAGACATTTAAATAAATTATCAGAGAAAGATACGTTAGATCAACTGAAACATTCAGCATGCGAAGATGTGGAACCATTGCATGATCTAATTCGTGACAAATTTGAAAGAATAATGACAGTAGCGTTTAGGCCCGTTCCTGCACATCCCGAATTCTATTACTGTTCCCCAACTTGGATGAGAAATAAACTGGTACGTTCTTGATCAAGCATTACCAGGTATATAAAAAGTTACTTTGCAATTATTAATACATTATTGTCAATAAAACATCGAAATTTACAGGATCTACTTGAACTTCAAAAATCAGACAGCGATGATGAAATAGAAAGTGTTATTTTTCGTCCTACAAATATTGATTCCGCCTCGCATGGTCACCATAAAAGAGGTGTGTAGTAAAATCAGTAGTAGAGAAACCACCCTCTAAAGTTTGCAACGTCGACATTTTTTCGAACCAAGAAGCAAAATATCTTCGCCCAACATTAGTTGCCGCTAGTGACGGGATACGGTGCGGCAAACGGCCGTACTAATGGCGAACGCCACTGGCGGCAACTCATGTCGGGCGAAAATATTTTTCTTTTTGGTTCGAAAAAACGTCGACGTTGCAAACTTTAAAGAGTGATTTCTCAAGATAAAAGTCTGCTCTATCGCGTAATATAGTTCGATTTTACGCTGGTCTCTTATTTTTTAAGATAAACTGAAAAATATCCTCAACAATTGGTGCAAAAGTGGTGTCTCTCCACCTATAACGATTGTTTAAACGTGTTTAAACATGTTTAAACATTCATAATGTATTAATATTGGATATCACTGAATTCGGGAAAGTCTACAGAATCTTTTTCTGGAAAGAACAACCCAATATCTTTTATAATAACATCACAATATTTGTTTAAAGTTGAAAAATATGTTTTTTTCAAAATCAAGTTTCTCAGAAACAGTGCGTCTAGGGGGAAAATTAAGGGCAGATTCGGAATCAGCGCAAAAATCTCTACATATCCGAATCCCGAACAGTAATTGTTGAACAATTTTGGTGTTGGACAGTGTAAATCGAATCGGAAATTTTCTTCCAGCTGTTCTATTAATCGGGAACTTTTTTCCGTGTAACATTTTGTTTATTTTCTCGTTTTTTTGTTATAATAAATGGAAGCTTATGTTATTTTGTTGTTTTTCATACTTCAATAAGCGCGTATTCATTTCAAATCAGTTTTAACTCCATAAAGTAATATTTTATACTTCTAAATCGTGAATGTTTTCTCTAAAATCCATATCAATGCCTCCGATCGGAAACATTCTGCCAGGGATTGTACAAGGGCAGAATTGAGGGCATTACTGCCCGAGTGGAAAGCTTTCCTTCTGCCGTCGCAGCTGCTGTCCAAAATCGAACATTTTGCTTACTGAGTACTTATTCAAAATATACACCTGAAAGATTTAGTAGTGAGCCAGTGTTTTGTTGTAAAATATGTATAAAATATGATCATTTCGCACGAAATGGCCAATATCAACTATCAATATTGAATTTTCTGTTAACAGTTCAATCGGAAAATTTAGTGTGGCCTGCCAGAACTACACGCAGACTGTCAAGTCATGACTCTGGGGAATATTTGTCAAACGATTTTCAAGAAGAAAACATTTGCGAGAAAGAACAACCTCTTTTCTTGCAATTAAGTTGTTCTATTCGATTCCAATCCAGATCCGGCCTTAGTACTGTTCCGGTGAAAACTCTGCCAACCTGCTTCATGGAAATCTTACAAAAAATGGAAGATTATAAGAATAAGAGTGTAACAGGTGTAAGTCCATCTGATCTGAAAATCACTTTGGATATCATCTGCTTAAATCTTCCAAGGGAAGTTATAGAAATAAATTTGGAGCGCTCCTCTGGTTTACGTACAACGTCATTTTGTAGCGGCTCTCCTATCGGTAGTTTGCGAACAGAAAGCGGGAGTAGTTCCGAAAACAACACTAGAAGTGAATTTTTTCAAGAAAAAATGGCTCATCTTCCTTTAAATCAGCATAGTGCAATAAATAATTTAAAATATGAAATTGAATGGCTTCTACAAGACGAAACGGCAACCGCCCTGTTAGATCGACCTTCTGTCAATGAAGAAATTTTAAAGTTTGTAGCGAATCACGTATCAGAATCTTCAGACAGATTTAGTTGTAAATTGGAGAAAGTTCCTTTA
Organism: Lasioglossum oenotherae; assembly: GCA_028455765.1. NCBI lineage: Eukaryota > Metazoa > Arthropoda > Insecta > Hymenoptera > Halictidae > Lasioglossum > Lasioglossum oenotherae. The sequence goes on along the minus strand of CM052294.1, from coordinate 15,174,789 downwards.
CATTTTGTTTTCCCCTCTGAGGATAGTAAGCCAAAGTTTTTAAATGAATTAAAGACACTTGAAATTGACAACTGTCGTATTCAGGAAGAGGCAAAGTTGTTCTATTTCGTAAGAAGCACGGAATACGTACCAACTATAATAACGCAAAAGGATTCAAGAAACGACAGAGAAGAATCAAAAGTTACGCATGGTACGTTTTACTGTCATAGTGTTGACTTTTTTACACTTCAGACTTGAGCGATTCAGTGAATGCATTTTGTAATACAGAATGCATTTTTAAGTCGTAATAAGTTCAATGTTATTTATTTAAGGTAATACTGTAGATAGTATAGAGAAGAACAAATTACAAATGAGTAATGAAATTGAGAACACGGATGAACGCAATCCTAGAACCGATAGTAAAGGAGAAATCTATGACATTGAAGATTTGAATACAGCAGGAAGGAGATCTGAGTCAAGTGGCATACGTAAAGGCCAATATAATTCAAAACAAGGTTTCCAGTGGCTAAGAGATCTTGATAATCGTGAAAATTTTTTACCAAATTTCTGGTTAATTTTAAAAGTAGAAAGTGATTACGTCAACGTTTATTTTCATTGTAGGTAAGTACTTCTTCCAAGGTTTAATCATATACTTAATACACTGCTGTTTAGATACATCTAACTATAAATTACACTTTCAATGTGTAAACTCCTTTCTTCCGTTGATAAGAGATCATCTAAAAATGCCAATTGTCCATTTTGACGAAATTTGATATAGAAGTCAATATATGTATACATTTTTGTGTGATGAGACAATATTTATGTTGATCGAGTGACAACAGTATCATAAATTGGTGCGGTGAGAGAAAATAGATTTTTTATAAACTTCATACCAGACAAAAGAAAATTTAGTGAGCTATGGTTATCTAAATGTGGTAAATCAATTTTAATAAACCGTTAATAATTTCTCTTGTTAAACAAATAAACCACAGACTGATATATTTATAATAATATGCAAGGCGAGTCATCTAAAGCAAGCCACTTGAATATCTTGGTTGTTATTGTTGACAGAAAAAATGTATTTCACTATAATTTTGTGGTATTCAGAGGCACATCTAAAATGGCCTACTTTTGCGTTTTCGAGGCGTAATTTTCATTGTTCGGCAGCATGTAGCGGTGTTCGAGAAGCATTGGGCGCCACGACAGTGCTGCCACTGTCAAGACACATACATATTCTTAAATATCGAGAGATTTAGGGTTCTTATAGAAAAAGCATACACCAAGCGCACTTGCAGGGACACATACAATGTCAATGCAACCTTTATTATGTTAAACTATACGTGTTTAAACACACAGTTTGAAAAGTACGAAGTATACCCCTAAAAGGAGGGTTTCGGCACAAGTATCGGTTCCATGGAATTTTTAGCTAGAAACGCTAGTGTCTGTTTCTCAATATTCAGTCACTGTTTTACCGATATTTTACCGATACAATGACTGAATCGGGAAAACAGTGACTGAATATTGAGAAACAGACATTAGCGCTCCTAGCTAAAAATGATCCTCCTGAGCTTTATAAATATGATTACATATTTGTAACGATTAACAGGTTCTTAGAAATTACATCGGCCGAAGTAAGCAGTTACTGGCATACTCAGAAGACTTTAATTAATCAAATAAAAAGTACCTGCCGTCAAGTAAATCAATACTTACTCTTACAAAATCTTCACAAGACAAGTAAATGTTCGGAACTATTAGAAAGTGAAACAAGCGAGGACTTCAACTGGAAATCGGAAGCAGCAAACGAGTTCAGCAATGCTATACAAAGTAGAGATTCGGTACAAAATTTGACACCTGGTATGTTCCGATGTCGGGTAGTCTGGGAATTTACTTTTCGACTACATCCTCGACTGAAAACCGGCCCTGGTAGGTCTGGACTTTCACGGGGCATTAAAGCATTACACGGAGTATTGAACAGATTTGCTGTAACTAATCGTAATAATATGTTCGTGTACCAAGAAAATAATAAAAACGTATTTTATCTAAGACTCCACGAACAAATAAGCGACGGAAAAATGTTACAGAACAAGCTATCGGAAAGTGACGAAAAACTTGTTGTTTCTCGAAGTAATAGCGTAATTTCATTGTCGCAGACAAAGTTAAATGATAATTCCGTGGCAAATGATACGCGGCCGAGAGTTCGATCTTTTAGCGAAAAAGAATCGAATATCTTAAACAAAACTGAAGATTCGATTGTTTTAATGGTACACGGAATATCGGAGGCAGGACCAGAAGTGAAACGCGATTTGGTACAAGTTCTACAAAATCGTCTGGATGATGCAGTATTAGAAGTTGTATCCGTTATGTTAGCAAGAAATCCAATGTGTAAACTGACACCTGACGATGTTCATTTCATTCAACCGCCAAAGCTACCAGAATGCATAATAAAGCTGTGCATAGAAAAGCATTGTGTACCATACATTGGTGCTTTAGAATTTTATTTACGGCAAAATATTCTTCAGTTTCTGTATATACCGAAGTATACCGATAACAGAGCAGATTGCCATTTTCAAGATTATTCGCAGATCGAAGGATCGATAAAACGGGTTGCTGAATCTGATATTTTCCTATATAATCAAAGTCACTCCAGTGGTAGCAAAGGAATCGCATGTATAGCTCTAGCAATTACTGACGATGCTGAAGAATCAATCGAATCAATCGACGGTAAATTACCACAAACTGGCTTTCCAGAAAATATCCAGGAGAACGACTTTGAAAATATTGTCGCAACATCAGTTTTTGATAAAAAAATACCAATTTCGTCACCTCTGATCGAATTCAAAATTTGGAAACAAGGCAGAGTTAATATCGAAGCTTTGCTGCAAAAATTGTGTTCCACAGTGAAACATGCGATTTGGGACTTGGTAACAGAATACAAATTTTTGCCAACACCTTTGACAGAGCCGATACCAATTAATATATCGGAAATACAGATGGAGAACACGAACGCTCGGGCGACAACCAAAGCAGACGTATCTCAAAGGATAGGTCCAGATTTATCAATTAATCGATTTGAAACTGGTGAAGATGGAAAATTACATTTTATTTATTGTGTGACGTTATCCCAGTGGTTTCGTTTTGCTTTAGAAATTGGAGTACCGTCGGTGAAGAAGCATGAAGTAAATATTTACCACAGACATCCTATAGCTACTATTGTTAAAGAATTAGAAATTCTTACCCAAAGTCAAGCGCCGGATACGTCAAGTAGAGCTTTTGTTTTGAAAGATAAACAACCTTTTACTGAGAAATTTGTTTTGAACGATGAAATGATAAATAAGGAGCGTGACTGCGTTTCTTCAAAACATCAAGATAATTCGAACTTACCTCTATACGTGCCGTGTGATTTTAACAAAGAAGAACAAGGAACCTATACAAAATGTATATTAATAGCTCGGAACTTTTGTCAGTGGAAAGCTTCCTTTGACGAAAAAGTTCAGTCGGAAGTGTTTGTCCCGAAAGGTAAAGTATAATCACTAGACTACGGATTTTATGCATTTATAACAAAAATTGGTATGTACAATTTAAAGCAGTAGACATATTTAAAAAATTTAAAAACATCAACATATTAAGTCCAGTTTAATAAAATAATTAAAAGAAAGAAATTTTTATCTAGCTTCTGTGTCTTGGCATCGATGCAGACATTTTTTATTTTGCATAAACATCCGCAGTCGAATAATCACTAATCTATGTATATGTATATTATTATATAAATATGTATAAGTATTTACATTTGTTAATTGGTATCTTGTTTGTCGTAGATCAAAAGGTACTGCAAAAGTTCAATCCGTTGATACTGGAATCAAGTTTTGTATCAAGACAACGAATATTATTAGCCGAGATTCGAAATGATAACGTAAGTAACTACAGATTACATATGATTTAAACAAACACAGTCATAGCTTTTGAAATAAATGGCATTGTATGTTTTACAAATTGCTTGGAGACAATCTTATAAAATTGTTAAAGGAAGTGTAGAAATGTTTACACTATGTTGGTAACAATATCTACAATATTTTCTCTAGATCGTATATGACTTGTATTCATATGGTAAGCTTAATAAATAATTAATTTTGTTGTTGCAGATAACGCTTTACATGTACAACTGGTCCAAAGAAAAATCTGAAAAGCTAATGAAACAGACTAACAGTTTGGGAACATGGCTTTCTTCGAGATCGAATTTTTTTCGAAACATATTAATGCAAAAGTTAGGAATATTTCATCATCGACCAAGTGTAGCAAGAGAAACGAATTCGCACTATTTCCAGATTATGGATATGGATAGTCTGACAAAGTTTTCTTCTATGACACACAACGATGACAAAGAATGGACAAGGTCAAATAACAGAGTACAAAACATAAAACACGGTCAGTTTTCGTGGAACGAAGTACTTGGCCAAACAATGCGCGACGTGAAATCAAATACTTGTTTACATAATAGTATTGATCCAGTTGCAAAAGCAGTTCACGATCTGCAAGAATTACGAACCAGGGAGAAAAAAGTTAAAGGTAAATAATTAAAAAATAAAAGAAATAATACTACTTATGTGTTATTTTAAATAACGATGCAATTGTCATTTGTCAGGGAATATTGATATGAACTAGTACAATCCAATGCTCGTGGCTTGTTGCTTATTGCTAACGAATCGCGCTATGCTTGATAGGCATAAGTGATATAATTAAACTATTTTTTACAACAACCTTTTCCTACACATGTTACCGTTGGACGCCCTTGGTTTGCAAGATATTTCCATAAAACTGGTGGGATGACTATAGCGAACTTAAGCTTTCCTGAAAGACCAAATTTGCCCTTTAGGGGAAATTGCACCTCTCCCCTTTCCTTTGAAGCTCAAAAAGATAGCTACCTGTCTACGCTCGACGCAACCGAGTCCCCCTGAGGCTTTTGCGTCGATGGAGACATTAATTTTCGTCGCGTGAATAGAATTATTTTATGTGTACGTTTCGAAGATGCATCGTGTATAACAACTTTAGTTTAATGCAACCCAAAATATGTGTGTCATTTTTAGTAAGAAAGGAAATTATGCTGGTTGTCCCATCAGATTAGAAATAGACGGATACGCATTGAAAAATAAAAAGTCTCACTTCAATATTACACAAATGATATCATATGAAACCACTGTTGATAAAATGACAATCTGTATAATACATTTTTCTTGAATTTTTCAGAGGATTTAAATAAATTATACGTAATGTGGCAGAACCGTAGCGCTGCACCAAATATTCCAATTTCAACCAATGCTTTGAACACGTCCAAACAGCATTCTCGTTTAATACATTTTTGTCACACGCCATTGTTATTTTTACCTTCATGGCGTTTGCAATCTGCAGCGACAAGAGATCATTCATTAGCAACACAGTCACCATTAAATGCAAACACCACTGTCCATCAACAGCTCCAACAACAAGTGCAAACAAGTCACAGTAGACAAACAGATATGGTAAAATGGCATCAAGAATTGTGTAGTTTAATGTTGTCCGAATACAAACAGTATCTGCAAATAATGGGATTTAATCCGGTTCAAATAGAATCACTTGATAAAAGGTAAGTTCATATGAAACGTTATAGTTTCAATAAACAGATAGAACTAAGTTGAAAACTAAGCTGAGGTCGTATTATAAAAATATATCAGTCGATAGTATAACAAGTGTACATGAATTTAATGTTGTCACATGGTTTTATATATTTATTAATAACAAAGGTGTTTACAGAATATACAAAGATATTTACATTTGTTTACGTATACGATATACTATAGCAGGAATTAATAATAACATTTACTACTTAAGAAACACTACCTCCATACCTATGGAGGTATTATAATTACTCCATCAAAATTTAGAAACCTTTCTCAAAAAATATGAAAAAATGTGCCAATTGAAATTTAATCTTCGAAATTTCAAAGGTGCGAACTTTTTTTACGATGACCTTGTATTCTATTTGCATAATTCTTGATAATTTTCAGTAATGAAGGCCAAACACAGCAACAATCGTATTATCTGAAAAAATCAATGCTGGGAGGAGTACTACTGTTTGAAATATATTTGTCACAGCCATTCTTTATAGTTAAGTTACATATTATTGAGTGCAACCGACTTCAAACAAAAACAACTAGCGCATTAGTTAATCAGGTACGTCCGACTTAAATTAATAAGATTAATAGAATTAATGAAATTCTCGCCTTCATTGTTCGACATAATACAGTAAATGCTCGTTCGTTGCGACGATGCCTGGGGATTGAGGTAGCAACCAGCGAATAGGGAAGCCTTTTTTGATTTATGACTGCGTCTAGACACACGCCGACCGCGCCGAGCGAGACTTCAATAGAGAGCCGAACGTAGAGAAGGACAGAGTGACATTCGGATCGCGTGACCGAAGCGTGTCGCCGTCGCCGTCGCCGGCACAATTTAAAGGCCCGCGAGTTTTTACAATGTATGTAATGGCAGTGATGGAATTGTTCATTTTCCATTAGGCTTTTATGGGACTTTCACTAACTCATTTCTGGCATTTTTCCGATTAAAATGATACCAAATACGATATAATTTGGCCAATATTTAGTGGTTTAATCGACGATGAAAGTTACGAACGCAACGAAGAAGAACGTATGCGAAAGAAAGAGACGCGGACAGTCGTCGCCATCCTGCGGAGCGGCTCGGCCGACTCGGCGTTGACAGGCAGTGGAGTGGGTAGGCACGTCGCAACGAGCGCATAGTAGATTCGTCGCAACGAATGAGCATTTACTGTACTGGTGTTACATTGTGAGGACGCACGGGCCTTTGAACTGTGCCGACGACTGCGACTCTCCGCGTCGCATTAGTAGTGGTTCACACTACTAATATATATTATTATTATATACAATATATTATATATTGCAGTTTCTATTAAGCTTCGTGGATGCTTGTGACAACATCAAGATCAATATGCATCTACATTCGTTTACATACGATTTTCACTTACGTTGCATTCATTCATACATTGCTGGAAATGGATCTTGGTCATTGCAACAAGGTTACCATCTAATTCATTTTCTTGATGATTTTAATAAATATTACAGCAAAGCGCCTAATTATGCAAGAAATCTTATATATAGTGGTAAGTTCTATGTATATCTATCCGATATTTTCAAAAAATGTTGCATTCGAAAACCATTTCGAATATGTAATTCGTCCGTCGTAAAAATTCTATATAAAAATTCAACCGTAAAATTGCAGTTCTGATTTAATTTTCAAATAATTAGGTAACAATGACATTTCTCACATCTTGTCAAAATCTACTGGATAACATAGGAAAAAAGCAAAAATTTATGGAAAAGTTTACCGAAATATGTACCCCTTTTTCTAATAACATACTATACGTGTTTCAGATGTAATCGCAATTCGTAATTTGACAATACCTGGCCGCACATTGTACTCTTATTTGCTATCCCACGAGAAAAATTACAATATGCGGGTATTCGAAATGAAATGTGATCATCAAGATTCACAAGAAAGTGAATACGTCTTAGTAAACTTAAAGAATACACCTTCCATCAGCTACTGTGATGCGCAAGACACAAAGTATACCGATGACTTCGATGCTGCATTAATCGTATCATATTTAGAGCAACCTGTGCAAATAGAAAAAACAGGAATTACATTGAAATATTATTTAATGTTAACAAGTAAGAGGGAATTATATCCAAAGAGAGAAGTAGAAAACAATAAACTCGGAAAATTTCGAACTGTGTACAATATTGAAAAACCTGTGACAAGTACTTCTGAGGAATCAAAGTCTGACACAAACACTTTCAAAAAAGAGATCTTAAAAGAATTCTCTTCGGACTGTTCCGAACGTGACCAAGATGTAAACCAAAGTGTAAATGATAAAAAAGGTGATGCTAGGTTATCGAATAATAATATTAGTGCTATTAATAATAGTACAAGCGCACCAACGCCACCGCCTGTGCCAAATTCTCCGTTAACGCAAAACACAAATCCCTCGAATGTCTCGATAAACTCATCGTCGCCGCGTTTGATTCAAATACGACAAGAATCTATCAATTACTTGGGTTATTACTCCTCGCACGAGCAGCTAATGCAACAGACGATAATGTTACAAGCAGACGAAGCTCGTATTCATATATTAAATATGATAAGTCGAGGAGCGTTGCAATGCAAAACACATCTACTATGGAATAAACTATTAGAAAGTAAATCCACGATGAATTATATGGAATTTGCTGAACTCTGCTCCTTGGCCCACGTGGAACCGTTATCAAATTTAGATCCAAGACTCCGACCACTTATTAATCAACAAGTTTCATGGTATCAGACTTTGTCAAAAGTTTTACAAAACAAGTACCAAGATCATCATAAACAGTTCAATACGCCCGATGGAAATATTACACATCTTCTTATATTACATCCAAGCTTCTTTCAAGTTTTTATGATGTTGACGATAGATCTACATGCTTCAAAAGGGGTTCGTATGTTTATTCTAATAATAAACATTCATTATTATATATATAAAAGTAAATATGTACGTAAGTGCACCCAGTATGCTTGTTCGAGTCTCATAATGTGGTACTCGGGACCCAGAGTTGCCACATTCTCGTCTCACCAGGCCCCTTACCCTTCCGCCCCTCGCCCAGCTTGTCTGCTGAGTTCGCCCCACTCTTCCCACTAACACTGACGCGTACCACGTGGAGCAAGCTAAGTTAGCGGTACGCGTCAGTGTTAGTGGGAAAAGTGGGGCGGACTCAGTAGACAAGCTAGGGGAGGGTGGAAGGATAAAGGGCCTGACGAGACTAGGATATGGTAACAGTGTCGCCAGGTCGCCAGCAATCGAGGGGAATCAAGTACTACCTCTCTGATGACCAGTCCAGTCTACGGCACGAGCACCGTGGTCTAGTTAGTACGACAGTAATGGTGTTTTAGAGTTATTTAAATCGAAATATCTCTCCTGAACTACTAACTTTTCGACAGAGACCTTTTTGACACACCTTGTAAACTATGTAGCATGTGATATCAAAGCCTAAACAGTGAAACTGCGAGTGCGTCACAGGTGCGGTTCGACTGTTAGACGAACTTAATGATAGACTTAATGAAAAGCCTGTCGTATAAAGGACATTCTCTCTTCATTTATTGATCCTCTATATGCTCCCGAAGTTTTGACATTTAATTTGGGAACACTGTAAATTGCTGTGTTCCAAAACTACGAAGAATGCAAATATCGCATTTTGTCATCGGATCACAAAAGCATTCATCTCATTATTAGTTACACAATTCCATTATTTCTTTTACCTTTGCAGGCTTTGTATGCAGTCTACTGCAAATCGAAAGAAGCAATTAATACTCCATGCTGCATAGAAGACATTTATAGTTTAATCGAAGGTTTCGTAAATGCGTGTTGTTTTCACTTGTGGATGAGTTTATACAATTAGTAATAATGTTGATGAACAGGAATAAAATTCAAAACATGTACAATCTATATTCGTCTAATGCGGAAACATAACTTAATTGTAAGTTTGTTTGTTCTTTAATTACTAAAGATTACTTTTAGATGTTAGAATTATCAATATCATTACTGAGAATTTTATAATTCTGCATTTTGTTAAACGTAATTTGTATAAAAGAATATATTTTCTTGTTAGAAATACGAGTCTTCCTACTTATCTATTTCTCAATCTCTTTTCCAAGCGAATTATTTGCAGCTGCTGTGCACCTCCGGAAACCAGAAATTTTGGCCTCTTGCTTATGCCAAAAATCCAAGTCTGAGTCCTAGGAGATCAGTGATTCAAAAGTTAGTGGTTTAGAGTTGGCCAATTTCAAATTTTTTTGCCGGGTAAGAGTGCCCGCCATGCTTGTATGTAATCACCGACGAGTATCTCGTCGTGCATATACATTATAACAACAAAGAAAGTAGAAAAAATTTTTTCCTTCAAATGGATGTCGCAGTTGTTTCCGATGTCAGCATTTGTGCTTAGGTTCTATCTCTTATAATCTATGATCGATGTATTAATACTGTATTGTATTAATATTTTAATGTATTTCAGTACATAGATTTTTTAAAATGACGTTACAATAGTAAACGAATTATTGCCACGCTTGGGGATTTTGCACCACTGTGCGACGTATGATAGCGTAGCGGCTATCGGCACGTGCAATAAAACATTTGGCGCGTCCAATTCATAATTCTTTACTGTAAAGAAATGTTTAAATTACTTTACAACTGAGTTAAGTAAAGTACAACTCGTGTTGTCCGAGAAAGTGCCGACTTCTTCATAGAGAACAGCCCCGGGAACGGCACATAAACAAATCGAGCCTATCATCTGTAAATCTGCTATCCCCACCACAGCCGCGCCCATGGTCCCAATGTTTTGACTTCGACCAACTTCGACGCTGTACGCTAAATCAGTGATGGGATTGTTGACGCTTTTCACGCGCATGCGCGACGATTCTAGCCTCAGACGGCTTCAGTCAAGTACGAAGATCGGGTACCTTGGTCGCCCTGCTAATTTCCCGCCATATAGTCTCCCATTACTTTCCCCCCAATAGTTCCCCACTTTCGGTCGTAGACGTAGATAGGGCCCTGACGAAACTCGCGCGTGCGCCCGAAAAGCGCCAACAATCCCATCACTGCGCTAGATAGTATGTGTGGCCGCCGTAGCCAATATTTCGACAACAGCCGAACATGCGTGTGAAACGAGGCCTGCCTCCTCCACTCTAATACAATCGGGCGCGCATCGTACCTAAATAGAGACACGTCACCGTAGTCCTGGCTGGGAACCTTCTTCTCACGCTCGCAGCAATACAATGTCGCCAAGTCAGACCCGTACGAGATGGCGCCTTGCCACCCCCGACAATCGTGTAGTAGTGGGCGGTACACATCTGTTTCATTTATGATGTCAAGAAGCAAAGGTCTTGATTTTTATGTTTAAACTGCGGGCCGGTTCCGGCAAGATAGCCAGCAAATAAAAATTTATTCGCAATTTTTATTCGCTGGTTATTCGAATGAAATCATCCGGCCAGGATTGTGGCGAAAACGTGACGAGGACGACTTGTGCCGAAAACGTGTCGAGGCAAAACTACGAGCCCTCACGTGCATTTGTAGCCTGGACAGAATCAAGGATTTGTGCTGTAAGGGATTATGTTACTATAACATTACTACATTCAATTCAAATTATTATATGTACATACATATGTAATATTGTATGTGCATAGTGTAAGAATAGTTTTGCATTTCTCGACATACGAGATACCGTTATTGAATCTAAAACCACAAAAACATGTACCTATCTAAATTGATTATACATATAGTTGATCAAATAAGAAAACGATCATCTAACCTAAATGAATGCAACAAATATCTATAGATTCATGCACCTTTCACGCGCAGCAAAAGAGATACATAGGTTACTCTGACCATATGAAAAAAGGTAGGTACAGCGAAAAGCGTATTGTTCCTAATGAAAAGGAAAGATAGAGCTAGTAGGCGGGGCAAGAAACAGAAGAGTAAACGAGACAACGGAAGAACGAAAAGGAGGGAAAGAAAGTTGATGGCGTATACTACACATTCGTGGCGTTTCAGTCGCAGTATTGCACGCGAAGTTTAAATGTTGTGTAAAGCAATTTAACCGGTCTTGGCTAGTTTATTTCATAGTTTCAAACCTTAAAAATCAAAAATATACAGACAAAACGATCTAAACATCATTATTCTGCTTTTGTTGTAACAAATTTGATGTTTTATAAATGAATTTTCAAATTTTCAAGTGACATATGTGTTTGCATTAGTTAACCAAAAATTGAGGTTAGGAGAGGCGTGACACAGTTTATACATTGTAGTGTATTTATGTGCCTCGTATAACTATTGACGCAGGAACAGGTGGTGAAGACGTTTATATCGTTTAAATTTATTATTGTTTAAAGTTAAGAGAAATTGGAAAAACGTGTTATTTTATATTTCACTCATTCGGGAGGAAATTAATATTGTAACTTTTCTCTTGAATATAAAATCGCGAGGACAACGTCGTGTCGCGAGGACAACAAACCATCAGGTCATGCGAATGACGTAAGGTAACGGATATTTTTTCATTAAATTCTAATTAAAAAAGTAAATAATTATAGAGAGAATTAATACTTTGTGCATTAATTCTGTTAAATAGGCTATAGTAATGTTTATGAGAAAATTTTGGACAAAACAATTTTCCATACAATTCAAAAAACAAAATGAATTTTGTTTTGCATATTCATTTATTAGAATATTAAGGTTGGGGGTATGACGAAAACATTTATACAACAGTATTCAGTTAATATTGTCTTGTAAAATCTCATGTATGTTGTGCTATATTCTTGTCCTTTATTTACTAAATTTCTATTTCAAATTGATGTGCTCAATTAGTGAAGTCTAAAAATTATTGTGGTTTATATGATTATGTAAAGATTAAAGAATTTTAAGATAGAAATATCTGAATAATAATCATTTGATTCTAGCTTGTTATTTCCACAGCCCTGATCGTTTGTTTAATAAATTCGAGAAATGTGTGCACACTGAAAATAATTTTATATGTTTACAATATTTACATGACACAATTCTTCAGATACAATATTGTTTTACATTTGCTACAGACCTAGATTATTTTTTAATTTGTCAGTTATGTGTTATCGATAGACAGCTGATTTTATGCATTTATGACAAAAATGTGGAGGTGTAGTTTAAAACAGTAAATAAATTAGAAGAATTTAAATATACTGTTTTTCAACCTGTTGGACATATTAAAAGAAGAAATAAATTTCTATTTCGCTCCAGGTTGTTGCATAAAAATTATTTTGCATGAAGATCCGCTGTCTAGTTCATGTCATCGTTTTGTTATCATATACACCCGTGTAGATCAGTGTTTCCCAATGTGGGGCCCATGCCCCATGGGGAGGCAATTTGATTGATAAGGGGGGCAATTCGAAAATGGACTCGTACAGAGTTTAAGTTAACCATATGACGACTCTCAGTCGCTATTCGAGCTGGGTAAACGTCCAGTGTAGATAACTTCTGTTTAAACTATTGTTACCGTTTCCATCTTCATATTTAGTTGAATGTGGATTTAGCTAACTAAATTTGAACCTAACATAAGATTTCTTTGCAGCAAGCATCAAGCGCAAGGATTTTTAACCCTTTGCACTCCTTTGTCAAGTATGATTCGACATCAGAGAAATAAAAAGTGCAAATGAAATGGGTTTTCATATGTATTTGGCTCTTCCTTTATATATTTAATTTCTTATTTTTTAGTTGAAAACAAATATAAGTTCCAAAATTATAAATTATAACAAAATTTGAGAGCTACATTCAATATAATTAGTAAACAAAATTGTTTAAATTAAGTAGCAGCCAAGGAACTCTCCTTTGAAGTAAATTTCAAATAAAACACTTAAAACAGTAGGGAATTGTTGGCAGTAAAATTCAAAAATAGTTAATAAACTATAAGCATAAGAATTTTGTGAAGACTTGAGTGGGGCATGGCATAAATAGGTTGTGGGAAACACTGGTGTAGATACATTAGAAATGTTAATTTTTGCAATCACTGCATTGATGATATTTTCATGAAAAGAACTTTTAAAGCATTTAGACGACAAGGGCTTGAAGCAAGCCTGAAAGTAAGTGTTTAAAACTGTTACATTTTGTCTTGATTGAAACTGTTATGAAGAACCGATACTGTAAATAACTGTTACGAAGGAATGAAATTTCTGTTCCTATTGGTTTCATTTAAGGTTCTTTATATATTGTGTTGAACTAATAATCCTAGTACTGTCCTAACTACTATCCTAATACTATATTTATTTATTATAGCAATAAGAGAGGCTATTTGTATAAAAGAAATATACTTGAACGGAACACGTGTTTACTCTTTGACAAACTTCCGCAAGAAGAATGGGAAGCAAGGGTATACATATATACTAGCTTTCCCCTGCCACACGTTGCTGTGGCTCAGTATTTTTTAAAAGCATGTTTTTACCTGTCACAGATGTGACATTTATACGTTTTATTTTACAATGCTTGTGGGTATACAATATTTTTTGTTGTTCCATTCTCTGTGTATATATTGTATATTTTTAGCCGTAAGATTATACTCTTTTATTCTTTTCAGCATTGCGTATGTGGAATTCCATCTCGTATCAACTTCCTGAACCAATTGCAAAGGAGTGGTATGTGGGTTGATACTTTTTTTGTATTTTAACGAACTTTTCCATAGCAGTACTTGATCGAGAAAAGAATGTAACAATTGTTCTACACTTTTTACGGAGTTGTTCAAAATTTTCCATAGCCATTTTAATCGTTAATTGCAAACAGAGTGCAAAACACGGTATTCTGCTCCAACTATTGTAAGTATTTACGGCTTTAACAATTGTACCGTCGAAATTTCTCCAACACGGAGAAACTCCGCATTTCAGATTAACATTGGGATATGATTGTGGAGGAGGATTAATTAATTAATAAATAACTGAGACAGAATTGAGCCAAAATGAAACATCATTAATTTATTGGCTCGTTGGGGAAAAAGCCTCGCGGCATAAAAAAACCCCAGAAAAGATAGATTTAAAATTCCGTTTACAATGAACGGTGAAGGTGTGAACATTTATACAGTGGTTGAGATTAATTGATATGATTAGGTTTGTGCGGCGTGCACAATTCGGTAGATATGTTATTTTATATATGTATATGTGTGCTATGCACGACCTGGCGGAGATTGTGACTCCGCGGAATCCCTCATGTATACAATTGTGTGCTAGGCACCACCTGGCGGAGATTGACTCCGAGGGATTCCTTATACTTGTGTGTTCGTATTCCGATTGTCATTGGAATTGTTTGTGAATGGCAGCACAGTACAATATCACTCACAATATACAATACTCGTTGCCGCGATCCAAATTATAATGTAAGATTTTCCGATTGACCCTGTCGGGAGAACAACTTTTTCGAACCGCACCCGCACGGGAGTTGAAGCCTACTGCCATCGTCCTTCCCTTCCTTCGTTAAAGAGATCTGGAAAATTCGGCGCCGTGCAGTCGCCCGACGGTTTACGTCATGGCCTACACGTGTTTATCCTGGGACCGACCAGCACTAGGACTGTAGACAAAGGGGGTCCTGTCTTGACCGTGTTCCGAGACCCTTCTCGGAACCTCCACTCCGATCACTTAACATAAACCAGACACCCTCTTCGTCGCGACAAAGTCTACGTTCGCGGCCGAACAACAATATTATGTACATATTATTTGTTATTTGTGTACATATGTTTTGTTCCAGAATCTTCACACAAAATACTCAGGCCAGAAGTTTTGTTCTTTTCCGTGAAGAAACTAACTGGCGGAACGGAAAAAAATTGTACAAAAGGCAAGGCGAAAAGTGACATTTTAAAATGGGCGAAAAAAGGGGCACGAAAGCGCTGGAACTGTGGTGCCGACGTATAACTGACGGTTATCCTGGCGTAAACGTACAAAACATGACAACATCTTGGAAAGATGGTCTTGCTTTTTGTGCTATGATTCATCATTTCCGGCCAGATCTCATGTAAGTCTATGTTTATATACGAGAATAATTTATCTAGCTTTGAAACATGCCTGAAGTGGAATAGTACATACAGTTAGTCAAGAAAGTCTCCATACACCGTTTAAAACGTTACGTTAAAGTCTTGATCTAACAATAAGTCAAGTACGATTTTGATCAGTTCATCTACCCTTCCACGCCGCGAGGGGCAGGAAATTCTACACCCATTGCAATTCTCATTTTCATGAATTTCATAACTTGAAACAATAATGTTGCTTTTGTTTTTGATCGCAGCGAATTCGACAGTCTAGACAAGAACGACGTATATCGAAACAATGAGCTGGCTTTCACAACAGCGGAGCAATATTTGGGAATTCCAGCATTATTGGATGCAGAAGACATGGCCTCCTGTTCTGTGCCAGATCGATTGTCAATTTTAACCTATCTTTCGCAGTTTTATCAAACTTTTGTTGGTAAGTTTATCCCTGTAATTACAATGCTACTGTTTTTTCTATAACCCTCAGTATTTATTATTAGCGGAGGCTTCGGCCCCGTCTCGCCGGTGAACACATAATGATTAACAAATACGGAACAACAACGCTACTTTATTTGGCGTAACACAGATAACAACAGATAATGATGGAATAATGTTATCGTAAGCGTTCTTGACAACAACAACATTGTTGTCCGGAAACCGCAGCATCGATCCGCCAGACAATGTCTGCGATATCTTCAGGGGGAGGCAACTTCATCTCTTGCCGTCGTAACAATACTATACACGTCTATACTAAATGCTTATATTTCGATAAAACAAGCCAGAATTCCTTCCTCCGCACGCCAGGTGCAAGACTATCTTTCATTATGCATAATTATTGTTAAATGGCAAAAAAAAAAGAAAATCATGAAGCAGGTATCCTCTATTTTGGATCAAAGATTACACACCCGAGTTTACATTAAAATGAACTAACAATAAATAAGAGAAACAGCAAAAAAATATTAAATTTTTAATATACTGGTTAAACAAATAACTTCTGTTAAAATTCTCTTGCACGACTACATTTCCCATTGAAAAACACCAACTAAACGTATACAATGTAACCACACAGTTGGCCGATTTGATCGTTAGTGTTCCGATTGAACCCACCGTTTTTCGCGCATGCGCGGCAATTTCAGCCTCAGTAACGTAACCATTTCGATGAAACCGGGTAGCTTGAGCACCCCGCAGACTTTTAAAAGATTATTAGCGTATACATATGAAATATTGAAATTTAACATAATTGAAACTTATTCTTTATTTTGAGGATGAGATAGGGAATGCAAAATAGGGAAGGCAAAAGTCAAAGAACCAAACATATAGTAGGGTCCATGGAGATCATATCAATTTTTTAAAATTCTGCATGGCGCTCAAGGTGCCACATTTCCTCGAAAAGCGTAGTTTACTGAGGCTGAAATCGCCGCGCATGCGCGAGAGAAGGTGACCCGTCTGGGAACACTGACTAGTCCTCCTAGGTGCCACGAATAGTGCCTATGGTACGCGCCTAAACTGGTCGAGCCTTCGAAAATCTGCCGTAAATAATTCCGAGCCCTGTTCTAATGCATCGTGTTACTTTTCAGGATCCTCCCCGAGCCGACCCGCTGCAAATAGAACAACTGAGACTGAAGAAGAGGGGATTACCCAAGTACCTGAATCTCCAAAACAAAAGGTATGTAAGAGTTCGTTGCATTGTAGCACTTGAACCGGTGATAATATCGGCCGTCGAAGAAGCCGAATTCTTGCTAGTAGCTCACTGGTGTTTTAATGACATTAAAACTATACAGGTTGTTTGCGAGTCGTATTTTATAAAGACCTGTAATGGTTTGAAGATTGAAGATATGTGAGGATTTATGACTAAGAGAAGAGCTAAATATTATGCTGCCAATTCAAAAGTAACAAATTTTTAACTTTTCATTATTTTACGGTGACAACTTCTTGACGTCGGGTTCTATATCCCGTATGAATCTCGTTTTACGTTATTTTTAATTAAATGAATATTGTGATTAAATATAGTTATATTTTTTCTACTCATCTGCTAGAGCAGCGAAAATCATTTATTGTATATTGTTAATAAATAATTGATACATAGGATTCATAACCTTTATACTATAATATTTGATCCGACAAAATAACGGGTTTGAAACTGTTTATTCTGCTTTTGGTTGTATTTGGTACAGAAATTGCATAAAAACTGAACAATTTAATTTCTTGTTATTCTTATAAGGCAATGCAAACTATTTGCGTTTCGTGCTTGGCAATTATTGTTTGAAAATAAGTGTTTTGAAGTTCTCAATAATTTCTTTGGTATTAATCAACTTTACTAATCAACTTTCTACGTATATACTAGATATATTTAGTGAAACATACAGACGGAAAAAATGTTTCTCATTATAATAATATACAAGATAATATTATTCGCCTTCGTTCAATAAAAATGAATGTCGATTAGCACGGCATCTATGTTAAAATTAAATATAGTCACAAAAGACTGCTTTTTTATTAAGGGGGAACTATACCCTCGGATTATAACTGGAAAGGAACTATTTATCAATGTTATCAACGTCTGTGCAAAAAAACATTTTGGTAACATTGATAAACAATTGATAAACACGCAACTGCCTTACGAACACGAGATGGAGTTGCTTACTATTTCCATATTCTATTCAGCTCGTCGCGAATGCCGTTATACAGGGCAAGTCGCTCTCTTATTAGTGCCACCGATTAGAATATCTACCTCGTCTGTGTCAGTTTTGCTATGATCCCAGTGCAGCAGCGATATGTTGCACAATCTCGCAGCACTGATCGACAGTCCTCCTAATTAGGCGCCATCTCGTCTAAATGAACTGATCTAAAATTGGCTCTAGACTAGCTCTGCATCAGAGAGGACCTCTGTCTTCATGGGGAAATCTATGCTAATGTGAATGAAATCACGGGAATCGATTTTTTGTCCTTATACGAGCATATTTTGAGCTGCACAAAGGTTCATTTGATAGAGGAAGGTTCATCACAGGGTGGTCATCTCATCATATCAGTCAAAAAAGTTTCTTTGAGACAGGAAAATACATTGAAATCTGCGGTTATTTTTCTAGACTTTTTCTCTACTTTGGGCACTCATATTATTAGATATAAACATAATCTTGTTACATTGTGTTACATCATGAGATGGCCACCCTGTAGTTAACCTTCCTCTACAGAATGAGTCCTCACCCAGCCCAAAATATGCTCAAATAAGGTCAAAAAATCGATTCCCGCAAACCCATGTTTCCACCAAAAATCTAGTAAGATTCTAGTTCTTTTCTAGTTATTTCAGTAGGGTATAGTTCCCCCTTAAATACATCATATTATATTAGGTTGGGGAAAAATTAATCCATTATTTCTCCGCTAGATAGCTGTAGTGACATTATATATCTCGTAAAGAGTATTGGTCAGACAACTTCAGGCTTGTGCTCGTTGGATAAGTGACATTCCATACTAGAAAAAATTCTTCTACAGTTTTGTGATTCAGTTGTGAGTTATATTTAGGGTGTAAAAGATGGAGTTGGTTAACAAAGAGAAAATTCGGTACATTTTACAATTGTGCTTTGATAAAGGCGAAAATGCAAGACAGGCGGCTGAAATTGTGAATGGAGTTTATGGTCCGGATACAGACACAGCTAATCACGCGCAATTTTCGTTTCGTCGATTCCGTTCCGGGAATTTCGATGTTAAAGATGCACCTCGCACAGGTAGGCCCGTCGTCGAAAATGTCGATAAAATCATGAAAATTATCGAAGTAGACCGGCATGTTAGCAGTCGTAGCATCGCCCAGGAGCTAAAGATCGACCATAAAACAATTTTAAACCATTTGCATAAAGCTGGATTAAAAAAGAAGCTCGATGTCTGGGTGCCACACGAATTGACGCAGAAAAACCTAATGGATCGAATTTCCATCTGCGAAGCATTGGCCAAACGGAACGAAATCGACCCATTTCTTAAACGGATGGTGACTGGGGATGAGAAATGGGTCACATAAGACAATATTGTGCGAGAACGATCGTGGTCAAAGCGCGGTGAACCGTCTCAAACGGTGGCTAAACCAGGACTTACGGGCAGGAAGGTTCTGCTATGCTTATGGTGAGACTGGAAAGGAATGCTGACGTTTGATCGAGCGGGTCGCACTCGTGGGTGCATCTCCGCAGTCTCCCGAGTAGTCGAGGGGTTCACGGCTATTACGCCCGTCACCTTTAGTAGGTTTGTTGGAACATTTTACCCTGTTACCATGGGTTTGGATCTTTTACCACCTTTTCCAGGGTGTTTGTTTGTGTATGTTGGCCACCGCCTGAGGTTTACGGTTTATTGACACACTGGTTGGCTCATGACTTGTCAGTTGCCGTGCAGGGTCGTAAACCACCTTGATTTGTGTCCCTTATAGGTTGTTGACTCATGTGGTCTCCGCCACCACCCTCGCCCAGCCCCGTTCGTTTTCTGAGATCATGGTCGAGGGTGTTCCCGGCAGAGTGATCCGCATGCTCACTGGGAGTATGTCACGATCTATGGTCATCGTCCCCGGCCAGCGGTGGACTGTTGCGGAACTTTTACCACCTTTCCCAGGGTGTTTGTTTGTGTGTATTAGTTACTATGCAGAGTTTTACGTCAATTTCTTACTTATTTTCTTGTGTTTATCTAATTGCTGGATTGTTTCCGTTGTCCAATGTCTGTGTGTCTTGGTTCATGTGTATAGTGCTAGTTGTACTTACCCTATTGGTTGCCCTATTGGCAGCCCAATGGCTGCACTTGTATGCCCTTAGGCTTCCTTCCTGGTACAACAGAGCAGAAGGGGTTCCTGAGCAGGTTTAGCGTTTGCCTTAATGATGCTTCAAAATTTAGCTCAGGAATCCCCTGCCGTATTAATACTTCACAGTCGAAGTACTTTAACTTACTAACAACGTCAGCTATTGTTGTTAGGCAAGTGACATGATTATTTGATGCTTGCTCTATCATCCAGGCAAGCAGAATACCTTCGGGGATTTGGAGCATGGACCAGCAGGCTGCATGTTTGCCTGTATACTTCGTCGGCCGTGGCATCCTCCTTAGCGTAATATCCACTGTAATTTCTCACAGTGTGCTCTGTTATGTATGTATCTAGGTTTATACCTGGTAATCTCTCTGCAAATACGCGTCTTCTTCTCTAAACCCAGGATGGGGTAACACCAGAGTTTTTTGCTACTGATGTAAGGTAGCAGAATATAGCTCCCCCTATGATAGCCCTCGATTTATCCGGATTCTGGATAGTCTTCCCCTCATAATAACCGAGGATGGAATTATGTCCAGATGTTGCCCAAATATTGGCGTAGTCGTCATTAATTTCATAGTCTAAATCTCCTATATCTACTTGATGGATATTAGGATTTCTCAGATCATCCCAGAGGGCTCTAACAGCTGCGTTGGCAAAGATGATGGAAGGTATTACATGGCCTCTCATATTGTAAAAAGCATAGGTCTGATTTGATATCTGAGCGGGATGATCTATTATATTAAAATTATGTTACGTCCTAAGGTGGACGTATGATAGATAATCGAATAGTAAAAAAAATTGAAATTGATTGGAAAGATTAGAATTGTTGAGATATAACGCAGTTTTGAACCTACCTGCATTCACCGGCTCCGGTTCGGGTAATTGAGGATTTTTTCTTTGAATATTTCTTTAAAAAAAAAAAAATGGGTTTAATATAGGAATTGGGTACGAAGAAATTGAAGTTAGGTAAACTCTTTAAAAATGACTTAATGTTTTGATTTGATTAAAAATAAACAAAACTATATTTTCAACTCCAAATTTCGGATACACATAATATTTTTCGAATTATTATTATAATTTGTTAGTAATTACCGCTTAGTTGACTTCTTTCGTATGGTTAAAGAAACCATCTTCTTTCTGATGAGGCTGATGCGTTTATTCCTTGATGAGGTTGGTGCGTTGCCTTTTTCTGGGGTATTTGTTAAAACCTCTGGCCCACCACACAAAAACACAACAAACTGAGAAGTGGACTAAGGACTTGTGTTGACAAATTATTGACTGTTTTTCTACTGACTGTTGACTCTTGACCGAATGACTGAATTTTTTTTGTAAATTGAGCCTGAGAGACAAAATGGTAATTAATGAGCTCCTAATGAGGAGTCATCCCTTTTATAGATCGATCAATCCTTTGTTATGGGTGTTCGTCAGGTGATAGTCGCGTCACTTTCTTCCATAGAATTCCCCATCCTCCTTATATTATTCTGCGCATCTCCTAGATCACAGTGCGTCCCAACCTTTTATCGCCGCGGAACGGTCCCATCGACCAGTATCTTTTGATCCACGGGCCAGTCGCTAATACGGACGGTTGCCCGTCGGAGAGGCTAGTACACCGGCGTGACTGCAGCGCCATTTGACGGGCAACATGCAGCCGAATATTGCAAAACCATTGTTCAGAAACGTAAAAGAACGACTTTTGAGGCAAACAGCGATGTAGATTGATCTTTCATATGGCGATTTTGACTTCTAAAAACCCCCGTCTTTGCATTATCGAGAGGTCAGAGGTCAATTTCCGGACCCTTGCAATCCTCGTGTGCGTGTACGTGGTCTAGCGGTGTGTGAGTGTTCACGCGCGACCGTCAACTGCTAGGAGACGGCCCCCTTAAACGCGATTCGGCTTTTTCCCGGTCGCTGCCGCGCGTGGCCGCCAACAAACTACTTTCGAGAAGCTTCTAGAACAGTGGTGAACAACCCGCGGCGTATTGTGTGTCGAAAGTGGAAACATAAGACTACGCGCGGGCCGCAACCAGCAACGAACGCAATATTAAATACTTTGTTGCGTCGCGCCGCGCCGGATTCCGGAGGGCTGCAGGCTGTTTGCTAGCGGGCCAAATGCGGCTGGCATGCCTGCGGGTTGCTCATCACAGTTCTAGAAGCTTGCCGCTCCGCGTTTTGTTTCTTTTTTCTCCTCGAATTTTCTATACATGCTATGAAATTAATATTCATGATGGACAGTATAATTTGATGTTGTACAAATCAATCATAGGTGTCCTATAATGAGATTTAAAATTTGTTTACGAATAGTTAAACGTAAAAATGGAATAAAAGATAACATTGCAGTATATAACCTTTATATTTATATGAAATTGTAATATCATTAGAGTAAATATTATGTAATTAAATGAAACGGTAGATTAGTTTCTTGTAAAATTGCTTTCAGTCACTGGTCTTGCATACATATGAAGCAAGCTTCTGTAGATTGCTCCATAATTCACTATTGCCCCTTTTTTATGTTTGCCTTTCACAACTGCCTCTGTTAGAAGTCATTAATGTATTATTGTAATAATGATGATAGCAGTACTGGCGTGACGAGTAATATTAATATACAAGATGTTCGATTTCAGTATATAAAAATGCGAATTACTAATAAACCATGCATTATATAAAAAATAATTTGATAGGAAGTGTTATATGAGGTACGAATATAAATTGATCTACAATTTAGATGCACATTAATTGAGATTAAAATATCCTCTAAACTCTAAACTAATGCTTTTTTATCGCCAATACCTTGTTTTAGTACAATTTTGTAGAAAATCATTAGCTGTGTCAATTACAGTGAATTATCTATTAATTTACTATGATTTAATTGGTACAATTCCATTTAAGAAAACGTATATCACTGTAATATGACCTTTACGTATCCATCTATAGGTAAACTAGTGAACGCAACACTGTAACACCCTCAAAATCATACACTGTCTTTTTTCTGTAAAGGGTAGTTCACCGCAATTCGCATTTATAGATTAAAATAGAACACCCTGTACAATAACTTCTACGACGTCCATCTGAGAAAAGGAAAGATTTCACTTTCATGCTGTAGATACTTTTTATTTGTCTCATGATATATTTTTATTCTCCAGGAGGAAAGCTTGGACTTAATGGGGCAATATAAACCTGAAATATTCTGCTAGAAGGTAATTTTGCTTTGTCGTTTATTGCTTTGCATGCTTAAAATTTGTAGTAAATATCCTACCTTTAAATACTCTAAATTTACTTCGGAATCTACTGATTTCAAGCTGTAACACTATTCTTTATTCTTACAAAATATAATGCGATCAGTACCAGCGTTTGTTATTTATTACAAACGATATGTTAATAACATACTAAACTCTGATATTTAAAATTAGCTCACGGTTTTTTTAACTATCCTAATAAAATAACATCATGCAATGGGCAGTAAATTTCTGGTGTATTAAAACGGTTCTATTATTGTTAAATCGAATACAGAAGTTGTTGACAATTAGAAATGTATACATCCCGTAGACCAAGAGAATTAGAAAATAGAAAAATATAATGGAGACAGCCAGTGTTTGTTTTCTAGTCAAGAATTATGTATTGCCAATTGCTTCTTAAAGATGAGATAACAGTGGATGCCAAATAAGATGGATGAGACAAATGAATGCCAAATCAGCATATTTACGAATGTGTATTGTCGGTTTGACCAACGAACAAAACGGATTTCTTAATAGATCACGTGCTTGAGCTGCAGCTTCTGAAAAATTGGTCACCGGTACACCTTTGTCAATTAACACATCAACATCGAAGTATCGCATCTTAGTAATAACGTCGGAAATAGTTGTTAGGCAGGTAACATTATTATTACTCGCCTGCTCGATGATCTATGTTAAAGAAAGTCCCTCGGGTACTTGTAACTGAGACCAACAGACAACGAGTTAATGATAAACATCCTCCCATTGGAGGTCTGCAGGTTTGTACATTCTTGAATAGTGGATCAGGTATTAATGATTGGAACTGTGTCTTCCTGCGTTGGACCCAAGCAGGTGTAATATTTGTGTCTTTACTCAATGTCGCTAAGTAGCAGAATATTGAACCTGCGACTAATCCCCGAACTTTGTCTGGCAGTTGCATTGCTTTGCCTTCGTAGTATCTCAATGCGCTGGCGTGTGGTACTCTGATGCATTCTTGTGCATAATCTATACGAATCTCAAAATTAATCTCTTGCAATGCCACCCAGTGTTGACCTGAGTTTGATAATGCTGTCCAAGCAACCCTTGCTGCCTCATTGTCGAATAAAGAGCTGGCAATCATATTTAAGGTGTAGAAATCATATGTTTTAGCGCTGACAATTGCATTCCCAGGGATGACTCCGTCCACCTCATGTGCAGGTAGTAATACTTTTGTAGATGCGGTACACTTTCTAATGATCTCTGTTACAAGTGAATCTATGTCATTGATAGGTGGTGATATGTTCAGCTACATTTCTATCATCTAGGGATGATTTCCTATTATACCGGTATTTTCGGTTGTACGTTGTACCGAAATACCGGTATGATACTATTTGAAAGTACCAATATATTTTCTGATATTTAATAATTTTCTTATTTTATTTAACAACAACAGAAGGAAGGCGGAAAAATTGAATACGAGGCAAGGCCAAAGGCACGTAGGATTTTTGTTTTTTTTGCAAACTTGTTAAAAAAACTTTAACAACAATTTTCTTTGTTGTAAACAATTTTGTGGCAATTTTCTCTTACAAATGTCCACCGATCCAGAGGTGTAGATTCACCCCTAGGACGGATGACCATTACTTTTTATACACCATGTAGAGTATTCCAATTTTCAGCCAAAATAAAGAACGTGGGATGCAGTGTATAAATACAACTGGGAGTAACTGTATTTACGACTACTTACTGTAATTTCGTGACCACACTCCTTAATTATGCATGTCGATTTATTTTGCGATGAATTATACTCAAAGTATTCAAAAACAGCATTTATCTTCCTTCGACCCATTTCTTACACCGACACTGACTCTAATACTAAGATTAATGCTAGAAAAACTAAAAACAAACTAAAATAACGCACTAATGAACTATAATGAATAAGAAATATTCTAATATCAACTAAAAAGTAAGTATAAAGTATTAAATATATACAATAACATAATGTTCCGATATCGAAAAATTGGTACATATGGAGGAAAAATGGAGGTGGTGAGGGATCCGAGAGAAAAACGTATGTCGTTCGTGATGGCTAATGACAAAACAAAATGGAAGATTGCTTTATTAAAACAAAAATCCTACGTGCCTTTGGCCTTGCCGCGTATTCAATTATTTCCGCCTTCCGCGCTCCGCAGCGCGGCGGTCTCCGTGCGTCGTCACGGTAACGCTTGTTCGTTGTCGCAAGACGTCTGTTGTTGTTAAATAAAATAAGAAAATTAAAAAAATTACCGGCAAATATCAGAAAATATATCGGTACTTTCAAATAGTATCATACCGGTATTTCGGTACAACGTACAACCGAAAATAACGGTATAAGTTCTTGAAATATACCGGTATGTCCATTTACCGGTATGGTGTCATACCGGTATTTCGGTTTCTATAAAGGTTATTGGGGTAATACCGGTATAATACCGTTATTTTGTATACCGGTATGAATCCCTGCTTCCAGCTTCGCTGTCACGAGTGCGGCTATTTGCTCAACGAGGGCGTTGATGTCGCCGATTGCCGCGACGTTGCTCGCCGCCGGCATGGGCTAGTTCTGAGCCGTTGCCACCTCGGCGACCCGATCCGCCAGGACGGCATCTTGTCCAGCTCGACGCCATCTTGTGTGGTCAGCACCGACTGCATGCTCACCGGTAGCCTGCTGATCCTCAAAGTCTTTATAAATTCATTGGGTACATTACTTCCTGCCAGACTTCTCATATGTCGCAGGAATTGCGACGGCGTTCTCTCCCCTTTCTCCTCGTGCTCGAGGAGCTGCTTCATCTTGCGTTGCTTCGATACGGTCAGACGCTCGATCAATGCTTCTTTCAATGTCTGGTACTGGTTTTCCTCCGGCGTTTCCAGCAGGATATCCTCGACCTTTATTAGGACACCGTATTTGGTGTCCTCCTGCACTATCCCACGTAGGGCGAATTGGGCGTCCAAGTTTGCGAACCACAGCTCTGGCTTTTCTGGCCAGAATTTCGCTGCGTGGACTGCGACTGCCCAACTTTGTGCTACGGCTTCTTCCATTTTGCTGAATTCGGGGTCACCAATGTAGGTATACTCCTACCAACGGGGGACGACAGGATAGTGAATAACACGTGGTGACGTTAACTGCTAGTTTATTGCTGCGTGCTTTACGCATGAACGACTAGACTCGACTAAAGCTTGCTGAGGGCGCCGAGAGTGCCTCGGGGAAAAGTACCTAGGGATCTTGTCGCCTAATTGCTGCAAGTTGGCAGCGGTGCTGACTGCGCAATCTGCGGGAATGTTAGGGACTTACATATTGCTCCCTACTTACGTCGATGACGAAGCACAATTAAATTGCAGTAATACAACGAGACTAATACCGAGTAGTAACGATACCGTGCATCTACGGATGTCACTACACACCAATATGGCGGCGCACTTACCTATCAAAAACACTGCAAATTGCTCAACTTTAACCAGCCATAACTTTTGAACCATTGATCCTGCAGAATCGAGACTTGGATTTCACACATCTCCTCCTTCAAATCTACTGGATAGCATACCAAAAGACAAAAATGTATAGGACAATTTCTAGTTACGGAAGGAAAAGAGCAGCCAATTTTTTAAATTTATACCACGCCTGCTTACAAGCCGTCTCAGATCTACCAATAATGTTTGCTATTTCGACAAATGTTTTCTTCTTGCGTAATGATACTACAATTTTCCTGTCTTCTGCACGTAGATTGTTGGCTTTACCCATGCCTTTTACTTAACTTCAGTAATTGCGATTCTAAATGTAGGTAATATATGATATTAAAAATAGTTTTGTTATTTCGCGATTAATTTAAAGTACTGTTGTATTTGAATGTTCGTTTTGAACTAATGTCCGTATGAAAGAATTCGTGCTCATCGTTTCAAGGACTGTTTATGGCTTGAAGGACTCTAGGTTGTTCGTGCGTAGAGTGCAACTGTATGTGTAAATTTTAAGAGCAATTGGGAACTATTAGACATTTAGTTTCTGTAATAAAATTCGATAATCTACTGAAAAGATAGTCGTCTTAAACTTTTGTCCGCTACTGTACATATGTAAATGGTACCCGATTGATACACACAATAGTTAATGTGGAAATGGTAACAATCGAACAAGTTATGTAGCAGTTTTAATCTCAGTGAAGAATAATCATAATTAAAACAATTATTGCATATATTCTGATACTAATACTGTAAATATTCTTGTAACTGTTTAGATGGTGTCGTGTCTGGGCATGCGGAGGGATTCATGCACTGTGTGTAGACTTCCCGTGTTCTTGGCGGAGAAATTGGTCGTCGCCCATCTGATTTATCATCGAACATGTTTCCGCTGCGCTCGTTGTAATAATCAATTAACTCATGGTAATTATTATGAAACTGAAACGGATGAATTTTGCTGCGAGGCATGCCCTGACGAAGAAGTTTCATCATCCGAGATACAAAAATACAATAGTACTCCAACAATTATTACGACATTGGGAGAGACCGACGAAAATGAGATTACTTCGGATTCCAGTGATCAAGAATCAGCTAGTAATCCGAAAGAAAGAGATCAAAATATACTTAGCCATAATACTATTAAAGGATCTCAGCCAGAAGATCCAGTAATACCTAAACTGGTTGCAGAAACTTCTCGATTAAGATTAAACTTCATATCGAATCACCTACTCTCTAAAGAAAATGATGAAATTGTTGTTAATGATGATTCGACGGATGGAGATTCAAAGTTTTTTGAGAAACATACCGTGAATTTTCAAACGGGAGCTGCACACGAATTAGATTCAGCAGTTTTAGCTAATGATGAGTTCTTTATAAAGAAAGGGATTGGGGAGAGTGCCAATTTCGTCGACACTTGTTTGGAATTTGAGTCTGAAAATCTACAAGAAGACACATTCACACAACAGGCTAGAAGTTCAACGAACACAAACTCTACAAGTAATATATTAAACTGCAGCATGGAGAAAGACGTACCGAAGCTAACGTTTTCACCCATTTGTACTATAGATAACGATAAGTTTAATAATTTAGTTACTAAAACTAATAACACAAAAGAACAACTAGATAATACTGATGAGCATGAGAGCACTGTAAGTCGTATATCCTTAGTTCAAGAAAGATTAAAGCTGTTTGAAAATGGTTATAAAAAAGATCACATTAAACGAAGAGAGAATAAATCGCAAAATATTGAAGTAGAAACATCTAAAACGCAAAGTAACAGACATATAGAACCATCGAGTGAAGATCAGATAGATTTAACACTTGATCTAGAAGCGGAGAAAGAGCAGAAACTTTTAGATGACGGAATAGAAACTTCAAAACATAATACGATCGAAGGTACTAATGACAATTCTATAATGTTTAGTGCAGAAAGTTGCACTATGTTGAATTCAGAAGTTATTGGATCAATGAGTGTTCCAGGAAGCGATATTCCAGATAATGTTGGGAATTCAAATATAGAGGAAAGCGAAGAGAATGTCATATCTACATCTGAAACAGCATCAGTGTCACCTTCGAAGTCGTCTAAAAATTTGGAAGAGATTATCATACATGGAGGAAGTAGTGAATCTCAAACAGCTAATGATGTAACAGCACAAAGTAAACAAAGTTATGAAAATAAGAGCGTAAATAAGGATTACCCAGAGAATTTAAATCCCTTTAAAAGTGATGACGAGGATGTTGACGATCATCCTACCAGTATAAACACTTTTAGAAGTTCTACGGATTTATCAAATCCATTTGAGAATGGGACAACTGTAAAAAAAGAAGTTACGCCACCAAAACCTGCAAAGCGAACCAACTTTAGCGATACATCTAAGCAACAGACAACTATCGATGTACAAACAAAACGGCGTTTGCCTGCACCTCAAATTAATCTGAATCCTTTTTGGAGTGACGAGGACGACCATGATAGCGATCTGGAGTTCCAAGGGAAAACACCCGAGCAAGTGCCCATTCCTAAACAACGTACCTATAAGTGCGTATCTGAAACATTCAATTATGTAGTTTTAATAAGAATTTCCGTATTACAGACTTTTAGTAAATTTGTATAATTTATCTCCAAATCGTTGAAAAAACAATGTAACTGTTAGCGGCCAAATGGTAACCCTGCCTAACGTCTCAGTTGGATCGAAAGACTTCAGTGGTATTCCCTGTATCCTTATAAATTTCTTTGACCATCTGTAGCATCGCTTCTTTCATGTCGAGTTCTCCCAATTTCTCAATTAGAAGATTTCTGTCATCTAAGTCGAATGCTACCTTAAAATCAATGAACAGAGTTTAGAACTTTCCCTAAGCCCCTTGTAGCATATTACTGATCAGTACAGTCAGGAAGAACACTTGATCCCTTGTGTCTCTACCCCTACGGAATAACACTCCGATCTTCCATTCCAATGAGTTCTTCAATTTTCTACATTCTACATGATAGGTTCCATTTTTGTCTATAATTAGCCGCCTTCCCCTAGTCTTCCCCTTTGTGTAAAAGGTCTATCCAGCTTATTGACACTCTCCCTTCCCTCCAGAATTGACTCAACATTTGTGTTCATTCCACTGGTACTATAAGTATAAAGAATATTAGAAACAATCGGGCCCAAAAGTATTTTTAGTTGAACAAGTGGAAAAACTGGTCGAGCTTATCCACAGTAAAATAGCTATGAAACAGGAATGTTTAGTGAAAAATTGGATTTTAATAGCAGGAGCCTGTATGCATCAAGTACTTCTCTAACAAGTTCTGAATTCGGAGCAACGCCTGGTGTAACTCCTCGGAAAAAGCAACCAGCACCATTACCGCCAAACAATAAGGATCTACATGCACCCGAGCAACGCACATATCTGGCATCCGATCTACAAAATACTTCAGCCGAATATCACGTAATTAGACACAACAAAGACTTTATTCAATTTACTTTAGGTTTACTTCTTACTTGATTCACGAATGATGTATGCTTGCGGTCTGGAATGGAAAATGGAAGTTAGAGTCAGTGAGAGTTATTAGTGTTTATTAGATTTTTATAGAGCCAATTTTGAGTTGTAACTAATAGTTTGTGAAAGAACAGCCCAAGATTTGGTCTATGTATTTACAGTAAATCCTCTATCGACGCAAAATGGTGCTACACGATGGACGCAAAAAAGTATCCCGTCTACTGTAGTAATTTGATCTCGGCTCGGGTATATCGGTGTGAACCACTATTAATGCGACGCGGAGAGTCGCAGTTGTCGGCACAGTTCAAAGGCCCGTGCGATTAATTGACGATGAACGTTTCGGGCACAAGGAAGGACAGCGTATGGGAAAGAAAGAGACGCGGAGAGTCGCAGTCGCTTCGACCGCACGCGGTCTCTCTTTACACGCGCTGTCCTTCTCTACGTTCGGCTCGGCCTTTGAAGCTCAAAAATAGTGTCCCTCTCCGACCGATGAAAACGAATCTCCCAAGGCTTTTGCGTCGATAGAGGATTTACTGTATTCTTCTTACACACTATTTGGAAAATTAAGAACCAAATAATTAATGTTAGTCAAGGTTACATCACACGAAAATCAAATCTCTATTAATGTATAGATTCAATTTCAAAATAAGGACAGTGTATCGAAATATAAAACACATTCTTTTAAAAAAAATTTTTTCAAACACCGTTGAATGTGATAAACACGCTTTTTGCTCCAGACCAATACATACAATATTATCTTAACGAATATTTAATTTGTCGCATTTTTCTTTTCTCTTAAAACATTAGAAATCACATCAACGCACAACGCTCAAGGCACGTAAATCAAAACCCGCTCCTCCACCACCAGTAGCAACAAGTACTCCATATAATGCGGCTATGGTTACTCCGCTGACACTTGAAGAATCTCCAATAAATGAATCATGTAATATCACTGGTAATGAAAATTTATGGGAAGATAAAAAGATGGATAAGGATGAAGCAAACAGAACTAAACAAAGTTTGACCCACATTTCATATGCAGACAATCCGGATTATCACTCGCCCTATACAGATAAAAGTACACAAGGAAAATGGAAAAGAAAGAAAAATCCGGCTCCACCATGTCCGATACCACACAGAAGAAAAGTAAGTATTTTAGATTATTTCGTAGTGTTTGGACGTCACATTCTCGAGCAAAGTTGCTGTAGCGGTAACGTGTCTAATGAAATACGTTTCTCAGTTTTTCAACGGAAAAAACCAATTTTAGTTAATTTCGTTTACTCACTCTTTCAACAAGGGAATATACCGAAGTGGCGTCAGCGATCTTAAAAGTTTTTAGAAAGGAAATAGTCCTTATAAAAGTATCTCATACATTTTTATCGACTATTGTTCATATAAATAGTATGGAAATAAGTACCATATTAAAATTATGTTAGGCCAAATATTTCAGAAACCGTAAGAACTAGAAACTATTATTTACTATGCGTCCAACAAGAGATGGCACGGAGAAACTCGTAGGTATAACAACGTAGATGTTGTTATAGTAGCACGAATTTGTAAATTGTCCTTTTTATTGCAAAGATTAGTTCTATTTCGTTCGCTATATTAATAAGTATTTGTACTTTTCAGATAAAGGTAATGTCCCTTGAGGATGTCAAATTGGAATTAGACGAAATTGAATTGCAGCAACAAGGCTTGGAAAAACAGGGCGTACGATTGGAACAATTAATTAGAAATAAATGCGAAACAGGATCCAATAATGATGGTAATTATATTCTTGTATCGTAAATAATATTTGTAACATATGTATACGTATTTTTCTTACGTTACTGGTATAAAGGTTGGAAACAATAACAGGTTATTGTAATAAAACACTTCTTTTATCAAATACTTACATCTTGTACTCGATTTAGATAACTGTAGAAAATTACTATGTAGTAATACAGTTGACATTAAAGTAAACAATTGGTTATATCATTGTTTGGTCGCTTCGTACTTATTTAGCCTCGCGTTAGATGCGTAGGTACAGTAAAGTCTTGATCTAAGCTAGACGGAGCTGTACGATCTAAGTCAATTCAAGAAGCTCGAGCTACGTAATCCAATAAGTGTAGCCAGATGAGGGGAATCACAGTGAGATCTAGCCCTCAAGGAGAGGAAAATGTGTGTGATAACCATATATGTTGCACACAGATAACTATCGAGATTATACGTTAATTATGTTCCGAGATTCATTGTGTTCAAATATACGTATTTTAAAAATATATGACAATAATAATATATTGCAATTTTAGATTTATCTATGCGGTCCGATGTGGAGGAATTGGTTTTAGAATTATTCGCTCTAGTAAATGAAAAAAATGAATTATTCAGGCGGCAAGCTGAATTAATGTTACTTCGAAGGCAACAAAGATTAGAAGAAGAACACGTTGAAGTAGAATATCAAATTCGATGTTTAATGTCGCAAAGCGAATCCACGAAAACGGATTATGACAAACAGCGGGAAGAAGCATTGATACAGAGGTAAGCGATATATACAATATAACGGCTAGATAGATAAATTAAAGTGTGAGAAGGAAGTACATATGGTGTTCCAAAATTGAGGTCATCTGTAGCAACATTTTCCTTTGCAAGAATGGCCGCCGCGGCTTTAATTCTGTCCTTCTCTATGTTTGGCTCTCTATTGTCATACAGTCATAAAAAATAGTGTCCCTAAGCGATCACTGTCCGTGCAGAACACGGTTGTTTGACAGTAAATGCGGATTTACTGTATAACGAAGTTGCAAACAATGATTATATGACGAAAAGACTGACACGTTTCTTTGGTTCTAAATGTGTTCGTTCGATAATACTGTATACATTTTATTTTTATTCATAAACAGGCTTGTACAAATTGTTGAAAGACGAAATGAAATAATCGAATGTTTGGAAATGGACCGCCGCAGAGAAATAGAAGAGGACAAAAGTATACATAAACATATGGGTCTCTTTGCTGGTAAGTAAGCTTGTCGTTAGTAAACCTATTCAAATACATGATAATTACATTATTCATTGTTTAACAGCTAAAACCAAAAGTGAAGCTCCAGACAACGACATGAACCTTCCTTGTTGTTCAAAAATGAAGAAAGACAAACCAAAGAAAAAAACAAAGGAAAAGAAATCGAAAAAAATCTCCAAAAAAGATATTGATAAGGATATAGACGAGGCTGAGATAAACCACAAACGATACAATAAAAGAAAATGGTTTTAAATTGCACTGTTAGTTAAGTTAAACGTCAGGTATTGCATTGTATATCTTTAGCATTTAAAAAATTACTACCTCGAGTAACATAAAGGTTTAATAAAATTGTAACACTAATATTCTCATATTCTGGCCACACTGGTTTCAACTTCATTTCCCCCTCCAGGCTCTCCACCTTATTCCCTTCCACTATCCTATTCGACCGTTGAGTCCCTATCACGCACGCGCAACGTGTCTTCCATTCGCCTCACTCTATTCTCGTCGCGCAACGTGTCACATATTATTCTGGTCATCAGAGAGGGGGTACTTGTATGCCCCCCGATTCCTTTTCGATTACCTTTGTCTGGACCACTGATGCCAGAGCTGTGGTCTTAAACCATACCCCCACCATAGCCTACTATCGCCCCTACGTCAGTGTTGTTAAATGGTACGGGAAAACTCGCGCATGCGCGGCGAATCCAGGAACGTATCTGCGTTCTACAGTCCGTAGCTTGTGGGGCAAGTTGGGGCGAACTGTTACTACCGGGAAACCGGATGACGCATGACCACACGACGCACATATATCTCAATTTTAGATCTCAATTAGAATATATTTATATATTACATGTACATACACATCAAATTTTAATATAGCATACGCATGTTAAACGTTATGTTTGAAAATCGAGAAGAAAAGATTGTGCGAAGCTATGCGGGGCAACCAAGGTGCCCGATTTCGTACTTCAGTGACGCTGGAATCGTCACGCATGCGCGAGTTTTCCCGTACCATCTAACAACACTGCCCTACGTTCCTTTCCAACGTGCCCGCGCGCTACACTCACCAGCGTATCACTCTACCCCAGCCAACCAAAAATCCAAATTTGGTCGACCTCCTGTGCGCGCATATGCCGA